>CM066032.1:1465869416-1465994042 GCA_033557465.1 Ichthyophis bannanicus | reverse complement strand
CACTCATCTCAAGCAGGAAGGCAAGCAGCAATAGTAGGTGGCCAAGAGAAGCAACAGTCAGCACAGGGTCTCTTGTGTCATGTGCAGTGTATCCATACAGACCCCAGTAATCAGGAAAGCTTACCCCAGAGAGGGCAAGGGCCAATGAATGTTTCACACCGCTACATGCTGATTAATAAGTGCCACTACTGGGCAATAAGTTGCAATGGAGGTCCAGAGAGAAGGGAACTGACCAGGTTTTCTGGACCCCCATTCACTGATTCCATCTGGGGTCCCGACCTCAAGTTTGAGAATCATTGTTTGAAACAATACCCAATTATATCTCTTTTGCTCCTGTCTATCCTAGCATAGTTGTGTCATTTGAGGAGACAATACACTACAGTGCTCTGTTAGGGACTTATGTCTGACTTGTAAAGTATTCAAATAGTATGAGATCAAACAGGAGCCAAAGGTCCAGCAGGGACAGAAGCAAAGAAAATATTATTAAAAGTACTTTCCAATGTCATATCCATTATTCTTTCGAGGATTCCATGCCATTTACCTCTTCAATCCTGAACTGGCAAGTAATCCCCTCTCCCCTGCAGAACACCAAAACTACCAGCATTGTGTTCTACAGGATGAGGCTCCCACCTACCTGGGAGTCTCTGTAGTAGCTTCACTGTCATCACCAGGAATCCCGGGAATCAAAATCTTTCTTTGGCCCAGAGGCTGCAACAGAGCGATGGACTCTCCAAGTGACAGAGTAACTTCTCCAATGGTGTGGCAGAGGCATCCAGCTCATTTCTCTCCAATTCCTGCAGGGGCCAAGCTATCCATCGGGCCAGGTTAAAGATGCCGCAGGCAGGGCTTATTGGATTTGGGAGGCTTTCTCGGAGGACATCCCTTTTGCATATACATCTCTCAGCAAAGAGAAGCTTTCAGCACCCGGCACACTATCACCATCTTGACACCCTCCCTCTTATAGCTAATGTTTCAATGTTTTATATGGTTAAGTTGTGCACATCTTACCTTGTCAATAGTATATGTACAGCTTGGCACTGCATTTGAAACATACAAATCTTTTAAATAAATACATATATAAATATTGTGATTACTTTATTTATTTATTTTAAAACATGTAGTGACCACAAAGTGCTATAGCATTCTAGGCGGTTTGCAAAAAGGTATAAAAATACATGAAAGAAACAATCATCCCTCTCCCCCCCCCACCCCACCACCAAAACACCCTTCCCCCCCCACCAAGCAACACATAATGCTACCATCTGCCATCACTGCTAGAAAATCATGACTGTCTGCCCTCTAAACGAGAACAGAAACATGTTAGTGCCTTTCCGAATACCATCAGGTCCATCTCCTTCCACAAAACCTCCCGATAACGTATTCCAGAGGGCCAGAGCGGACACCAAAAATGCCCAAGCCTGCCACAGCTGCAAGCGGATTGAGAAAACCCAGGCACAGCCAACAGCTGTGCTTGTGTGGACCAAAGGGCCCTCCCAGGCAGGTACCAAGAATAACACCCCCTGCAGATAACATGGTCCCAACCCTCTTAACACCTTGAAAAGTGAGGACCAAAAGTTTAAAGACACACCTCTGTCGAATCAGGAGCCATTGTAGTTGCCGCAACACCTCCCTGAATCTCGCCTGCCCAACTTCACCACCAGCCGAGCTGCAGAATTCTGGACGACCTGCAGCTTCCTGAGAACATAGGCGGCTAGTCCAACTATAGCCTATTAACAGTTTGTCTAAGCCAGATAACACAAGTGCCTGGACTACAAGGTGCAAGGCCTACTTGTCCAAAAAAGAAACACAGCCTGCTTGACCAAAAGTAGGTTGCCATAAACATTTATTTACATTCTCTTATATACGTGCTATTCTGCATCAGTGTGGTTTTACATGAACAAACTGAAATTACATTTGAACAGGGCATTATAACTTGGAGATAACTATTTTAAAGGGAACATGGGCTATGGAGGTTAAGTGGCTGGCCCAAGACCCCCAGGAGCACCTGTGGGACTAGACACCCCAGACCTTCCGGCCCAAGGGTGCTGTCCTCTAGTGGGGATTTGAAACCCCCATCCTTCTGACCTGAAGTACCTTGCCCCAACCACTAGGCCCACTCCTCCACTCTGAACATGTATCTATACAAACATTATGTAATAACAGAGCCAAAAAAAAATAACCTTTCTCCCGCCTACATACAAAACATATAAACATAGTAATATAGTAACATACTGTAGTATACGACGGCAGATAAAGACCAGTATGGCCCATCTAGTCTGCCAGCAAGGCGGCAAAGAGTAGGTGCACTTGCCACTCCGTGCAGGTCACCTCTTCCCATGCCTTTGATTAGGGGTGTACCCACCACTCTGTGTAGGGTCACCCCTATTTGCTGAGATATAAGAGAGATGTTTTTTTTGATTTTAATCCTGTTGCTTATAAAGGGATCCCATGTGTCCCATGCTATTTTGAATTCTGTCACTGTATTTGCCCTACCACTTCCATCAGGAGTGCATTCCATGGATCCACCACCCGTTCAGTGAAAAAAAGTATTTCCTGACATTGCCTTTCAGTTTACCCCCTTTCAGCTTCATGTTATGTCCTCTAGTTTTACAGCTTCCCCATCTGTGGAAGAGGTTTGTTTGTTCATTAATACTCTTAAGTATTTAAAGGTCTGAATCATATCTTCTCTGTTCCTCCTCTCCCTCCAAAGTGTACCATATTTAGGTCTTCAAGTCTCTTCTCATAAGTCTTCTGACAAAGGCTTCCATATCAGTTTAGTCGCCTCCTTCTGAACTGTTTCCAGCCTTTTTATGTCCTTGAGAGATATGGGGGTATGTTTACTAAACCGCAGTAAATATTACCGTCGTTAATTTCCCTGGGAATGTTACGGATAACCCATATAAAGGAGTGGGCGGTGCATCATTATTAAAGCAAAGCTGTGTCAGTTAACACGCGTTACAAGGTGCTTAATGCATAGTCCAGTGCGCCATGGACCCACTGCGCGTGAACATCACAGCTGACAGGAAGCAGCAGCGTGTCCAAAGGGGTTGCAATCTAAGGCATGCAGACAGTAGACAAAGACGCACTGAGGGATGTACAGATATGGTGCCCTCATGAGAAACGGAGCCATAGGTGTAAGACCGTAGACCACAGGCAGCTGATATCGCAGTCTGTAATGTGGAACGTGAGCCACAGTTAACACATGCACACACACCATGAAATGGTGTGGCAGTGAACACAACCTGCAGAGAGTACACAACGGTAATGGAAAGGGCGTTGGTCTGAAGGGCCAGCTGTGTGAATGGTGTGTATAAGGGCAAAATGGGCAAGGAATACAAAAAAGAGTAAGAGGGAATTGAACCAGTACACTGAAGAGCCCAAACACAGCTCACCGACACTAATACCAAACCACTGAGCCTCCTACCCACCCAGACAGCCCAAAGAAAGGGAGCATATGTAACAGCTAGCATGTGACGGATAGGCTGCATGGAGGGGACACTACAGTGTACAGTGAAGAGAAGGAAGGGTGTCTGGAGAAGGGACAAAACTGGAGCCATTGTATGGTAAGGAAAGCAGGGCAGATGAAAAGAAAGGAAAAAGAACCTGTGGGACCCAAACAAACAACCTATGTTGGCTCCACAAACGTTTGCAACCACTATCCCAAACAACCACAACAAGCACAATGCAAATATGTTCCACCAAGTGGCCATCGTGTCTGCTAGATTATCACGCAGTAGTGTGGTATACACGTGTTGCGTCTTACGTGCGTTGCAGAGAACACGCGTAGCAGGGCGTCTGACGTGCAGCGTGCACAATAATGTGTGTGACATTACAGACCTTCCTACATGCCTTATGAGATATGTCTAAGTGCCTTAGAATATGTGGTTGGATTATGGCCCATAACAATGCAATCCCAAACAGACATCACACGCAGTATTGTGAGCGCTGCGCATCTTCGGTGCTGCAACGTGCTTTCACACACAACACGCGTAAGACGCATGCTCCGCAATACTGCACACTACAGTAGTCTACCTGTCCGTTGCTCTTCCTCTGTGCTCCCACCAGTTCTAGGATTACAGCTGTTCCCCAGCCCCCAACCATGGTCTGACATTCACCAGAAGCAGGCACAGTCAGACTATACCCACTGCACCACACCATGTGTCCTAGCCATGCACAAACTAACCACAGACACTCTGCTAGCCAGTCTACCTTGCATGTTTACAGTGGAACTTTGCGCACCCAGCAGGTGCCCCCAGTGATTGGCCCTTCAGAACAGGGGGTCACACATATATCACTTGAGACAAATGCTATGTAGCACTGTGTGGGAACATAGCCGGTGCCATGGTCACTGTTTGGTCAGTGTGAGAGTGCCCTAACAGCGACATGTTGGGCCATCTTGTCCATGCAGGTGGTGGTTGGGCACTACAACGTCCCAGCCAGTGCCCTACACCCTCTGCAGATGCATCCTGCCCAGTCCGCCCTGCCTGGGCCCATACCCACACTACCTTGCTCCTCATTATGTACATTTGCAGGCTAACGCTGGTAATAGTGGGACATTGTGGGCCCAGTGAGGTGCAGGCAACCACAAAACAATGGATAGACAAAAACACACACACTCCTATTGCAGCATTGTGCAAAGATAGGGGTGGTTGGCAACACTGCCCGCCACACTGGTCCTGATCACAGTGCCAACATTGCCAGACTGTGAAGGAGGTAGTAGTGGTGCTCTGGTGGTGACGGCAGCTCCGTGCTGGGGCCAACAGACTGAATCTGCATGGAGCTTTGGATAGTGGAGCCTGTGGGTGTGGGTGCATGTGCCCCTTCGGGCCGATGCTCTAGGGCAGGGGTTTTCAACCCAGTCCTCGGGGAACCCTAGGCCAGTCAGGTTTTCAGGATTCCCAGAATGAATATGCATGAGAAAGATTTGCATGTTCTGCCTTCATTGTATGCAAATCTATCTTATGCATATTCATTGTGGTAATCCTGAAAACCTGACTGGCCTAGGGTTCCCTGAGGACTGGATTGAAAACCTATGCTCTAGGGAGTGCACATGTTTATGTTGTATGTGCTATGTAGGGTAAAATGTAGGGGACATGCTCTGCAGGAGCCACAGCTGGGACCTGGACCTGTGACCCTCTGCTCCGGGACACACTGGCTGTGTGTACTGCACCACACTTTTGCCACAGAAGAACAGCAATCACTGGGGCTACCTTTACTTCTCCTCAGCCAGACCTTTTCTGTTGCACTGCACACCACGTACTGAAACAGGGCATTGGCTAGGTTCACTGCAGGCAGGTGCCACTGCCCCCTCCAGCACCAACACAGACCCCCCATGCTGCCATGCTGCCTGGCCATATGCTGTCAGTGCTGGTAGTGTGCAGTCCCAGGCCATCCACTGTGCAGGTAGGCGGTCACCTAGGGAGCGGGGTCTGGGGTGGGGAGGCATACATGGACATCCACCACATCTACCCCATCACTGGCTACCTATATTACGTCCCTTCCACATGGGAGAGACATGGCTGGGGGGATGTCAGGTCAGTGCCCTAGCAACTATTGGCTAGGGTGAACCAGGTAGAAATAGGTAGATTGTGTTGTGACAGCTGACTGTGACAGGCTAGGGCATGCACCTCAGATATGGTTGTACCCAGCTTGGCCTACTGGGTGTATATATGTTTCAGACAATGTGTGGTCACACCCTGCAATGCCTTTACTAGGGTGTTCAGTTAGCTGGGTGTACGAACTGTTTGGGACTCATCCTGGGGAAGGTCTGTGGACCCTTGTTAGAGAGGTCCCCAGATGTGCACTGATTTCCCTATTACAGGTATAGTGGTACCTGTGTGAACTTTGGGGTACTTGCTTTGTTATGTCCTCTAGATGGGACACTGTGGAACACCGACTACTGGGCATGTTTGGCCTTGGTCAGCTGCTGTCTTACTGATTTCCAGTTTCTATGTTCCTATGTGCCACCTAGGCGACAGCCTAGTCCACCCTGTGCCCCAGCTTCTCTACTACATTTCCCGACTGCAGCCCCCATATGCCCCCATTTGCACCATCACCATACTGGCCTTTCATACTTGGGCACTATGCTGTTTGCTGCAAATGGATCACTACTATCACTTTTTTGTGCTCCCTGCCTATGTTGTACATTGCTGACGCTCAAATGGTTTCACCCTCCTGCATGTGTGCATCTAACGACAGGTTTTCAGTCCTGGTAATGTTCAACCCTTCAGTTCCCCGCGCTAGTGTTGCGGGAGCCTCTTCCCGCCCACTCCATGCCCTCTCCCCGCCCATTGACCTTTTCTCTCTGCCCTCTCTCCACCCTCTGCGGGACTTACTGTGGACAGTGATGTTAACGCGCGTTAGGTACCCTTAACGCGCATTGTTACTTAACGCGCGTTAAGGTTACTTAACACGCGTTAACTTTACTTAACGCACATTAATGTATCCGCTGTGACGTTACCACAGTTTAGTAAAACATACCCCATGGTCTCCAAAACTGAACACAACATTCCAAGTGAGGCCTCACCAGCGACTTATGCAGTGACATTGGTACCTCTTCCTTTCTGCTGGTACTTCCTCTCTATATGCAACACCCAGCAACCTTCTGGCTTTTTGCCACCAACTTGTCACCACACACTGTTTTGCCAACCTTGAGATCCTCAGAACAATCACTCCAAGGTCCTTCTCCTGGTCTGTGCACACCAATTTCTCGCCCCCTATCACATACAATTCCCTTCGATTTCTGTTTCCCAAGTGCATGACACTGCACTTCTTCACATTAAATCTTAACTGTCAAGCATTAGACCATTCTTCCAGCTTTTGTAGATCTTTCTTCATGTTATCCACCCCCTCTGGGGACTCTACTCTGTTTGCAAATGTTCATGTCATCTGCAAAAAGACAGACTTTCCATTCAGTCCTTCAGCAATACCTCTCCAAAATACATGAACAGTACAGGTCCCAGGACCGAACCCTGGGGCACATCGCTAATCACCTTCCTTTCATCCAAGTGAGTTCTGTTTACCATCACTTTCTGTCATCTGTCATTCAACCAATTTCTGGTCCAGTTCACCACCTTGGGACTCATCCCTAAGCTGTTGAGTTTATTGATAAGCCTCCTATGAGGAACAATATCAAAGGATTTGCTGTAATCTAGGTAGATCACATCCATCACATGCCCTTGATCTAGTTCTCTGATCACCCAGTTCAAGAAACTCAATCAGATTTGTTTGGTAAGCTTGTCCTTTGGTAAAACCATGTTGCCTCAGATCATGCAACCTGTTGGTTTTGAGGAAGTCCACTATTCGCTTCTTCAGGAGTGCATTCATTACTTTTCCCACCACCGAGGTGAAGCTTACTGGCCTGTAGTTTCCCTACTGCCACTTTTGTGAAGAGGTATCACATTAGCTCTTCTCCAGTCCTGTGGAATTTCTCCAGTCTCCAAGGATCTATTAAAAACACCCTTTAACGGCCCTGCAAGAACCTCTCTGAGCTCTTTCAGTATCCTGGAATGTATCCCATTGGGTCCCATGGCCTTGGCCACTTTCAGTTTTGCAAGCTGCTCTAACACATCATCTTCTGTGAATGGTGTGTGTGGTATCTATTCCATTCCCATTTGTATATTTGCCAATCACAGGTGATCCTTCTCCAGAATTTTTCTAGTACAAACAGAGCAGAAGTATTTGTTTAGCATTTTTTTGCTTTTTCAGTGTCACTTTCCACAAATCCGTTCCCAGCACTTTTGAGTCCTGTAATGCTACCTCTGATTTTCCTCCTCTCCCAAATAAACCTGAAAAAGGTTTTGCTGCCACACTTCACATCTTTAGCCATCTTTTCTTCTACCTTTGATTTTGCTATCCTTAGGCAGAAGAAAAGATGGCTAAAGATGTGAAGTGTGGCAACAAAACATTTTACAAGTTAATTTTTATATTATATTTAAAAATTATTGATAGAAGATATTGATAATGCCACACACCAAACACTGTTAGAGTCATTCCAGAAGCCGAATAAGGGTTTGTACGTGCATCAGGGACATTTCCGTATTCTGGGACCTGGCGCCTGTGCATGTTATCATCATAGAGACACATTTAATGTATTTTGGAAAGGCCTGTGTGCATTTTAGACTTCCCCGCAGACGTGCCTGTTATTCCTGCCAGAGATATGGAATAACGCCAGTACTTAGGTGTGTGTGTGTGTGTGGTTTGAAGGTTGCACGGGAGGATATTGTGTGCTGATTTGCAATTCAAGGGGGACTGGCCAGTACATGGACCTTACAGATGATCACAGTGATACCAGGTGCCACTGTGATAGGGCAGCAATACAGCAGCTGTGCCAGGTACTGGGAGACTTGACAATTGTTGTGGAAACATTCCCCAGATCATGCCATGTGGCCTACATCCTTACCCAGTCCAGGATCTATGCAAGCTGCGAGAGTAGTGATATATGGAGGCTGGCTACTTGGTATGCTGGCTCAGGGATCCCCTTCTCCCATGCCAATACAGGCCTGACCAGGGAAGCTGTGTCATAAAGCAGACTATGGGAAGGCAGGCAGGCAGGGTAGCCCCACAGATAGCAGATATATACAGACCAGCATAAGCCAAACCAGAGAGTGGGGAATGTATGGGACAGGTGTAGCCACATATAGGGATCTGCTGTGAGAAATGCCAGTACCCAGATTTATGGGAAACAGATGCCATAGCCAGACAGCCATAGTCATTAGAAGAGCATAGTTATGTCGTTCAGCAATTCAATGCATCCTTTCGGGAATTGCAAAGTTAGTTTAGGTTTTTGTGAGGTTGGTAAGAGTCATACTTAGCTTTTTAAAGAGTATTTTTAGAGATGACTAATGCAAGAATAACTGAGGAGTTGTTAATGCTGGCATGTACGTTTTGATGCAAAGGTATGTCATGACAAACACGTTAATATTTACTTGATCTTATAATATCTTATAGTGCACTGAGATACTTTGCAGTGTTCTGGGCATGAAACAGACTAGCATATATAGTCTAGTTTGCATCAGCATTAATGCATCATCAGTATTGTGGTGCTGCGCCCCGACTAGGCAGTCGCCTATAGGTTGCAGCGTGCTACCTCATAACATTATTTTGCTCCATCTTAAGAACTAGGACTTCTGACGATGTAGTTGTGGGTCAAGAAGACAGTCCGAATGAGTTTTGGCAAACACAGGAAATTTATTTATTTATTTATTTTTACAAGACTTTGCAAACAACTTTCGTTGTGTAGCATTTGAACAGGACAACTTAAAGAGGATATTTTCTCCAATCAGAATTATCGTACAAAACAATGTCCTGGTAGTGCTCAAGAATAAACCTCTTTCATGTATAACAAACAGTATTTGCTTCTTCAAATGCCAGGGTTAAAACTTAGTGCTTACTGGTTCCTAGTGCCTTCAGTAAAGATATCAGCTTCTTTTAAACTGTTCAAGCTTAAACAAGGTTCCTTCTTCCTGTTTCCATTATCCACAGAATAACAGCTTCTTAAGACATTCAGTTTACACTTAGGCACTTCAGTTAGCTCTAACAATGGCAAATCCCTTTTCTTTCCAGAGTTTTCAGTGCTCAGAACAACAAGGCTTTTTCTAAGCTAAACCGGGTTCCGGTTTTCTCTGAGCTTAAAACTCTTGGCCTTCTTTTACTCTGATGCTAGACAAAGAGAGCAATCCATTAAACTATCACTCGAGTCCTGTTCCATCTCACAGGGCTCCATGTCCATACTTTCACAAACAGAGTTACATTCCTCTGGGCTTGGAACTTGCTCTGTGCACGCAGGCTTGACTTCTTTTAAAAGCTTAAACAGTTTGTTCCACTGAGACTTCTGTCTCCCCTCTGGGTTCCTAGGGTGACTGCAAGGCTTCCTATCTCTGAATAAAATATCCAAAGGCTCTGACTGTCTGACCTTGCTTATGGTAACACTCTGCCTTACAGGTTTTAAAAGGGGTAAAACTTTTCTCTTGGAGTCTTCTAGTGCTGCTCCTCTAACAGGGCTACAACCTTCAGTTTCCCCAGGAGTATCCCTCCTACCTTCAAACCAGGCTGTAGACCTCTCACGGCAGGGGCTCCTCTCTGGAGTGCAGTCTTCTGAACAAAAGCTGCTCTGAGAGCTTCTCCGGTGTCTGTTCCTAGACACTCTCTGCCTTTGACGCCTGAAGTTTGAGTTCTCCTTTGTCTGCTGTGTATATTCCCTTTTCACATTGCCTGTAAACTGCTTCCTCAGCCCCTCTCTCCTGGACGGCTCGAGACTGGCTCTGTCTCCAGTCCTGTGCCTGCTACGGTGGCTGGCTCTGTTCCCGTCTCTGAGACTCTGGCTGGTTCTGTTCCCTTCTCCTCCACTCTGGCCTTGGCCCTGGCACCGGCTCTGGCCGTGGCTTTCTCTGAGACTGTGTCTCCTGCTCTCCGTGAGCCTGTCTCTGTATCTGGAACTGGAAACTCCTCCGCCTGCTTCTTTCTCCTTTCCTCCTCTCTCTGCTCCCTCTTCCTGAGAGCTTAAATGTGTTTGAGTGTCTTCCTTTTCCTGGCTCCTCCCCTAGGTTCCTCCCATCTCCACCCTGTGTTGCCATGGAGCCTGGGTGTGGCCTGCACTCAATAGTTCTGAATGTGTGTTTTTTTTCTGTACCTGCATTCTGATACATGTGCTTAGCTGAGGGATTCCTCTGCCTAGAAGAAAAAGTTCTTTTTCCAGGTATTTTCCTAGGCTCTAGTGCAGCCTCATCACCACAGTATTTATGACTAGTTTACATCAGTACAACATTGTCAGTGAGAAGAGCAGATTAGGAGATGCACAGTTTAACCAAGGAGGCATGGCCATCGGAGGCATCTATGGGTATATCACGGAGATTGGTTGGAAAGGTGCAACTTTCCAGAATATGGTGATTGTGGGAACATCCAAAATGATTGCAATGTTTACCCATGTCCCACAATATTAGCAGGGACATGTTTCTCTGCAACACTGCATGGCCCATGCCTGCATTTGTGCACGGGCCTCATGCTGGATACATGCACAGGCTGGCTGAACAGTGGTTTGCCTGTGCCACACTGGACATATCTATGGGCTTATTCCAGAAACGTCCTCACATCTATACCCGTGGATGCAGAATCCACATGAAATCCTACCTGTGTCCAATTTAAATGTGTCCATGGGATGGACATGGATTTTGTGGAATCTGTCTCTATGTGAACACTATATTGAAGGAATAGAAGTCATAGGAATAGAAGTCATAGACTCAAGTTCAAGGAAGAAAGCCCCCAGGTAAGTGAAACATTAAATACCTTTATGGAAATGGGCAAAAGGGGCAACATATGGAAAGCAGTGTATATAAATCTTGTAGCATGGGAAATAAGATCCCAGATGTTGAAGCTTTAATGGGAGAGGCTGACTTGGATTTAGTGGCAGTTACAGAAACATGGATCACAGAAAACCATGACTGGGATCTAACTATAGCAAGTTATACTTTTTTCAGAAAGGACAGGGTAGGAAGAAGGGGAGGAGTGGCACTATATGTAAAAAAATAATATTAAAGTTTTGGAACTACAGAGCTTAAAAGGGAGAGAGGAGGCACTCTGGCTTAAACTAGAAAGAGGGAAAGAGAAATCTATTTGCATTAGCATGATATACAGACCTCCATCACAGGAGGAAGAGGTGGATGGAGAGTTAATTGAAGATATACGCAGCATTGCCAGAAAAGGGAAAGTACTACTGATAGGGGATTTCAATATGCCAGATGTTGATTGGCACATTCCAGTATCATCTAGAAGTAAGGAGATCCTGGATTCTCTACAGGGAGAACTATTCAGGCAACTGATAACATAACCCACAGGTGAAGGAGCCATACTGGACTTGGTGCTTACAAATGGTGAAAGTGTTTCTGATGTTATAGTGGGAGATCATTTTGCATCCAGTGATCACCAGATGGTGTTTTTCAGTATTAGGACTACGGCTGTTAAAATCCATTCAAAAGTGAGGGTCTTAGATTAGGAAAACTAACTTTGCCAAGATGGGCCAATACCTCAGGGAGTCATTAGCGAGATGGGAACAGCTGGAGGATGTTGAAAACCAGTGGGCAAAACTAAAAGGGGATATTTTAAGGGCAACCAACCTTTTGATAAAATGGTAAATAAAGGTAAAAGGAAAAGGAGACTGCTATGGTTTTCAAAAGAAGTAGCTGAAAAAGTGAAGAAAAAAGGGAGGCCTTCATGAAATACAAGAGATCACAGAGAGAGGAAGACAGGCATCTATATTTGGAAAATGTTAGAGAAGCTAGCGAAGTAGTAAGGAAAGCAAAGATTCAAAAAGAGGAGGAAATATCCAATACAATAAAATGGGGGGATAAGACATTTTTCAGATATGTTAGTGAGAAGAGGAAGAGCAAAAATGGTATTGTAAGACTCAAGGGTGGAGGGGAGGATTATGTAGAAGATGATGAGAATAAAGAAGAATTGCTTAACAAATATTTTTGTTCTGTATTCACAGATGAAGAACCATGAGCAGGACCTCAGAAAACACCACAAACAGGAAAAGAAGTGAGGGGCATCTTGAACAATTTTCAGAAGACTGTGTTCATGAGAAGCTAGCTAAACGTAAAGTAGACAAAGCGATGGGACCACATGAAATACACCCTAGAATACTGAGGGAACTGGGGGAGGTTCTAGCAACTCCACTGACTGACCCTTTCAATGCCTCATAGGATTCAGGAGTGGTGCCAAAGGACTAGAGAGAGGCCATGTGGTCCCTTTACACAAAAGCGGAAGTAAGGATGTGGTTGAAAACTACAGGCTAGTTAGTTTAACTTCAGTGGTGAGTAAATTATTGGAAGTGCTGCTGAAAGAGAAAATAGTGAGGTTTCTGGAGTCCAACAGATTACAGGATCTGAGGCAGCATGGATTTACCAGAGGCAGGTCTTTTCAGACAAATCTGATTGATTTCTTTGACTGGGTGACCAGCGAGTTGGACTGAGGGAGACCCTAGATTTGGTGCATTTAGATTTCAGTAAAGCCTTTGAAACCGTTCCTCACCGGCAACTTATAAAGAAACTGAGCATCTTAGGGATGGACCCTAAAGTTACTGCTTGGGTTAGAAATTGGTTGAGTGGGAGGTGACAAAGGGTACAGGTAAATGGAGCTCATTCTGAAGAGAAGGAGGTTACCAGTGGTGTGCCCCAGGGATCTGTCCTTGGTCCGATTCTTTTTAACATCTTTGTTAGTGATACAGCAGAAGGGCTGTCGGGTAAGGTTTGCCTCTTTGCAGATGATACCAAAATCTACAATAGAGTAGACACCCAGGAAGGTGTAGATAACCTGAGGAGGGATCTAGCTAATCTTGAAGAATGGTCTAGAATTTGGCAGTTGAGATTTAGGGGCTTGTTTACAAAGCTGCGGTAGCGGTTTCTGATCGTTATCGGAGCCACGGCCCCATTGATTTCAATGGGGCCGTGGCTCCGATAACGATTGGAAACTGCTACCGTGGCTTTGTAAACAAGCCCCTTAATGTTAAAAAATGCAAGGTCATGCATTTGGGCTGCAGCAATCCAAGGGAGCAATATAGTAAAGGGGGTGAAGTACTTTTGTCCACTAAAGTAGAGCAGGCCCTAGGCGTGATTGTGTCTGATGATCTTAAAGTAGCTAAATAGGTAGAAAAGGTGACAGCAGAAACTAGAAGGATGCTTGGGTGCATAGGGAGAGGAATGGCCAGCAGAAAAAAGAAGGTGATAATGCCTCTCTATAAGTCTTTGGTGCGACCTCATTTGGAGTATTATGTAAAATTCTGGAGACCGCACCTTCAAAAGGATATAAACAGGCTGGAGTCGTTACATAGGGTGACTACTAAAATGGTTAGTGATCTTAATTATAAAGCATATGAGGGCAGACTTAAGGATCTTAATATGTACACCTTAGAGCCAACACAGTCAAGGCAATCTACTTTAAAATCAGATCCCTCAGACACCTACGCATGCTACTTGAACCGGATGATTTCCGTACCATTTATCAAGCCCTTATACTCCCCCATTTCGACTTCTCAAACTCCATACTACAAGGACTCCCCCGGTCCACCCTGAACCCCCTGCAATTAGCCATGAATAGTGCAGCGAGGGTACTCCTCGGGGCATCCAGGAGAGATCACCTAACACCCCTTCTAAAACAGCTACACTGGCTCCCCATTCAAGCAAGGATCAGTTTCAAGACCTTACTGCTAACATTCAAAGCGGCTAAGGGGCTCACCTCTTCCTCTCTCTCCAACCTCATACAACCACTTGCACCAAACAGGCCACGAAGAACAGCAGAATTAAACACACTAGTTATCCCAAATGACACCACAAGATGCACTAGATCAACAGCCAACAGAGCCTTCCGACTCTGCGCCCCGACTTTATGGAACAACTTACCAGCACAAATCAGAGCAGTACCCAACTTGAGTCAGTTCAGAAAGGCACTAAAACATTTCCTCTTCCTTAAATATCTCAATGACAGCTCCGAACATAACCCCCAGGCGAATAGCTTGAGTGGTCAAACAAACAGACCCTCATAACAGGCCAACTTCTCAATGAAATAACAAGCAGTTCCAAGTACTATTGTACCACCTTTGTATATAGTTAACCATGATATCCCTTATCAGATAAACCTCCATTTTTTTTATTTTACCATATTTCGCCAAGTTATACTTCCTGTTAAATGTAACTGACCAGACATATGTAAACTGTCGGATGTTTTCTGTTCAATGTAAACCGCGCTGATGTCTAATAGTGCGGTATATAAGAATTGTTAATAAATAAATAAATAAATAAATAATAAATAGAGGAAAGGCTGGATAGAGGTGATATGATTGAGACGTTTAAATAGCTCCATGGCATAAGTGCACAGGAGGAGAGCCTCTTTCAATTGAAAGCAAGCTCTGCTATGAGGGGACATGGGATGAGGATGAAAGAGGATAGATTCAGGAGTGATATGCGGAAATATTTCTTTACAGAAAGAGTGGTGGATCCAATGGAATATCGTGGTTGATATGGAAGTACAGACTAGATAGTCCATGTGGTCTTTTTCTGTCGTCATGTTTCTATGTTTCTATGTTCTAAGGAATCAAAAATGCAGTCCAAAAGACACAGTTCCAAAAAGTAAAAGTACTTAGCTCATAAGCTTCGCCAAAACAGCTATGCAAGGTGATGTCCTTCCACCTATTTCACAGGTAAACAAAATTCAAAAAAATGCTCTGTCACAGAAATGAAAATGGCTGATTCTAGTACTGTTTTTGGTTACGAACTCGAATATTTACTTATAAATTATCCATCACTTAATGTTTTTGAGTGACATGTAGTTTAAATTTAGGCTATGTTGCTCATATTTACATTAGATGTATATAGATGTATATTGTAACATAATGTCTCCTAAAAGGTAGTTGTATATGATTTTCTACTGTATTTCGCCTCAGGAACATCCCTCTTAAGGGTCCCACAATAGTCTGCAAGCATACTGGAGCTCCACTTGCCCAGGTACCTATTTTCCATTACCGAAATTTCCTGATGAAACCTTTCCCCATGTTCATCGCCGACTGCTCCTAGATTTGCAGGAAAAAAATCCAGGTGTGAACTCAAGAAGTGCATTTTCAAAGACATGTTACATCCCAGTTTCTGGTAAGATTTCAGTAGAGTATCCACTGATTGTGCGTAGTTGTCTGCCTTGTTATTTCCCAAGAAGTCTTGGCAAATATTCTTAAAGGACTCCCATGCAGCTCTTTCAGTTCATTCAACTGACCGTCAAAGTTTTCATCTTTCATCAGTTTTCTAATATCAGGTCCTACAAAGATCCCTTTTTTGATCTTCGCCTCACTGATTCATGGAAATGGCTTTCTTAGATATGCAAATCCAAGTCCACTTCTATCCATGGCTTTTACAAAGTTCTTCATAAGACCCAACTTTATATGGAGTGGAGGTAGATATACTTTATTCGGCTCCACAAGTGGGTCATGTGCAACATTTTTCTGTCCTGGGACTAGTGATGTTCTCTTTGGCCACTGTTTCCAGATGTAATGATTTTTCCTGTCCCTGCTGTCCCACTCACACAGAAAGCAACAATACTTTGTCCAACCAAGCTGTTGTCCAAGCAAGAGGGCAATTACTTTTAAATCGCCACAAATATTCCACTTGTGTTCTTCATACTTGATATTTGTTAGCAGGAGATGCATACTGCTTTAAGTTTCTTTCATATTGGCGGCATGAGCTACTGGAACTGATGGTAAAATATTTCCATTGTGGATAAGCACAGCTTTTAGGCTATATTTAGAAGAATCAATAAATAGTCACCAATCCTCTGTTCTATAATCCAGACAAAGTGTTTCCATCAGGGGTTTAACTTCACAACAAAAAGCAATTCCATCTTCAAAGGCAAAGTAATCCACAAACTCGGTATGCCTATTTCTAAAAGTGCACACTTTGGTTTCTTTCTGAAGAAGATTCCAGCCTTTCAATCATGACCCTAACAGATCTGCTTGTCGCTTTGAAAGATTCAAATCTCTGACGAGATCATTCAAATCGCCTTGGTCCAGTAAATGTGGTTCAGAAGAGGAACCGGATGCCTCAAAGCTTGGATCCTGCATTACAGCATCACCATCATCGTCAACATCATCAGCATTCATTGGTTTTTCTTCTTCTTCATCCTCATTCACTGTAAGATTTTCTGGAGGTTTTGGCACCGGCAATTCTTGACAGTGAGGCTCAGGCCTCATGGCAGATGGGAAATTTGGGAAATTTACATTGTGTTTTGATTTTGAAGTAATGCCTGCAATGTTTGTAAGGCAAAAGTAGCAATCTGTCAAGTGATCTCTTGATTCCCTCCAGATAATTGGAACAGCAAAATTCATGTGTCAAACACCCTTTACCCAACCTGTTAGGAGTCTGACACAGGTAATGCAGCAGACGTGAGGCACCCAATTTTTGTCCTGATCACCGACTTGACATCCAAAGTACAGCTTATAACATGTCTTAACAAGAGGAGTAAAACGTCTTCTTCTTAAAAGTAACCTCACCGCAAATGTAGCAAAATGAATCCGGACGATTAACACACTTTCGAGGCATTGTTAAACAACTACAAGTGATAACCGTAATATTTATTAACCAACTAATGTTTATGAAATAGATTAACGCAAACTCACATCCATTCAGATTCTGTTTTTTTCAAACAATACAAAACACAATCGCTGATGGCGACAGAAAGCATACCAATACATGACTCAGCTTTTTCTGCTTATAACAGCTGGACCAGTAGGGCAAGGGGCCCGATTAATTAATTATAACTACATGACTCAGCATTTTTGGTTGTGGCTGACAACATACAATAATAATTATTATGGACTTTTTCATATTCAATCTTTGTTTACTGAAACAAAACTGTAACGGCTAATTTACAGTAATGTACACACTTTATTAGATGATATCTCCTGAAGTATGGGTGATATAAAAATTCTGATACCATATTTGTAAACAATGGGAAAAATTACATATGAAACAGGTCAGAGCGGGTCTCTGACAAAAACTGTGTTGACCAGTTAATTTCTGGCTATTTCCCTAAGACATGGTCAGAAGAGTTAATTACCATATTTTCACGGAAATAATGTGCCCACCTATATAATGCACACACATGTATAACATGCAGAAATTACATCATTCTGTTTGAGAATTTTTGGATAACATGCCCACATGTATACCATGCACATATACGCCCTTTTTGCTATTGACCATGCTGGGAATGAAACCCAAGTCCTACACTATTGACTTCAAACTAAAAGCTGTTGTGAGAGCAGAAGAAACAAGCAACAGAGAAGCAGTGAGAGAGTACGAGGTTGGAATGGTGTTTCAATGAAGAAAGGAGAAAAAGGAGCTCAAGAATATGAACCCCCACAAATGCACATGTCGTGGGCCCAAAGCAAAATGGCCTAAACTGGAGAATTACTTGAGAGATTAGGTTCTTTCATGGAGTGAACAAAATCAAACTATCTCTACTGTTGCAATTCAGATCAAAATGAAGCTTCTGGCAAATGAAAGAGAAATCACTGATTTCAAAGTGGGTTTCACCTGGATTTCTAGATTCATGAAAAGAATTGGACTTTCACTGAGAATAAGAACCACTGTAGGCCAGCAACTTCTAGATGACTGGGAGCAAAAGATGAACAACTTTCATTAATTTGTCTTGAAAAAAATCTCTGTACATGGTATCTCTGCAATGGATGTTATAAATATGGACGAGGTTCCAATGTCTTTCGACATCCCTGCCACAAGGACTGTAGCTGCTTAAGGTACAAAAAATGTAGTCATTACAACCACTGGGCATGAGAGGGCCTGATTCACTTTAGTCCTTGGATTAAAATTAATGGTAGTTTTCAAGAGAGTTATCATGCCCCGTGAAAAACTGCCCACAGTGTGGTTGTCCATTGCAATAGGAAAGGACTGTGACCTTATGAAAGTATGGGTTAATAAATGTTATAGGGCTATGCAGGGGGGATTCTTCTCCAAGAGATCCTTACGAATTTTCAACACCATGGCTGCCCACAAAGAAAAAAATGTTCACAACTCTGCTGGTGCCCATATAGCTGTAATACTTGGCAGTCTTACCGGCAAGTTATAACAAATAGATATAGCAGTTAACCACCCATTCAAGATGCTCATGGGATGAGAGTGGGATGAATGGATGCAGTCTGAGATTCACAAATTAACACCATCAGGAAGACAGAAGCAGGTGCAGTTTTCAGAAGTCTACAAGTGGGTGTCTTCTGTTTGGTGTAGAATAATGCCACAAACCATCCACAATGGCTTCAGAAAGGCTGATATTGTCTACCAGAACAATAAGACACATTAGGATACTGACAACGAAGTTGAAGATGTCAATAGCAGTGACAACAACATCACTTCAGAAATCACAGAAGACCATCTGCAATTGGCTCTTAGTTTTTTCAATGACGACAGTGAGGTGGGAAAAGACTTTGAAGGGTTCGAGGAGTCAGATGATGATGACGTTGATTGAACTGGAATTGGCGTAGTCTAATTTAATCTCATTTAGTTTCATTTACTTGCATTTAGTCTAATTGAAATTCATCATTTCAGAAATAATGAAGTTATTAAAAAGTTAAGAACGACTGAATTTTTCATGTTGAGCTGATAATTATGTATATAGGGCGCACATGTATATAACACATGGAGGGTGCATGGCATTTCTAAAAAAGTATATAACATGCACGTTATATGCGTGAAAATACGGTATACTGATCTGTAAACTCAAATAATTATAGAGGGATACTGTATGGTGGTCATTCTGTAACGCAAATAGCATCCATTTTATTGTATTTATTTATTTACTTAAGTGTTTTTTTTATACCTCCCCTTCCATCAATCAATGGTGGTTTACAAAGAACAGAACAATTACATTAAACTTTTTAAAAACATTAGTGGAACACGTTTACAATCAAAATATTTACAAGGAACTATTTTACATTAATTACATACCTAAAGTAAATGTATTATTGGGTGGGAAAAGAGAAGGCTGTTCTTTATGCATCTGAGAATAAATATGTGACAATATAGTAAGGGGATGAGTGGCCTAGTGGTTGGGGCAAGTTACCTCAGGCCAGAAGGTCAGAGGTTCAAACCCCACTAGAGGACAGCAATCTTAATTCAGAAGGACTGAGGTTTCTAGTCCCTCAGGCTCTCCTTGTGGTCTTGGGCAAGCCACTTAACCCTCCATTGTTCACATTCCTTGTAAAATAGTTATCTCCCAAGTTACAATGCCTGTTCAGTGTAAACCACCTTGATATCATAAAAGGCAGCATGTTAAATAAATATAGTTGTAAGGGGTTGGGTCTAGGAAGTACAGATCAGAAACTACATTGGGTAGAGCTGTTCATGGTTGCAATCAGGGCCGGCCCGTCCATTGAGCAAGAATGTTGTTCGCACAGGGCCCCGCGCGAACCACATTCTCGCTCAATGGACTGCTGCAGAGGGAGCCGGGGAAGCCCGCGAGAGGCCCCGGCTCCCTCTGCACAGCCCGCCAGCGTGAAGAGCCTTTACCTTCACGCTGGCGGCTGTTTCAATGAAGCCGCGAATGCCGTGAGAGGTTAAAGGGCATTGCCTTTAACCTTTCCCGGCATTCGCGGCTTCATTGAAACAGCCGCCAGCGGGAAGGTAAAGGTTCTTCACGCTGGCGGGCTGTGCAGAGGGAGCCGGGCCCTCGCACGGGCTTCCCTGGCTCCCTCTGCAGCCCCTTAGACGGCGCGGGGCTCTTCGGGGGGGGGGGCGGCTAGGACTGGATGGGCGGTGATTGGGGGGGGGGAACAGACTAGAAATGGGCTGTGATGGGGGGAGAAACATAACGGAAATGGGCTGTGATGGGGGGTAGAACGGACTGGAAATGGGCTGTGATGGGGGGGGAGAACGGACTGGAAATGGGCTGTGATGGGGGAAAAGGACAAATTGGTCTGGTATGGGGGGAAACAGACTGGAAATGGGCTGTGGTGGGGGGGGGAGAACAGACTGGAAATGGGCTGTGATGGGGGTAACGGACTACAATTGGGATGTGATGGGGGGAGGACTGCAAATGGGCTGTGATGGTGGGGGGATAGGACTGGAAATGGGCTGTGATGGGGGGAACTTGGACTGGAAATGGGCTGATGACGAGCTGGATTACGACTGCAAATGGTCTGTGATGGTGGGGGGGATAGGACTGGAAATGGGCTGTGATGGTGGGGACGGACGGACTGAAAATGGGCTGGGATGGGGGAAACATACTGGAAATGGGCTGTGATGGGGGGGAACAGACTTGAAATGGGCTGTGATGGGGGAGGAACGGACAAATTGGGCAGGGATGGGGGAAACAGACAGGAAATGGGCTGTGGTGGGGGGGAGAACAGACTGGAAATGGGCTGTGATGGGGGGAACGGACTACAATTGGGCTGTGATGGGGGAGGACTGCAAAAGGGCTGTGATGGGGGGGGGGATAGGACTGCAAAAGGGCACTGATGGTGGGGGGAATCGACGAAAAGGGCTGTGATGGGGGGGGGGAACTTGGACTGGAAATGGGCTGATGAAGAGTTGGATTAGGACTGGAAATGGGCTTATGGGGGCTGGAATAAGGCGAAGTGGGCTGACGAGGGGGCTAGGATTGGAAATTAGCTGATGGGGGAGTGTGGAGGAAATGGGCTGATGAGGGATTGGAATGGAACTGGAAAAGAGCATATGGGGGCTAGGACTGGAAATGGGCTGATGAGGAGCTAGGATAGGACTAGAAGGGCTGATGGGGGGAACGTAGACTGCAAATGGGTGATGGGCTGGAATAGGACACTGGAAATGGGATGATGGGGGCTGGAATAGGACTGGAAGTGGGCTGATGGGAGTTGGAAAAGGGCTGGAAATGGGCTGATGGGGAGCTTGGAGTGGAAATGGGCTGATGGGGGGCTGGAATGGAACTGGAAAACAGCATATGGGAGGCTAGGACTGGAAATGGGCTGATGTGGAAGCTTGGGAGACTGGGACTAGAAGGGGGCAGATGCTGGGTGGGTCTAGAACTATAAAGGAGCTGATTTTGGGGGAGGACTAGAAAGGGATGGGAAATGAGAATGGAGAGGGAAAAAGATATTTTGTGTGGGAGGGAAGAAAAGTCTACGAAGGGCCGGGTATTGGAAGAGTAGTGTAGATTGAGAATGGAAGGGTGAAATTTGAGTGGATGATAAAGCAATAAGGAAAGAAATGGAGGAAAGAGCAAAAGGGTAAAGATCAGTATGTTAAAGCAGATATAGAGAAAAAATTTGGAAAAAAAATCTAAAAGAGAAGAAAGGAAAATGGTTTGCTCGCAGAAGACACAAAGAAACCAGAAGAAAGTGACTGGAGCAATTGCAACTGAAAAGAAAATGCACAAGCAACAAAAGGTAGAAAAATACTTTTTTATTTTGAATTTATTGACTGGAATATATCAGCTCTGGGAAATGTGCATTGTTAACATCTTTTGTGTTTTGTTTAGTACAAGAGGAAATTAATTTATAGTTTTATTTCTCCAGTGTTGTTGTACATCCCAAGTATGGCTTTTGGAGTTCCCAGTTTAATTATTGTCTTCCTATTTCTAAATTGTGATCCCTTGTTCTTTGGTGACGGTCTATATTCTGCATTTTAACCAAGCTGAGGTATTCTGTTCATGTAGTTTGTATTTGACCGTGTCACTTGTTCTCTTTCCCCAGTAGGAGATGCATTGGTATTCTCTGAGATGTATTGGTTTAATATTTGCAGTGTTGCCTTTTGATAGGTAGGGTTTGGTGCTTTGTGAGTCCTGGCAGAGCTGTTATGATATGGTGGATTTGCTATGAGTTCTAAAAGGTCAGTGTTTATAGTACTTCCTAATGGGCCTGGCGGTTGGCACTGGAATATAGTAACGTAGAAATCTATTAGTCTTTCTTTATCCAGACACTCATTAAGAAGCATGTTTACTAAAAATGTATGTTAACATTATGCAAATATTTATGCAAATGAGGATCCCTATGCAAATGAGGTCCCGCAATTAATCTCCGCACATGGCCCCGCACCCCCCTTGGGCCGCCCCTGGTTGCAATTATCTCCAAAATGTTCAATGAATAACAAAGTCTTAGGGGCATGTTTACTAAACTGCATCAACACAGCAGCAGCTACATTAAGGTGCCATAAGGTGCCTTAACAGGACATTCTGTACCATTAAGGCACCTTAACATTCCCAGCTGCATTAAGTGCAAAAAAGGGTGGGGGGAGAAGGGGTCAGTGGGAGTGGGAGTGGGTGGGGAGAGGCCACTTTCACACTAACATGGAGGAATTAAGGGCTGAATCCTAACACAACTGAAAACCAGGCATTAGCACACAATTGCAGGAGAGAGAAACCATTCCAGTCAGCAATGTACAGCAAAGCTAGGGAAACCTACAAAAAATGATGTGTGATACATGTGCACAGAACAAAAGGGCAAATAAACATTGAAAATGACCTGAACAAAATGTAAAACAAACATAACCGAGCTGGCCAATAGTGATATGAATGGGAAACATCAAAAAACACTACTGAGAAAGCTCCAAAAAAAGGATATTAATTTTGGAAGGGTCTATGCTCTGTCCCCATACAAGGTGAATGATCCCACAGTGAAATAGCACTAATCATGGTTTCCCCTTGTTATTGGACAGGTTTTCTATGGCGTGCACATGTTCCGCAACAGCAGGGTGGGCATGTCGGAACGGGCAACTGGACAGATGCTGGAAAAGGGGCTACAGAGGGCTGCAGGCGGCACATGCTGTGGTGCAGCTGGGCCCAGGGTGATGCCTAGGTGGCCCATAGGAATGCTGAAACAGTAGAGCAGCCAGACAGCAACTGATGAGGGCCCAACATGGGCACGAGTGTGTTTCCCACAGTGTCACAGGGGATAGTACCCAGCAGGTACCCCAAGGGCACAGAACATTGGCAGGCAGTGCTGGGGGGAAGTGTGGACATCTATGCGGGCAACCCTACTCCAGAACCCACACCATAGGCAGCCGCCTACCGGCACACTGGATGGCCTGCGACTGCGCACCACCAGCACCACCAGCAGAAGGGCATGTCAGCATGGTGGCAGAGGAGTACTGGCGGTGGAGTGGGCAGTGGCAGCTGCCCACAGTAGACCATGGCCTAGCCCTGTGTAGGTGGGTGCCATGCAATGCAACAGACAGGCCCTGTCTGATGAACAGTCATGGTATCCCCAGGGACTGCACTCTTTCTGTGGCAACACGGTGGTGCAGTACACACAGCCAGTGTGTTCAGGAGCAGAAGGTCACAGGTTCAGGTCCCAGCTGTGGTTCCTGCCAACCCAGTCCCCATATTTTACCCACTACTAAAACGTGGTAATAAAGATGGAACCTTTATTGCAGATAACCTAAACATGCCTTAAACGCCTATATTTTACCCTATAGAGCACAGACACCATAAACATGCACAATACCTAGAGCAGAGTTTCCCAACTGCAGCCCTGGAGGGCCAAACACCATTCAGGTTTCATGCTGTCTCTAATACAGCCTCTATAGTTGCACAATGCTGGCATAGGTGTGGGAGTGTGTGTCTGTCTATCCAGTGTGTGGTGTCTGCCAACACCTTCCTCAGCGCACACTGCTTGCACTGTTGCCATCGTAAGCCTGCCAATGTGCATAATGAGGAGCAAGGTAATGTGGGTATAGCATGGACAGGGTGGCCTGGCCTGGATGCATCTGCACAGGGCATAGGGCAATGGCTCAGACATTGTAGTGCCCAGCCACAACTTGCACAGACAGGGTGGCCACAGCATGTCCTGCTGGGGGGTCACTCTCACCCTGACTGAGCAGTGACCACGGCATGGCCATGTTCCCCCATAGTGCTGTATAGTATTTCTCTCAAGTGATATTTATGGGTTCTTTTTTCTGGGACCCAATCATTGATTTAGCTGCTTGGTGTGTGCGCTCACATCTCCTCCAGGAACATGCACGATGGACTAGCTAGCAGACTGTCTGTAGCTAGTATGTGTATGGCTGGAACACCTTGCAGGGTGTAGCGGCTGGAGGCTCACTGGGTTTGCTGCTGGAGAATGTCAGATAGTGGTGGGGGGCAGCTGGGCATCTCCAGGCCTACTGTCTGTCTGCCATTGCTTTATGGATGTGTACAGATCTGCATTGCCTGCCCGGTAGGCTATCTGTTCCCCAGCAAGACTGGGGTCGATGGTCCCCTCTACTGCCACCATTGCAGGGATGTAGACTGTGTATCTGTTGGTGGGGGGTCCTCTTTCCCACCCTGGAATAAGTCCCCCTGGACATAGGGGGATGGCTGGCCTGAGCAGCAGCAAAGAGGCGAGGGGGTGCAGGGGATACTCTGCAGCCCGACGCTAGCCATGGAAGGCCAGATTGGGGGTCAGGCTGCGGGGAAAGGAAAGCATAGTCAATGGCTAGGGATTGTGGTTCCTGAATGGAGCTTGGTGCCATGGCAACACGATGCCATGGCACTACGGCTCCATTCAGGAGCTTGACTGAGTTAGCCGGGCATGGGTCTGTATGTGCAGGCTGATTGGAATCAGGTCCCTCCTGCACGTACAGACCCTAGGCCCGATTCTGATCCCATGGGACATGTCTAGTTCCTGCGGGATCGGAATCAGGTCTACCTCTGTGCATCCTGATTCCGATCGGGAGCACAGGGACCTGGATGCACATATTGGAATGTGCCTCCATTCGTCCAAAGTAACATTAGCAAACTGTTCTACAGTGTACTCACCAAATTAATATTACAATTGTGGGATCCTGCCAGCTACTTGTGACTTCTATTGGCCACTTTTGGAAGCAGGATACTGGGCTTGATGGACCATTAGTCTGGCCCACTATGACAAATCTTATCGGCTTCAGTGGCAGCAGCTAGTGCTGCTAAAGGAGCTAGCCACCGCCACTGAGCATTAGACTTGGATATTCAATGCTGGGACCCAAATACCATTCCCAGCATTGAATATCCAGGTTGACAGATAGCGATGAAATTAACCAGCCAGCGGCGATATTTAGCCACTACCTGATTAACTCCACCAGCAAAAGTTAGCGAGTCTTTGCTATGCCTGACTTTCACCACTTTAGTCTAATCGGACAGTGGCTCAACATTGCTGCTGCCTGGTTATTGCCGGGTGCCACACCCATTCTTCCCCTAGAAGCATCAGTTAGCATCAGGAAGGGCAGCAGTGGCACCAATGGATATTCAGTGGCACTAGCTAACCATGCTAGTGCCATTGAATATCCTGAGACGAGGGGATTAACAAGGTTTTCGGGTCTGCTAACCATGCTTATCCCTTTGAATGTCAGACCCTATGGGGTATGTTTACTAAACGGTGCTAACAGCACAGCTGCGATGTTATCGCATGATACGTGAGGTTATCGTGCGATAATGGCACATTACCATGCGAGAACGTCATGTATCAAGCGATAACATCTCCTGGGGCGGTAAGGTGAGCAGAGGGTGGAGGAAGGCTCCCCAGAGGGCAGAGTAAGGCTCCCCAGGAGCAGAGATAAGGGATCAATTTATTTTATTTATTTATTTACATTTCTTATATACCGCGCTATTAAAATCAGTGCGGTTTACAGCGAACAGAAATAATAATACAATGTAACAAAAGCACATTGTGTTTACAATGAACAATGAACAGGGTAATAAACGGGTGAGAACTTGGGTGAGAAACTATTTACAGCACATTTTACAAATTTACAGAATATTCACAATTGAGCAGCATGCACGGAGGGGTTCATACAAGGGGTCCGCTGCCTATCCATTCTCTCGTTGAGTTAAGGTATTGGATGGGCAGAGAGTGGGCGGGGAGAGGCTCCATGCACACTAACGGCATGAAATGAAGGTCTGAAAAGTAGCACCAGTGAAAACCTTGTGCTAGAGGCACATTTGCAGGGGAGAGAGACCATTTCAGTCAGCAATGTACAGCAAAGGCAGGGAAACCAAGAAAAGTGATAGTAGTGATACATGTGCATCAACATCATAGTGCCCAAGTACGAGAGGGCACTACGGTGAGGCTGCAAATGGGGTACAGGGGGCTGCAGGCGGGACATGCAGTGGTGCATCTGGGGCAGAAGGTGGGCTAGGCCAGGGGTCGGCAACCCGCGGCTCCGGAGCCGCATGCGGCTCTTTCTCACCTTTGCCGCGGCTCCGGAGCACACTGCCCGCCCGGTGACAGGCAATAGTTTTGTAAGCTCCCTCCCTTCTTCTGCAGCCGCGGCTCCCTGCCTCTTAGGGAACCGCGGCTGTGCTTTTAAAATCATCTCGGAGCCCTTCCTGTCTTGACGGGCTCCGTGCAGCATTGTCCCGCCTCCAAACTTCCTTTAGAGGCGGGACAATGCTGCACGGAGCCCGTCAAGACAGGAAGGGCTCCGAGATGATTTTAAAAGCACAGCCGCGGTTCCGTCAGCGGCCGGGAGCCGCGGCTGCAGAAGAAGGGAGGGGAGCTGCCTTGGAGGGTGGGAGCCGATCTGGCTGGAGGGTGGGGGCCTGACATGGAGGGAGGGCGGGGGCTGACATGGAGGGAGGGAGCTGATATGGATGGATGGAGGGAGGGGGGCTGACATGGAGGGAGGGAGGGGGGGAGGGAGGGGGGCTGACATGGAGGGAGGGAGGGGGGCTGACATGGATGGATGGAGGGAGGAGGGGCTGACATGGAGGGAGGGAGCTGATATGGATGGAGGGAGGGGGGCTGACATGGAGGGATGGAGGGGGCTGACATGGAGGGATGGAGGGGGTCTGACATGGAGGGAGGGAGCTGATATGGATGGATGGAGGGAGGCGGGCTGACATGGAGGGAGGGAGGGAGGGAGGGGGGGCTGACATGGAGGGAGGGAGGGGGGCTGACATGGATGGATGGAGGGTGGCGGGGCTGACATGGATGGATGGAGGGAGGAGGGGCTGACATGGAGGGAGGGAGCTGATATGGATGGAGGGAGGGGGCTGACATGGAGGGATGGAGGGGGCTGACATGGAGGGAGGGAGCTGATATGGATGGATGGATGGAGGGAGGGGGGCTGACATGGAGGGAGGGAGCTGATGGGGCTGACATGGAGGGAGAGGGGCTGACATGGATGGAGGGAGGGAGGAGGGGCTGACATGGAGGGAGGGAGCTGATATGGATGGAGGGAGGGGGGCTGACATGGAGGGATGGAGGGGGCTGACATGGAGGGAGGGAGCTGATATGGATGGAGGGAGGGGGGCTGACATGGAGGGATGGAGGGGGCTGACATGGAGGGAGGGAGCTGATATGGATGGAGGGAGGGGGGCTGACATGGAGGGATGGAGGGGGCTGACATGGAGGGAGGGAGCTGATATGGATGGATGGAGGGAGGGGGGCTGACATGGAGGGAGGGAGCTGATGGGGCTGACATGGAGGGAGGGGGCTGACATGGAGGGAGTGGGGCTGACATGGATGGAGGGTGGGAGGAGGGGCTGACATGGAGGGAGGGAGCTGATATGGATGGAGGGAGGGGGGCTGACATGGAGGGATGGAGGGGGCTGACATGGAGGGAGGGAGCTGATATGGATGGAGGGAGGGGGCTGACATGGAGGGATGGAGGGGGCTGACATGGAGGGATGGATGGGGCTGACATGGATGGAGGGAGGGGGGCTGACATGGAGGGATGGAGCACTGGTAATGGGGTTGAGGGGACTAGCACTGGAAATGAGCTGATTAGGGGAGGCTAGGACTGGTAATGAGCTGATGGGGGGTAGGACTGGTATTGGGCTGATTAGGGGAGGCTAGCACTGGTAATGGGGTTGAGGGGGGATTAGCACTGGAAGCGAGCTGATTGGGGGGCTTTGAATGGGCATGGGCTGATTGTGGGAAGGGGAGGATAGAGCTGCTGGCCCTGGAAGATAACTGGGGGCTAAGGCTGCCATGGTATTTGTACTAGAAGGGACTGGTCAGTGGGGAAGGAGGGGGATTGGAAGGAAATGGACACCAGTGGCAATCATGGGAATGCAAGTTGACATTGGAAGGTACTGGGAGTGAGGACTGGAAAGGGGCTGATATTGGGGAGGGTTACTGGGACTGGAAATAGGCTGATGGAAAGAAGTGAAGAAAACGAAAGAAGAGATAAGAAATGGCAGATGGACCATAGACCACAGAAAGAGAGCTAAGAGAAGACAGGAAAGCAGAAGCCTCAGATCGGGACCAGCATGATCAAAGAATAAATTGGTCAGACAACAAAGGTAGAAAAAATAATTTTATTTCATATTAGTGATTTGACTACAAAATCATCATAATTTTGAAATCAAATATTGTTACTTGTTGTTGTGATATTTTCTGGCGTATTTTTTTTGGTGTGCGAAGGAAGAGGGGTAGTCTTATACGGCGAGTATAGGCCAAACACCTATATTTTAACAGGAAAAGTAGGGGGTCGTATATAGCATTAAGGTAAGAAACAATATATGCAGTGTTAGATTTGTTTTAAATGTCGCAATGGTTTTGCGGCTCCCAGTTTTTTTTTTCCCTTCGGAAACGGGTCCAAGTGGCTCTTTATGTCTTAAAGGTTGCAGACCCCTGGGCTAGGCAAATGCCTAGGTGACACATAGGAATGTAGAAGTGGAAAACCAGCAAGACAGCAACTGACCAAGGGCAAACATGGCCATGGGTGTGTGTCCCACAGTGTCCCTGGGACAGTACCCAGCAAGTACCCCAAAGGGCACATAACATTGGCAGGCGGTGCCAGGGGGAAGCATGGATGACTAGGCAGGCACCCCTACCCCATATCACGCAACATAGGCAGCCGCCTACCAGCACACTGGATGGCCTGGGACTGCGCGCCACAAGCACCACCGGCACAAGGGCATGTCAGCATGGTGGCGGAGGGGTGCTGGTGGTGGAGGGGGAAGTGGCACTGCAACAGACAAGGTCTGTCTGACGAACAGTCATGGTATCCCCAGGGAATGATCTGCCTCCATGGCAACAGTTTGGTGCAGTACACACAGCCAGTGTGTTCAGGGGCAGAAGGTCACAGGTTCAAGTCCAAGATGTGGTTCCTGCAAACCATGTCCCTATATTTTTCCCAGTACTAAACCATGGTAATAAAGACAGAACCTTTATTGCAGATTAAATAAATATGCCATAAACACCTATATTTTACCCTACAGGGCACAGATGCCATAAACATGTGCAATCCCTAGAGCAGAGCTTCCCAACTGCAGTCCTGGAGGGCCAAACACCATTCAGGTTTCATGCTGTCCCTAATAAATATGCCTGTGCTGCATTTGTATGCACTGCCCCCATTGTATGCAAATGTGTCTCATGCATATTCATTAGGGACAGCATGAAAACCTGAACCGTGTTTGGCCCACCATGTTTGGGAACCTCTGCCCAAGAGCAGCGGCCAACAGGGGCACAAACACCCACACCCACAGGCTCCACTATCCAAAGTTTCATGGAGAGTCAGGATGTTGGGCCCTGCACGGAGCAGCATCTCACAATACTAGCACCTGCATATCTTAGCAATGCCGTCCTAAACTTGGGAACACGTTACACATATATCAAAAGGTTGCTATGATTAATGGCAGATAACAAATCCTAAGTTAAACACAATTTGTTGACAGAGATATCTGTGGAGTGTGTTTCAGTTTTGGTTTCTGACAGTGTTTACCACCCCGGGGAGTGACCCCAAAAGTATTTCGTACCATAGGAATGCACTGTGCCCAGGACTGGTGCGGTGGCCAGGGCTGCCAAAACCCTCTATATTTGCACAATGCTGGCATAGGTGTGGGAGTGTGTGTATGTCTATCCAGTGTTTTGTGGCTGCCTACACCTTACTGAGCCCACACCGCTTGCACTGTTTCCAGTGTTAGCCTGCCAATGTGTATAATGAGGATCAAGGTACTGTGGGTATGGCCCGGACAGGGTGGCCTGGGCAGGATGCATCTGCACAGGGCATAGGGCAATGGCTGGGACATTGTAGTGCCCGACCACCACCTGCACGGACAGGGTGGCCACTCTCACCCTGACTGAGCAGTGACAATGGCATGGTTAGGTTCTCCTATAGTGCTATATAGCATTTCTATCAAGTGATGTTTATGAGTTCCCTTTTCTGGGGCCCAATCACTGACATGCTTGCTTGGTGTGTGTGCTCACATCCCATTTGTGGGTGCACACAGTTCTTCCAGGAACATGCACTATGTACTAGCTAGCAGACTGTCTGCAGTTAGCATGTGTATGGCTAGAACACCGTGCAGCAGGTGGATTCTGACTGTGCCCTCTTCTGGTGAATGTCAGATGGTGGGGGGGGGGGGGCAGCTGCGCTTTCCCAGGACTACTGCCTGTCTGTCAGTGCCCTATGTGATGCATACAGATCTGCACTGTTGGCCCTGTAGGGTGCCTATTCCCCAGCAGGACTGGGGTTGATTGTCCCTTCTACTGCCACCATTGCAGAGATGTAGAATGTAGATCTGTTGGTGGGAGATCCTGTCCTCCAACCTGATCCAGAGAGGGCGGGTTGGGTGGTGCTACATAATCCACTTTTGGGTCCAACCACCACCCTTCTCTTATAACATGTGACCATGGCAACCACACAGGATATGCACTATTCTGTGTGCATCATAGTTCACAAGGGCTAGATGTGACTGGGAAATACAGATGGACACAGGTGTAGCCTAGGTGTGTCTGCAGGGACTACCCACACACTGGCACTGATGGGGACCTGCAGCGCAGCCTGCCTTAGCCAAGCCGGGTGCTGTGGACCTGGTGCTGGGCGCCCCACCTTGCCCTCATAGGTCATAGGTTTGATCCCACAGTGGTGTTATTTAATAAGGCTGTCTGAGGCATTTCCTTTTAATTTAAATCAGTGCTGCCAGCAAAAACACCCTCACAGTGCCATAGCCTAAGGTTCCTCATAAGGCGCCCTATAAAGTGCCCTATAGGGCACATCATAAGGTGCCTTGGCGGACAGGGCACTTTATAATGTGCCCTATGGAGTGCCTTATAGGGCGCCTTATGTGACACCTTAGGTTACGGCACTGTGAGGGTGTTTTTGCTGGCAGCACTGATTTAAATTTAAAAAAGGAAATGTCCCAGACAACCTTCTTACATAACACCACTGCAGAGTCAAACCCATGACCTCTTCCTCCACAATCATTGCAGTAACCAGTGGGCTACATCTTTATTGCTTCTAACACTGTGCTGGCATGAACTTAGGATTAACGCGTGTTAACATGCCACAGCGCCCATTATGGCACGATACAGATTCTTGCTACCTTGCTGCCGGAACGCCCACTCCTTATATGGCATTCTTCACATTATCGCTGCAACTAGCGCCGGTAACATTAAGACGGTTTAGTAAACATACCCTATGTTTTTTATGTTCTCAATGAATGGCAAAAGTTTGTATAGATGAGCATCAGAATGGATTTCTCCCCAAGCACCGATCCACTAATGCATCTTTTCCTTACAGGTCCTGATTAACAGACAAGTGAAAAATAGCCCTTTGGGGAGACATTTTGCATGTTTAATTGACTTTGGTAACACTTTGAAATCTTTTTAACACCCTAGCCTCAATTGTAAACCACTTCAAACTATAATTCAGAGGAACCCTTAGATCAAATTAAATCCATATATTCATTCATCAGCTGTAAGTTAATTATAAACAACTGCAGATAGCTTCTGGCAGAAGCAAGGAATAAAACATGGCTATTGGTTGAACCCTACACTTTTTTAAATTAATTAATGAGCACCTCATATTGCCAGATGGCTGGTTAGGTTGGAAATATAGGAATTTTCCTAGCTTTTGATGCTTCGGGGCTGGAGGGCTGCAGAGTAATATGGGGCCATGTGTGGAAACCCATTTCAGTGCCTCATTTGCATAATTATTTACATACCTGGTCCTCATTTGAATAAATATATGCACACTGGGTTTATTTGGTCTGTGCTATGACTAGGTTAATGAGGAGGGAAAATATTAAGTAAGAAAAAAATCCTGGTAGTTATGAATTCAAGATCATAGTGCAGAAGCTAGATTTGAATGTGTCAGAGCTGAAAAAGCCCAGACATCAACAACAGTGAAGATTTCCTTGAATCTGAACTGACAAAATATTTTAAATTTAAGACCAACAGCACAAAACATCACATCTTAAAGACTCTCCATATTCAAGTACCCCCAACCAAACACTCTACAGTTGTCTCACAGGAAAACAAAAAGCAAGAACCACAGCACAGGACTATAGAGCAAATCTACCATTCCATTCACACAAGAAGCCTATCTGGAAAAGAACTGCACCTTAAATATTGCTGTAGACCCCATAAGATCCATATACCTACTGGTAAAACTGAACAAGTCAGATTAACAGATCCCTACATAAAAGCTCCATGCTAACAGAGCACCTGGCCTAGATCATACACTAAAATAGACTCTCACCAAGTATAGAATGAGGGACCACAATCTAAAAATAGAAATATGCAGACAAAAATTTAACTGAAACCCCCAAGAAGCCAGACTACATGCAGGTCTCACCTAAGATTTTGTTAATGATAAATCCCCTTCTTCCAAAAGCAATCCTAGCTCCATGCATTAAGTACAAAGTGTGTTAAGGAGAGCCATCTTTTAAGGTTTTTTTTATACCCTCTATCATTTTTTAGTTTACATTGTAACCTGCATTCTTCTGAGGCTGTGTAGGGTTAAGAAACTTGCCCAAAGCATGCTAGTGAAAATCAAACTGTGGTCTCCTAGCTCCTAGGACAGTGTACTAACCATTAGGCTACTCCTTCACTCACCTCTTAGCTACTTCCCTTGCCCACTTCCTCCTTCCATTCTTTCTCCCACCACATTGAGGAGGTTTCTCCAAGCCCATGTGCCCATAAGGGAAGGGCTAGGACAGCTGTTATTGTTGGTGATTCTATCATTAGGCATGTAGATAGTTGGGTGGCTGGTGGATGCCTGGTAACATGCCTGCCTGGTGTGAAGGTAGCAGATCTCACATGCCACCTAGACAAGATTTTAGAAAGTGCGGGGGAGGAGTCTGTTGTCTTGGTACATTTTGGTACCAGTGATATAGGAAAGTATGGAAGGGAGGTTCTGGAGGCCAAATTTAGCCTTTAGGTAGGAAATTGAAATCCAGAACTAGGGTGGAATTCTCTGAAATGTTTCCCGTTCCACATGCAGGACCCAAAAGGTAAGCAGAGCTCCAGAGTCTCAATGCGTGGATGAGACGATGGTGCAAAGTATATGGATATGTTAGGAACTGGGCAGCATTCTGGGGAAGGGAGGGGCTTTTCCAAAGGGATGGGCTCCACATTAACTGGAGTGGTGTCAGGCTGTGGTATTAGCCTTTAAAAAGGAGATAGAAGAGCTTTTAAACTAGATAATATGGGAAAGTTGACAAATACCCAAGAGTGCATGGTTCAGAATGAAGTATCCTTGAAGGATACTAGCAAAAGAGGGATGTTAGGGCATCCTGACATAGAGGTTCCAATAAAGATAAAAGTAACCCAGATGGTCTTAAGTACAGAGATGAAAAGTTCCAAATTACCCCTATCAACTGATAACCAGGTTAATATGAACAAAATATAACCTCTAAAATGCCTTTACGCAAATGCTAAAAGTCTAAAAAATAAGATGGGTGAGCTAGAATATATAGCATTAAATGAAACATTAGATATGAATGGCATCTCAGAGACTTGATGGAAGAAGGACAACCAAAGGGACAATGTGATTGCTGGGTACAAATTATATCAAAATGATAGGGTAGATCAAATTGGTGGAGAGGTTGCACTCTATGTTTCAGAGGGCATTGAGTCACACAGGATAAAAGTTTTGCAGGAAAAAATATACACCATAGAATCTCTATGGAGAGAAATCCCATGTAAAAAGGAGAAGGTGATGGCAGTGGGGGTGTACTACCGACCGCCTGGCCAGAATGAACAGATGGATGATGAAATGCTAAAATAAATCAGGGAAGCTAAGAAAAGTTACAACACAGTAATAATGGGTGATTTCAATTACCCCAGTTTTGACTGGGTCAATGTCACTGCTGGACATGCTAGGGAGATAAGGTTTCCAGATGGAGCAGCTGGTCCATGGACCAACAAGAGGGGAAGTTATTCTGGACCTAGTTCTTAGTGGAACACATGGTCTGGTGCAAGAGGTAAGGGTGTTGGGGTCACTTGGCACTAGTGGAATTATCACATTTTATATAATAAATGGAAGAAGGCAGCAAGGAAATCTTTCAAAAGGCAGATTATGATAAAATGAGGAAAATAGATAAGAAAAAACTAATAGGAGCAGCTGCAAAGGTTAAAGATTTACATCAAGCATGGGTGTTGTTTAAAAATACTATCTTGGAAGTCCAGACCACATGTATTCCACACTTTAAGAAAAGTGGAAGGAAGGCCAAAAAACTGTCAGCATGGTTTAAAGGTGAGGTCAGAGAGGTTGTTGTAGCCAAAAAAGCATCTTTCAGGAAATGAGAAAAGGAACCAAATGATGAAAACAGGAAACAACATAATTACTGGCAAGTTAGACGTGAAACACTATTTTTTTTTTTTTAATTTTGTGCCATTAAGTCAGTGCAGACTCCTGGCAACCCTACTGCTTCTGGGTTTTCTTGGCAATGTATCACTGGAAATAGATTGTCAGGCCTTTTCTTCCAAGACAATGGAAGGTAAAGCGACTTGCCCAAGATCACAAGGAGTGCCAGTGGGAATCAAAACCTTGATCTTCTAGGTATTAGGCAGTTGCTCTAACCACTAGACTACTTCAAGGCACTGATAAGGCAGGCAAAAATAGAATTTGAAAAGAACCTTGCCATGGCAGCAACCACACATAATATAAACGTTTTCAAGCACATTCATAGCAAAAGACCTGTGAGAGAGTCAGTTTGACCATTAGATGATAGAGGGGTAAAAGGGACGCTAAGGGATTGCTCAAGGATTCATGTTGAATGATGCTGAGAAGATCAAGAAAAGGTGGAAAGAATATATAGAGTGCTGATTTTCAAAGCCCTAGGCACATGCTACATGTGTAAAAGATGGCCTTACCTGTGTAAAACCAGATATTAAATAAAGCGGCTTGAATCAGAGAGGCTTAGCTACCCGCACGGTGCCAAGCGCCAAGGCCTGGGTGTGGAACGGGGGGAGGGGTCATCCTCAAATATGCATAAAGTGGATCTCCAAAAGCTGTGTGCGCTGACATTGGACATCGGACATCACTAACCGAGTAAGCCTAAGCTACGTTTCCAGGTGCATATGACTGCTGATGGTGCACAGCAAACCTGTGTAGTAGCATTACAGTGCATAGTACAGCAAGGGGAGCATGTACCCAAACTGTGCAGAGGTAAAGCACTACTGGATCAGTCGTGAAGCCATGTGGGCCATGCACATGGTGTTCCAGAGTTGGAAATGCGCCTGCCATGCCGGGCACAGTGGAGGATGTTGCAGGCAGTGCATATCTGTCAGCAGGCAGTAGCCCAGCACCCAAGACGTGGGTATTGTGCCCCATGTATACATTGGCCCAGGGTGAGCTACCTGCAATTGATGGAGGAGGAGGTCTAGAGATATACTGGATGGGGCAACAATAATGGAGTTGTGCAGCACAGTCAGTGTGGACCTTGAGCCCTTCTAGAACCAGAAGCCAAGCCCTGCCAGTAGCTATGATGGTGACCACTGCCCTGGCATATCTGGCAACTGGCAGCATGTGATAGGGGAACCGTTGGAATCTCGCAGTTCATTGCTGGCCACTGCTTAAGTGCCTTCACCAGGGCTCTGCTGTGGAGGGTATGCCACCTCATAGCCTTCCCCCTGACAAAGCAGATGCAGCAAGAGACCATGAAGGCATTCTACAATGTTTCATGATTCCCATTGGTGCCTAGATGTATAGACTGCACCCACATTGCACTGTAGGCACTATGGCTGGAGCAGAGGGCATACCAGAATAGGCATGGTTACACATCAATGAACATGCACGTGATTATGGATGCCAACATGACCATTACTAATGCCCACTACCCGGGGTCCTGCCATGATACATTTGTCTTTGCCCAGTCCAGCCTAGGACAGGCAGCAGCCAGGGATCAGCTCAGAGATGCATGACTGCTAGGTGAGTGCGCACATATGTGAGCCCCAGGACAAGCCCAGAACAAGCAGTTGCTATAGTATGATGCTATGTGTAATGCAAATAGGTGGGGATATATGTGTTACATACATATTGCAACACATAATGACCATGGCGTGCACATGCACTGCTGTTCCACAGATCCATGTGCACAGCAGGCCATGTCATACATTGTAGAGACAACCAGTGGAAGCCCCAAGGCAAAGACAGTACACACCAACATTTGGCATGTGTAGGAGCACAGGCTGGTGCCATGTAGTGCAGCCACATGGAAGCAGCCTCTGTAAAGCACATCCATGTCAGCCCCCAACCCAGCCAGCAGACCCCCCAAAACACATCTTTGTGCCATGCCCCTGCCCCCTCCCCCACATTCCAACAGGCTAGCCCATGTCACCATCCCCCATTGCCCTGCTCCAAATGCCTGACTGCTACACAAGTCACATGATGGTGTTCCCTCACTGCCACAGTGTCCTTGAATGTCACATATTGCACCCCACCCTGCTAGTAGCTGGTATGTTGTATGCTGCTGTAACAGTCCATAGACCATAGACTACTATTAAAGCTTTGGAATTACAGAGCTTAAAAGGGAGAGAGGAGGCATTGTGGGTTAAACTAGAAAGAGGGAAAGAGAAATCTATTTGCATTGGAGTGATATACAGACCTCCCTCACAAGAGGAAGAGGTGGACAGAGAGTTAATTGAAGACATACGCAGCATTGCTAAGAAAGGGGAAGTGCTACTGATAGGAGATTTCAATATGCCAGATGTTGATTGGCACATTCCTGCTGCAGTATCATCTAGAAGTAAGGAGATCCTGGATTCTCTACAGGGAGAACTATTCAGGCAATTGGTAACAGACCCCACACGTGAAGGGGCCATACTGGACTTGGTGCTTACCAATGGTGAAAGTGTTTCTGATGTTGTAGTGGGAGATCATTTTGCTTCCAGTGATCACCAGATGGTGTGGTTCAGTATTAGGACTAGGGCTGTTAGAATCCATTCCAAGGTGAGGATCTTAGACTTTAGGAAGACTAACTTTGCGAAGATGGGCCAATACCTCAGGGAGTCGTTAGTGGGATGGGAACAGCTGGGGGATGTAGAAAAACAGTGGGCAAAACTGAAAGGGGGTATTTTAAGGGCAACCAACCTTTTTGTTAAAATGGTAAATAAAGGCAAAAGGAACAGGAGACCGCTATGGTTTTCGAAGGAAGTAGCTGAAAAAGTGAAGAAAAAGAGGGAGGCCTTCATGAAATACAAGAGATCACAGAGAGCAGAAGACAAGCATCTGTATTTGGAAAAACTTAGAGAAGCTAGCAAAGTAGTCAAGAAGGCAAAGATTCAAAAGGAGGAGGAAATAGCCAATGCAATAAAATGGGGGGATAAGACATTTTTCAGATATATTAGTGAGAAGAGGAAGAGCAAAAGTGGTATTGTCAGACTCAAGGGTGCAGGGGGGGAATATGTAGAAGCTGATAAGGATAAAGCGGAATTGCTTAACAAATATTTTTGTTCTGTGTTCACAGATGAAGAACCAGGAGCAGGACCTCAGAAAACACCCACAAATAAGAACAGAAGCGAGGGACATCTTGAACTATTTTCAGAAGACTGTGTTCGTGAGAAACTAGCTCAACTTAAAGTAGACAAAGCGATGGGACCGGATGGGATACACCCTAGAATACTGAGGGAACTTGGGGACGTTCTAGCAGCTCCACTGACTGACCTTTTCAATGCCTCGTTGGAGTCAGGAGTGGTGCCAAAGGACTGGAGAGAGGCTCATGTGGTGCCTTTACACAAAAGCGGAAGTAAGGATGTGGTTGAAAACTACAGGCCGGTTAGTTTAACTTCGGTGGTGAGTAAATTATTGGAAACGCTGCTGAAAGAGAAAATAGTGAGGTTTCTGGAGTCCAGCGGATTACAGGATCCGAGGCAGCATGGATTCACCAGAGGCAGGTCTTGTCAGACAAATCTGATTGATTTTTTGACTGGGTGACCAGGGAGTTGGACCGAGGGAGAGCTCTAGATGTGGTGTATTTAGATTTCCGTAAAGCCTTTGACACTGTTCCTCACAGGTGACTTATAAACAAACTGAGCACCCTAGGGATGGACCCTAAAGTTACTGCTTGGGTTAGAAATTGGTTGGGTGGGAGGCGACAAAGAGTACAAGTAAATGGAGCTCACTCTGAGGAGAAGGATGTTACCAGTGGTGTGCCCAGGGATCTGTCCTTGGTCCAATTCTTTTTAACATCTTTGTTAGTGATATAGCGGAAGGGCTGTCGGGTAAGGTTTGCCTCTTTGCGGATGATACCAAAATCTGCAATAGAGTAGACACCCAGGAAGGGGTAGATAACATGAGGAGGGATCTAGCTAAGCTTGAAGAATGGTCTAGAATTTGGCAGCAGGGATTTAATGTTAAAAAATGTAAGGTCATGCATTTGGGCTGCAGCAATCCAAGGGAGCAATACAGTATAGGAGGTGAAGTACTTTTGTCCACTAAAGAAGAGCGGGACCTAGGCGTGGTTGTGTCTGATGATCTTAAAGTAGCTAAACAGGTGGAAAAGGCGACAGCAAAAAGCTAGAAGGATGCTTGGGTGCATACGGAGAGGAATGGCTAGCAGAAAAAAGGAGGTGATAATGCCTCTGTATAAGTCTTGGTGCGACCTCATTTGGAGTATGGTGTGCAATTCTGGAGACCGCACCTTCAAAAGGATGTGAACAGGATGGAGTCGGTGCAGAGGGTTGCTACCAAAATGATTAATGGGCTTCATTATAAAGCATATGAGGACAGACTTAAGGATCTTAATATGTACACCTTAGAGGAAAGGCGGGATAGAGGTGATATGATTGAGATGTTTAAATACCTCCGTGGCATAAATGTTCAGGGAGAGAGCCTCTTTCAATTGAAAGCAAGTTCTGCTACGAGGGGACATGGGATGAGGGTGAAGGGAGATAGATTCAGGAGTGATATGCGGAAATATTTCTTTACGGAAAGAGTAGTGGATCCGTGGAATAGTCTCCCAGTGGAGGTGGTAGAGATGAGGACAGTAACTGAATTCAAGAAAGCATGGGACCAACACAGAGGATCTCTAAAGGCAAAAAGTGGACTGTTGTAGTTGTTATGGAAGGACAGACTAGATAGGCCATGTGGTCTTTTTCTGTCGTCATATTTCTATGTTTCTATGTTTCTATAACCGACACATGTCCCATGCTCATATACATATCTCACATTTTTCCCACAAGCAACCCTGGATATCCCCTGGCTGCTGACCCCAGTGTGCCACCCCAGAAGCTGGAGGAGGAGCGGTGCAATGCTACCCATCAGCATACCTGGGTGATTGTGGAGCAAGCAATAGAGGTGCTGAAGAGCTGCTTCTGGTGCCTTAACAGGAATGGTGGGGAAAACCTCTACAGCCCAGAGCGGGTATGCCAGATATTTGCATTGTGCTGCATACTCCACAACCTTGCATGGATGTGGGGAGTGCTAGAACCAGAGCCTGTGGTTGTGGAATAGTAGGAGGCCGCAGAGGCAGAATATGGTGATGGTGCAGATGCCAGGAACCATCAGCAGACCCGTGCACTGGCCCACTGTGCGTGGCTGATACGAGAGGTTTCTGAGGTGACTGCCCTTTACCATCACCTGGATGATATACACACATTCACCAATAAATTGTCCGCAATGATACTACATGTGCAGTGTGTTTATTTCCTTCCACATGTGTCCCCTGCCCCTGGGCTTGCAGCTGGCCATGGGCATTTGCTAACACATGCACTGTGACTCAGAGGAGCGATGTCTGATGACATGCTGGCAGCATCATCACCCTCCCTATCAAGGCAGGTTGCTGCATATGATTCAGAGTTACGAGGTGGCTGTGCTGGTGCACTGGTAGCCACAGCATCCACTCCCTGAGCCTGCAGGAGGCCTACCAAACTGTGCAGGGAACCGCCAATCATTGCTTGGTATGCTGCCATCTCCCTCAATCGACATAGGTGTCCTTCCAGATGGCGCTTCACTCACAGTCTGTGTTCCTACCATGCTTCGTACTCAGCCTCCCTCACCTTTGTGGCTGCTATATACCGTGCAGCTCAGCCAGTATGCCCTCGGTGCCAGCCACCAGACATGCACCCTTCTGCAGTAGCTCCTGGTCCACATCCATGCCCCCTTCATCCACAGGGTCATCCAGGATGGCGAACTGTAGCTCAGCAAGTGGGGCATTATCTATCTCTATCTCCCCAGAATTGGCAGACACACTGACCTGCTCCACTGCCCTGGGAGCTGCAATGGCCTGCTCTTCTGCCCTGAATGTTGTACTGGACTGCATCTCTGCACTGGGTGTCACACCAGACTGCACATCCACCCTGGCAGGTGCACCAGACCCTGTGACTGTGCTGCATCCCAGCTGCACACTGGCATCATCCACGGTAGGAGGTGAGACTCCCCCTGATGCATCAGTTCCAGGCTGTGAGGGTTGGATCCCTTGCAGGTCTATTGGAGAACAAAGATAGCAGGGGTTAGTGACATGGATTGCTAGATAAGCCTATGGGGTGCTACCAAGCCCACAATGGAACTGGCAGAGGGTTCCCCAGTCCACACTGTCCCCAACCCATGTATCACCCAAGAACCAACAGACAGACAGGCAGGCCTTGGGTTGATGGAACAATGGTGGGACATATACATTTCCATCATGGTGCCATCCAGACCATGGGGCAATACCTACTCACCCTCCTGTGTGCCTGGGATGGAGCTGTCAAAGTCCACAACCCCTGAGACAGATACCTCTTCCATGAACTGCAGCACCTGTTCCTCCAGAAGGGTGAGTTGCATTGCCACTCAGGTGGCAGCCTGCTATTGCTGACCCTTTTCTCCTTCACAGACTGCCATACCATCCACCACTTCTTCTTGATATCTTCCACATTCCTGTTGTTGAGGTGGATGGCATTGACATGCCTGACAGTGTCACGCCATGCTGTCAGCTGTGAGCTGGCATCCTCAGCTACAAAGAGGGCAGCATGTCACTGCATGATGAGCTCCAGGACCATTGAGGTCTTTGAGGGTATAAAGTTCACCTTCTGGGTTTGCTTTGGCCCTTTCGGCATGGTGTCTGCCATTGTGTAACTCAGGTGCTATGGTGGTATCAGGCTACCCACATAGGCCCTTTCACACATATTCAGATATGTCGTGCAGCCACGCCATGACCCGTCCAAAGGTATATCTGGTACCCGTGTAGGTTTCTGAGCACTGGTGCTATGAAAATCTGTATGAGAGCTGTATGCCATAGGATGCCATGGCCTCACACTATGGCATGACAGCAACATATGTGTGCATGAATGCCTAAACTGTTATACCCAGTGTAGAACAGATAGCACAGTATGCAGACATTTATTTATTTATTTTATTTATTTATTTAAACAGATTTCGAAACTGCCTTCTTCTTCAATCAAGGTGGTCTGTGTGACATGAGGACAGGCACACGGTGGCATTCCAACCATTCCAACCATGTGCCACCATGGGGCAGGGTGCATTCAGGGTATGTAGTGCCACTGTGCTACAACCATGCTGCCCAGTTAATTCAATAGTGCCCATTCTGCACGGGTATGGCACAGAGGCACTACCTGCAGTCACTCTGTGTGGTATGGCACAGAGGCACTACTTGCAGCCACTCTGCGTGTGTATGACACAGATACACTACCTGTGCATAGCTGAGACCACCGCAGTTCTGCACATGTGGTGTCACTGTCCATACCCACCTTTATGGACATGGCCCACAGGGCACACACCCCATTTCCATATTCCCCATTCCCCCACCCATGGTTGCTCACTCCACCTGTACAGACATGTAGCCCTGCACCCACAAAACTGACAAGACCTTGTGATTCCAAGCTGGGAATAGTTTATTGGGAAACCTGTAATGGGTACACTAATGGCAGCAACAACAGTAGAAAAACAACAGCAGTACAAAGCAACAGAGGTCCACATAGCAATGGGGACATTGCACACTCATGCCCATGGCCATACAGTCTGCCCCGTTATGGCCTGTCACAGGCCAATCCCTGGAATGGGGATGGCCTATGCTGCAGGGGGGCCCTGCCTGTGCCCTGCCACAGCAACAGTGAGGGCATCCAGGTGCACACTAATTGCCCATGCTGCTTCCTGCACATCATCCCAGAAGAGCCACAGCTCCACCACCAGGGCAGGCAGAATCCAGTCACCAGATGGACAAGTGTGTGATGGTACAGAGGGGCCTGGTGCAGCATGGCCATGCCATGCCCATGGGTGCTGGGGTAGCTGTGGGGGCCCACGGCCACAGAATGTGAACCATGGCTCCACTGCCCATCGTGCACAGTCTGTGCCGAGCCATGGGCTGGGAACATGGCCCCCTGTTAGGGACATGGGCAGGCATGGCTGTGGGCTATGAGCCACAGCTGGTAGGGCAGCTCCTTCTCTGGCCTTCCCATTGGGTGCCTGCTGTCTGTGCACTTCACTGCACTGCCATACCTGGAGTGCTTGAAGGATGGGGCCTGCATCCCCCCTGCTTCCCTCTCTAGGCCCGTCTCTGCTTCAGACACAGGGGACTGCTTTCAACCTGCTTTCATCTCCTCCTCAGACTCCCCGTCATGCCCCTGACCCTCTGATCTCTCATCCTCTTCCGATTCCCAGCCCTGACCCTGACCCTCTGATCCCTCCTCCTCCTCAGACTCCCCGCCCTGCCCCTGCCCCTAACCCTCTGATTACGCCTCCTCCTCACCTCATCCCTTTGCTGTGCCATGGCCCTCTCACTGCCCTCTACCTCTGTGGTGCTGTCCTTTGATGCATTGTCGCTTGACTCCTCCTCCCCTATGGGGAGGTACTGCTGGGCACTGGCACTGGACCATCGCTCCTGGGTGGTGCCCATGGTGGGCCTGCATTGACTGGGGCCTCCCTGGAACTGGCTGTTGGAGAAAAGGAAGGGGGGTTAAATGTCCACACAGGTGTAACCCTGGGGTGGAACTGGCATGCCTCTGGGGGGGCCACACAAGCATTGCACAATCCACCTTTGGGCCACAGGGATATGCCACCCCACAGTGCACACTACATGCTCTCCCCTTTGCCCACCTCAAGCCAGCTCTATTTTTCCCCTCACATGCCAGCTGTGGCTTGCTGACCCCCCTCCGGGCAATGGACACCCACAGGGAGCAGTGTGGGTAGGCATACAATGTGCATCTGTGGCCACTGCTAGTGGTATGTGCCCCTGTACTGCCCTTCCATGGCTTGCCCTGGCCATGTATGTGTGTACCTGCATTTATTGGATGCCGGGTGGTGGACACATGGGATAGTGACACCGGTGGATGGCATGGCTATCCCAAACACATTCCCATCATTGCGTACAGGGGATCCACCACCAGATGGTCTGCCTGCAACTGTCTATCAGCCATGGTTGCCACTCCCTGCATCTGTTGGGCTCCACTGTGTACCCCATTGACCTTTCTCAGCTGTCAGCCATTTCCTAACTCTGGTGCCGTGTCTGATAGTGGCACTTTAGGGCCTCCAGGATGTGATGTATACCATATTCACTGTGGGAGAGAGGGTGAGGAGACACACATGGGTTCAGTTGTGTGCTTCCACATTACCTGCTGCACATACCTGCCTCAGCCTGGTAGCTGCCGATCCTGGGGGCAGGGGCATACCCATGGGTAGCAGGTATGGGGTACATGTGATGGTACACCTCTGATGTCTGCCACCAGATTCCTACCCACCACTCCCCTGGATGTTTTGCACATGCCCCATGCCACCACCAACAGTGCCATCTGGGCCACTGATTCACCTGTGATCCCTTCAGCCACCTCTGCAGTCCTTCCCCCTTCCCTTGTTCCCATATATTGCATGCAGGCCTGCCCTGGCACCATGGTACGTGATGGTGAACTGTGAGTGGCCTCGGCATTGACTGCTTCAGGGGCCACATCACTGCATGCTTTTTTAGGCACTGTGCAGGACAGGGTGTCACAGTTTGTGCATGCTTGCCATTACACATCTGTCCATTCTGTGGCATCACATAATCAAAATGCTGCCAGGGCTGGACAGGGGGTGGCAGGCAGTGGTGGCAGATCTGCCTGCAGGGACAAATGGACAACACATATGTGGATACTGCCACTGGCCCCCTCAGGCCCCTGAGCCAGGACTGTAGGGTCTCCAGGGTGGGACACATGTCCAGTGCATCCACCCTGGCTAATGGAGTCCCCTGGGAAGGGCAACCCTACCACAGCTCCCCATGAACTGGGCAATGCAATTGCTGTGCAAGCTCTGTGGTGTTACTGCCATCTGCCACCAGGGGATGCAGCAGCCTCCCTGCCTGCTGTGTCTGGAAATGCATGCTGCTGCAGGCAGCCAGGGATAGCACTTGTACCATGCATGGTCCATACCTCCGCTGTCACCTCTTCTGCAACCACTGGGGCTGCCACCAGTATGTAGCTTGGCCACACAGCCCTATCTCCCTTCTCAGACACACAGCTGTGCCTTTCAATGTGTGTCTAGCCTAGCATGGTGCTCAGCCCCCCAACCCCCCACCCATTCAGGTCTCCTTACTGTGCAGGCAGAGTTGGAGGGCCCTCCTAATGGCCATGGACAGCTGCAGGTTTAGCCACCGCCCCCCCCCCCTGGGATATAGCACTCCCTCGTACTGCAGCACAGATCAGGTAAGATCCTCAAACTCATTGGGACTGACATTCACTGTTCTTCTCAATACCATGTCGCTAGAGTCTATCCGCCCAGACACAGGGGGCTCTTGCACTGGATAGGCGATACACGGGTTCATGCACACTTTGCCATCCCACTTCTCTGGCCACTGGTTTGGACACCTACCTGGGTATCATGGACGAACATCTTCTTAGACACTGAGCCCAGGTTCGGGCCCCTGAGCGTACCCATCTATGCCCTACTGAGTGCCTGCCGCTGTGCTGGGTTTGTGCCACATTTTCGAGGCTTGGCCATTTTGAAGATGCATAACTCATGATTCAGGCACTTTTCCTAAGTGGGTATCTTTATTCGGGTATGGATTCCTGGGTGCCTTGTTGAGTTATTATATGATAAAGATCAAGTGGACCAACAGCCATTTCAACCTGTACATTATGATCTGGAACCATTGGTGATGGAAGAAGTCAAAGCAGCATTGAAAGCCTTATCAAAGAACAAAGCACAAGGCATTGATGGCATTTCCATTGAAGTATTACAGCAATCTGATGCAGATATTACAGTACTTACAAGGCTGTGCCAGGAAATTTGGAAGACAACATCATGGCCAAATGACTGGAAAAGATCTGTGTTTATACCAATTCTAAAAAAAAGGTGGTCCAACTGACTATGGAAATTATCACACAATCACTCTGATCTCACATGCCAGAAATATTGTACTGAAGATTATTCAGCATAGACTACAACCATACCTGGAACAAGAACTGCCTGAAGTACAAGCAGGATTCAGGAAAGGGTGAGGATCGAGAGATAATCATCACGGATGTGAGATGGATCCTTGAAAAGACTAAAGAATACCACAAGGATATGTAGATTTGTTTTATTGACTACAGCAAGGCTTTTGACTGTGTAAACCATGAGAAATTCTGGGCCACATTAAGAAGCATTGGGTATACCATAACACCAGATTGTTTTCTTGCACAACCTTTATATTGATCAAGAAGCAACACTTCAAATGGAACAAGGAGAAACAAAATGGTTTAAAATCAACAAAGGTATACAACAAGGCTGCATACTTTCCCCCTACTTCTTTAATTTATATTCCAAACAAATCTTCAGAAAAGCAGGACTGTTTGAAGACAATAGAGGTGTGAAGATTAGTGGGAGACTCATCAACAACCTTCGCTATGCTGATGATACCACATTACTGGTTGAAAGTGAAGACGATATGAAACATTTGCATCTCAAGACCAAGGGACAGGGGTATGCTTATGAAACTGCAGTAATGTCACCCGCATCAGGTTCTGCGGTAAAGGTAGAGATGCCCATATAAAGGCATGGGCGGTGCATCGTTACAGCAAGCCATATCAGCTAATACACGTTTCAAGGCACCTTAGACTAACGCGCGTTACAAGGCGCCTTATAAGGCACCTTACAAGGCACAATGTAAGGTGCCTTGTAAGGTGCCTTATAAGTAAGGTGCCTTATAAGGTGTCTTGTTAGGTGCCTTATAAGGTGCCTGATAACATGCCTTGTAATGTACCTTGTTAGGTGCCTTATAAGGTGCCTTGTAACGTGCCTCATAGGGCTCATTAGGCTAAGCGCCGTATTAGGCACTCCTGGACAAGGCACCACAGAAGGCACCCTGGGCTATGGAACCATAGGTTAAGGTGGCCTAACAAGGTTACAGTGCCCTAGGTTAGCATGCCCTAAGGGCTGCAAGGTGCTTCAGGATGACATGCATGACCTGTGAGGCACAGAGACAGATGTAGCCCTAATACTAGATAGAGCACTGAGGAAAGGCAATGAACAGGTGAGTGAAGGAGGGAGAGTTGGGAGCTGCTGGACCTGCCATATCTGCGGGCATCCCATGTGGCTGCCAGTACTGTTGGCAAACATGGTGGGGGCAACTGTACCACAGCACAGGGTGTTGGCAAAGTAAAGTACTGGAAAGACAGTTGGTGGCAGACAATGAGAATACATGTCCCCCAGTGGAGGTGGAGGTGACAGGATACTTCAGTTACAATGATGAGTGGTCAGAGGAATACTGTTGACATGCAGATTAGGCACAGGCGAGGCAAGCATGAAGAGGTGCAATGCAGGAAAGGGTGCCAGCGCAGAACATGGGGTGGCAGCCTGCACAGGAAGACAGGACTCTACACAGCTGACAGACGCAGAAAGATGGACCGAAGGATTGTTGGCGACAGTGGTGAAGGTAATGTGGGCTGGCAGCACGGATCTGTAAAGATATGACTGTTATAGGCATGCAAAATATCTGAGTTGGACAGGCATGAAAAGAGGGAACAACGAGGAATCAAACTCATGACCACTGTTTAGAATGCCATTGTACTAACCAGTAGGCTACACCTCATTGCACAGCAATGGCTGGGTACAGAAGGACTGCAGGTCACCGCACAAACCGTCTGCTCTGTGTACCAGGATAGGGTAACCCCAGCAGGATGGATGGGGTCTGCACCTCTCTGGTACTGCAGCGTGGTAAGACGGACTGACAGTGTGTGATACTGGCACAGAGTAGCTACAGACCATGCCATTGTGCAGGTTCTGTATTCACCCTGAGGGTTAGGATGGACACCCACCACTAGGTCTCCGGCAGCGTTAGGTTGCGCAGATGGTGGAGTAAGGATCCCCAGAAGGTGAAGTAAGACTCCCCAGGGGCGGAGATAAGGGGCAATGGGCAGAGAGTGGGTGGGGAGAGGCTCCATGCACACTAACGGCGTGAAATGAAGGTCTGAAAAGTAGCGCCAATGAGAACCTCGCAATAGAGGCACATTTGCAGGGGAGAGAGACCATTTCAGTCAGCAATGTGCAGCAAAAGCAGGGAAACCAAGAAAAGTGATAGTAGTGATACATGTGCAGCAACATCATAGTGCCCAAGTACGAGAGGGCACTACAGTGAGGATGCAAATGGGGTACAGGGGGCTGCAGGCAGGACATGCAGTAGGGCATCTGGGGCACAGAGTGGACTAGACAGATGCCTAGGTGACACATAGGAATGTAGAAGCGGAAAACCAGCAAGACAGCAACTGACCAAGGGCAAACATGTCCACGAGTGTGTGTCCTACAGTGTCCCAGGAGACAGTACCCAGAAAGTACCCCAAAGGGCACATAACATTGGCAGGCGGTGCTGGGGAGGAAGCACAGATGTCCATGTAGGCACCCCTACCCCAGATCCCACACCATAGGCAGCCGCCTACAGGCACACTGGATGGCCTGGACTGCACACCACCAGCACCACCAGCATAAGGGCATGTCAGCATGGTGGGGGAGGGGTGCTGGTGGTGGAGGGGGCAGTGGCAGCTGCCCACAGCAGACCAAGGCCAAGCCCTGTTTAGGTGGGCAACATGCATTGCAACAGACAAGGTCTGTCTGACGAACAGTCATGGTAACCCCAGGGAATGATCTGCCTCTGTGGCAACCGTTTGGTGCAGTACACACAGCCATTGTATTCAGGGGCAGAAGATCACAGGTTCAAGTCCCAGCTGTGGCTCCAGCAAACAATGTCCCCATATTTTACCAAGTACTAAACCGTGGTAATAAAGACAGAACCTTTATTGCAGATAAAATAAACATGCCATAAACGCCTACATTTTACCCTACAGAGAACAGACACCATAAACATGTGCAATCCCTAGAACAGAGTTTCCCAACTGCACACCTGGAGTGCCAAACACCATTCAGGTTTCATGCTGTCCCTCATAAATATGCCTGTGCTGCATTTGTATGCACTGCCCCAATTGTATGCAAATGTATCTCATGCATATTCATTAGGGACAGCATGAAAACCTGAACCGTGTTTGGCCCACCAGGACCAGCGTTGAGAACCTCTGCCCTAGAGCAGCGGCCAACAGGGGCACCCACACCCACACCCACAGGCTCCACTATCCAAAGCCTCATGGAGAGTCAGGCTGTTGGGCTTTGCATGGAGCAGCATCTCCCAGTACTAGCACCTGCATACCTTAGCAATGCCGTCCTAAACTTGGGAACACGTTCCACATATATCAAAAGGTTGCTATGATTAATGTCAGATAACAAATCCTAAGTTAAACACATTTGTTGACAGAGATTCATCCTAGCAACCTTTCTGATATCTGTGGAGTGTGTTTCAGTTTTTGCTTCTGACAGTGCTTACCACCCCGGGGAGTGACCCCAACAGTATTGCGTACCATAGCAATGCCTGCACTGTGCCCAGGACTGGTGTGGCAGCCAGGGCTGCCAAAAACCTTGATATTTGCACAATGCTGACATAGGTGTGGGAGTGTGTATATGTCTATCCAGTGTTTTGTGGCTGCCATACCTTATTGAGCCCACACTGCTTGCACTGTTTCCAGTGTTAGCCTGCCAATGTGCATAAGGAGGAGCAAGGTACTGTGGGTATGGCCCAGACACAGCAGTCTGGGCAGGATGCATCTGCACAGGGGTATAGGGCAATGTCTGCAACATTGTAGTGCCATGACCACTGTTTAGAACATCATTGCACTAACCAGTAGGCTATACCTCTATGGCTTGTTGCACAGCAATGGCTGAGTACAGAAGGACTGCAGGTCACCGCACAAACCGTCTGCTCTGTGTGCCAGGATAGGGTAACCCCACCAGCACCCATGATGCAATACACATGCAGAACAGCGGTCTACAGCTTATCACCAGATGGGGGTCTACACCTCTCCGGTACTGCAGCGTGGTAAGACAGACTGACAGTGGGTGATAATGGCACAGAGTAGCTACAGACCATGCCATTGTTCAGGTTCTGTGTTCACCCTGCGTATTAGGATGGACACCCAGCACTAGGTCCGCAGTACATGTGGTGCTAGGGATAGGTCCTGCTGCACATTCCCAGCACTGCCAGTGTGTTCCTAGCAGTAATACAGACTGACAGTGGGTAATAATGGCACAGAGTAGCTACAGACCATGCCATTGTGCAGGTTCTGTGTTCACCCTGTGGGTTAGGATGGGCACCCAGCACTAGGTCCGCAGTACATGTGGTGCTAGAGATAGGTCCTGCTGCACATTCCCAGCACTCCCAGGTGTTCCTAGCAGTACAACCAAAAGTACTTCTGTGTCCATGTGTGTTCCACAGTCACATGTGGCCCTGTAGAGCCAGATACCACCCAGACTAGTGCATACCTAGTGTTGGGGTCTGGCTGCCATGGGCACCTGTTATCAGGGCAGGGGGGTATCTAGACGCGCATGAGGTGAATGCAGCACTGTCTCTACGGGTCAAAGTGGTACACACTATATACCCCAAAGGACCCCCAATCACCCATTTTGTAGGTGAGTGAGTCGAGGAATAGATGCCCGAGTCTTGTCTGTAGGACAAACAACCACAGTCCTGCTGGCAGACAACAGCCCTCCAGGGCTGGTGGGCCAGAGCCATACCTATAACTGTCCCCATATCCCCTTTGTGAAACCACTCTAGTATTTGTCGGATGTTTACCGGAAAGGGACAAGTACTACAATCTATGTCCTCCACTCGGTTCCATCCTTTTAATTAAAGTGTGAGAAACTTAACTCAAAATTGAAACATAGAATATATCTCCACCACTTAGCTCAATCCAAATAATTTAAAATCCTGAAGAACCAGGCACGACATGCACATTTCGGGCTACCACCCTGTTTCAAGTGCTATCATTATGTCTTTTTTGCAACCGTCCACAATGCTGAAGAACAGCTGATTCATTCAAAGGGTCAAAACTTCATAGAATGGCTAACCTTTTCCATCAATCAAAAGGAGTCAACCAATAGGAACATCGGAGTATACCCACTAATCCTTTATGGCAGCATTTTCTCGGGGGGGCCAATTTGGGTGATCTTGTGGCCCGGTCAACAGTGATAATGGACAGACCTTCTATGCCATCAGTACAAAACAATGGTCATAGTATCTGTGGTAACTGTGCCTACTGTGTTTCCTCTTTAACGGAGACTGAGTGGACTCATCCTTTGACTGGTCAATCTGTCATAAGGAAGTGAGAAACGGATTGTAATACCTCCCATGTGGTCTACACTATCCAATGTCCTTGTCCCCTAATATATGTGGGTCGAACAATTTGTATGATTAAGATTCGCATAGGCGAGCATGCTTCACGACTTCGACAGAAGTCTGAAACAGCCCCGATTGTGGAACATTGTCTTACATATAATCATACTTTTTGGGATCTCCACTGGACGATTATTGACCATATTCCTTTGGATCCTCGAGGAGGAGACCGTACTCAGAAACTTCAGAGATGTGAACAATATTGGATATTTCGTTTACAAACAGTACACCCGACTGGTTTGAACAAAGAAATTGATTGGTCTAGTATCATCTGACGTCATCCTGCCGGACACGGGGTTTCCCTGGATTAGTGGGTATACTCCGATGTTCCTATTGGTTGACTCCGTTTGATTGATGGAAAAGGTTAGCCATTCTATGAAGTTTTGACCCTTTGAATGAATCAGCTGTTCTTCAGCGTTGTGGACGGTTGCAAAAAAGACATGATGATAACACTTGAAACAGGGTGGTAGCCCGAAACGTGCACGTTGTGCCTGATTCTTCAGGATTTCGAATTATTTGGATTGAGCTAAGTGGTGGAGATATATTCTATGTTTCAATTTTGAGTTAAGTTTCTCACACTTTAATTAAAAGGATGGAACCGAGTGGAGGACATAGATTGTAGTACTTGTCCCTTTCCGGTAAACATCCGACAAATACTAGAGTGGTTTCACATAGGGGATATGGTGATTTGTTATTTATGAGCTTTATTCTGTGATCACTATAGATGGGACTTTATTGAATAGTTGGATACCTATGACTGTGGCAGACCAGCAATAATGCTTGGGATAAGCTGGAGAAAACTCATCTGCCCCACACCACAGTCTACTATTCACCAGTAGATAGCACAGGCAGACTGCACCTGCAGTACACTACAAGCTGTTCCAACCATGCACAGACTAACTGCAGACAGTAAACTAGCCAGTCCATAGCATATGCTAACAGGAGAACCCTGTGCACCCAGAAATGGGATGTACAACACCGCCACCAAGCAGGTATATCAGTGATTGGATCCAAGAACTAGGAACACACAGGTATAACTGAAAACAAATTGTGTTGAGCACTATGTGGGAGCATAGACATGCAATGGTCACTGCTCAGTCAGGGTGAGAGTGACCTCACAGCATGCCATGCTGGGGCCACCCTGTCCATGTAGGTGGTGGTCGGGCATTGTCCCAGCCATTGCCCTACACCCTGTGCAGATGCATCCTGCCAATCCGCCCTTTCCGGGCCATACCCACAATACCTTGTTCCTCATTATGCATTTTTGCAGGCTAACGCTGGTGACAGTGGGACATTGTGGGCCCAGAGCGGTGTAGGCAGCCAAAAAACAATTGATAGACATAGACACACACACACACACACACACACACACCTATTGCAGCATTGTGCAATGATAGGAGTGGTTGACAATCCTGCTAGCTACACTGGTCCTGATCACAGTGCCGGCATTGCTAAACTGTGCAGGGGTTAGTAGTAGTGCTCTGTGCTGGGGCCAACAGCCTGACTCTCGATGAAGCTTTGGATAGTGGAGCCTGTGTGAGTGGGTGTTTTGACGCCTGTTCGACAAGGCTTTGGGATTTGCACATATTGATGTTGTATCTGCATTGTATTTATTTATTTATTTATTTATTTAACTGCATTTATATACCGCTTTTCACCGGGTAAAATGTAGGGGAAATGCTCTATAGGATCTACAGCTGGGACTTGAGCCTGTGACCCTCTGCTTCTGGACACACTGTGGGTACTGCACCCCACTATTGCCACAGAGGAGTAGTAGTCCCTGGGGCTACCCTTACTCTCCTCAGGCAGACTTTTTCTGTTGCACTGCACACCAAGTACTGGTACAGGGCATGGCCTAGGTCCACTGCAGGTGGGTGGCACTGCTCCCTCCAGCACAAACGCCCCCCCCCCCCGCCATGCTGACATGACCATATGCTGTCGGTGCTGGTCGTGTGCTTTCCAAGGCCATCCGCTGTGCAGGTAGGTGGGTGCCTTGAGTGCGGGGTCTGGGGTGATGAGGCATACATGGACATCCACACATCCCCCCCCCCATTACTGCCTACCAATGTTATGTCCCTTCCACATGGGGGAGTGATGGCTGGGGGGATGTCAGGCTGGTACTCTAGCAACTATTGGCTAGGGTGGACCAGGTAGATGTAGGTGGAGTGTGTTGTTAGTGCCAACTGTGGACAGGCTAAGGTATGCACCTCAGGTACGGTGTACCCACTTTGGCCTACTGGGTGTATATATCTTTCCGACAACATAAAGGGGCTGCCATAAAGTGTGTTCAGTTAGTTGGGTCTACGAACTGTTTGGGACCCATCCTGGGTGTGGTCTATGGACCCTTGTTAGTGTGCTCCCCAGATGTGCACTGCTTGCCTTATTACAGGAATAGTGGTACCTGTGTGACTTTTGGGGTACTTGCTGGGTAATGTCCCCTGAATGGGACACTGTGGAACACAGACTACTGGGCATGTTTGGCCCTGGTCAGCCCCACTGCATGTCCCACCTGCAGTCCCCCTATGCCCTATTTGCACTATCACCATAGTGGCCTTTCATACTTGGCCACTATACTGTTGCTGCAGATGGAGCACTACTATCACCTCTCTCGGGCTCCCCTGCCTAGGCTCTACATTGCTGACACTGTAATGGTTTCTCTCTCCTGCAAATGTGCATCTAACGCCAGGTTTTCACTTGCGGTAGTTTCCAGCCATTCAGTTCCCTGCGTTGGTGTCATGTGAGCCACTCCCTGCCCATTGACCCCTTCTCTCCGCCCTATCTCCACCCTCTGTGGTGTTTACCGCGGCGGGAACGCTAACACGCATTAGGTTATGTTAACATGCGTTAACGTAGAGTTAACACGTGTTAACATTACATAGCACACATTAACGCTACCTAACGTGTGTTAACGTAGCCACTGATACGTTACTGCAGTTTAATAAACATACCCCATAGTATACCTGGATTTTCAGAAATTCTTTGACAAGGTCCCTCATAAGAAACTCTTTGCCAAATTAAAAATTCAAAGGATTTAGGAAGTGTAGTATTGTGGATCAGGAAATGGTTAAAAGATTGAAAACAGAGCTAAATGGCCAATTTTCTCAGTGGGGAAAGGTGAATAATAGAGTATCCCATGGATTTGTGCTGGGTCCGCTGCTGTTTAACATACTCATAAATGGGAATAACGAGTGAGATGATCAATTTTGCAGATAACAGAAAATTATTCAAAGTTGTTAAAACATAAGACAATTGTGAAAAATTGCAAGAGGACTTTGATAAACTGGAAGACTGGATGTTCAAATGGCAGATGAAATTTAATGTGGACAAGTGCAAAGTTATGCACTTAGGAAAAAACAGCTCAAACTATGGTTACATGATGCAAGGTTCCACATTAGGAATCACCACCCAGGAAAAAGATTTAGGCATCACCGTGGATAATATGTTGAAACCCTTTGCTTAGTATGCAGCGGTGGCCAAGAAAGCAAATAGAATGCTAGAAATCATAAGGAAAGGAATGGAGAATAAAACAAAGGATATTAGAATGCCTCTGTATCGTTCCATGGTATAAATGTACCTTGAATATTGTGTTCAATTCTGGTTGCCATATCTTAAAAAGATATAGCAGAATTAGAAAAAGTATAGAGATGAGTCATCAAAATGGTAAAGAAAATGGAAGGATACCCCTATGAGGAAAGACTTGAAAGGTTAGGGCTTTTCAATTTGGAAAAGAGATCAGGGGAGATATGATAAAGGTCTATAAATTAATGGATGGAATGGAATGACTAAAAGTAGATCGGTTGTTTACACCATCGAAAAGTTGAAAGACTAGGGGATATGCAATGAAGTTATAACATAAGCCATTTAAGACTAATAAGAAAAAATATTTTTTCACTCAGTGCATAATCAAACTCTGGAATTCGTTATCGGAGGATGTAGTAAAAGTTGTTAGTGTAGCTGGGTTTAAAAAAGGTTTGGACAAGTTCCTAACTGAAAGGTCCATAAATCATTATTAAAGAAGAGGTGGGAAATCCATTGCTTGCCCTGGGACAAGCATTGAGTAACTTGTGTGCCTTTTGGATCCTGCCAGGTACTTGTGACCTGGATTGGCCACTGTTGGAAACAAGATACTGGGCTTGATCGACCTTGGTCTGACCCTGTGTGGCATTTCTTATGTTTTTATTACAGAGCCTCTGCTTTCCTCCACCTGGGAGTAGAGTGACCAACTGCCGGGACAGTCCAAATTCGGAGGGTCTTGTACAGTGCTGGTCACCTTGTAATATTCTGTGACATTCTGTGGGTAAACATTGCTTGAGGACAGTTTCCAAGACCCTTATAATATGAAAATGTTGAAGAGGAAAGGTTGGCATTCAGGGGAAATTTAAAAAATGAATGTTGAGATTTAGTGAAAAGAAGCTACTATCATCATAGTCTTTAATGGCCCCTTCAGGGTCCTTTATTTTAAAGTTACTATTTGATTTTTACAGATTTCCATCCTAAATTGATGGCACTTAGCACAGAGTTTTGTTTTGGAGAACAAGATTTATGAATGGCCCAACCCTGTTTGATCATCTAGCCTCACATTCCTGAGTGATACCCAGTTCTCATTCCCCACCCTCTTAGGGATATGTTTACTAAACTGCGGTTAACGATCGTTGACGTTCCGCAGTGCAGTAAACACCGCAGAAGGTGGAGAGAGGGCGGAGAGAAGGGCTCAATGGGCGGAGTGTGGGCGGGGAGAGGCTCCATTCACACTATCGCGCTGATCTGAAGAGCTGAATCCTAACCCAATTGAAAACCTGCCGTTAGATGCACATATGCAGGAGAGAGAAACCATTTACGTGTCAGCAATGTACAGCCCAGGCAGGGAGCCCAAAAACTGTGATAGTAGTGCTCCATGTACAGCAATACCATAGTGCCAAAGTATGAATGGCCACTATGGCGATGGTGCAAATGGGGCATAGGGGGCCGCATGCAGGACATGTAGCATGGGCAGCTGGGGCACAGGGTGGACCAGGCAGGTGCCTAGGTGGCATATAAGAACATAGACACTGGAGATCAGCAAGACAGCAGTTAACCAAGGCCAAACACAATCCACCAATATCTACCTGGTCCACCCTAGCCAATAGTCACTAGGGCACAGACCTGACATCCCCCCAGCCATCCCGCCCCCATATGGAGGGGACATAATAGTGTTACCAGCGTTAGCCTGATTAGATGCATAATGAGGAGCAAGGTATTCTGGGTATGGCCCGGACAGGGCAGATTGGCCAGGATGCATCTTCGCAGGGTGTGGGGCAATGGCTAGGACCACAACAGTATTGCATACCATAACCATGCCTGCACTGTGCCCAGGACTGGTGCGGTGGCCAGGGCTGCCAAACACCTCTATAGTTGCACAATGCTGGCATAGGTGTGGGGAGTGTGTGTCTGTCTATCCAGTGTGTGGTGGCTGCCAACACCCTCCACAGCCCACACTGCTAGCACTATTGCCAGTATTGGCCTGCCAATGTGCATAATGATGAGCAAGGTACCATGGGAATAGCCTGGATAGGGTGGCCTGGCTTGGCTGCATCTTTCACAGGGCATAGGGCAATGGCTCGGACATTGTAGTGCCCGGCCACCACCTGCACGGACAGGGTGGCCACAGCATGTCCTGCTGGGAGGTCACTCTCACCCTGACTGAGCAGTGACCATGGCATGGCTAGGTTCCCCCATAGTGCTATGCAGAATTTTTCTCATGTGATATTTATGGGTTCTCTTTTGGGGCCCAATCACTGACTTATCTGCTTGGTGTGTATGCTGACATCCCAGTTCTGGGTACATGCAGCTCTTCCGGGAACATGCACTATGGACTAGCTAGTAGACTGTCTGCAGCTAGTATGTGTCTTGCTGCAACACCTTGCAGGGTGCAGCGGCCGGAGGCTTGCTGCTAGAGAATGTCAGATAGTGGTGGGGGGCAGCTGAGCATTTCTAGGCCTACTGTCTGTCTGCTATTGCTTTATGGATGTGTACAGATCTGCATTTACTGCCCTGTAGGGTGTCTATTCCCTGGCAGGATTGGGGTTGATGGTCCCCTCTACTGCCACCATTGCAGGGAGGTAGAATGTGGATCTGTTGGTGGGACATCCTGTTTCCCACCCTGAGCCCCAGTGGGTTGGGTGGTGGTACATAATCTGCCTATGAGTCCAAACACCCCCCCTTCACCTACATCATGTAACCATGGCACCAACACAGGATTATGCGCTATTCTGGGTGCATCATAGCCCATAAGTGCTAGACATGACTGAGAAATACAAATGGACACAGATGTATCCTAGGTGTGTCTGCAGGGACTACCTATCACACACAGTAGCACTGATGAGGACCTGCAGTATGGCATATTTGAGCCATGAAAGGTGCTGTGGACCTGGTGCTGGGTGCCCCACTGCACCCTCAGGGTGAGCACAGTTCCCGCACAATGTGACGATCTGTAGCTAGTCTGTGCCACTACCACACACGGTCAGTTCCCCCTACCAGGCTGAGGTGCTGTGGGGGTGCATACCCCATCTTGTGCCCATCTGTAGATTGCTGATTTGCATGTGCAGTGCATCATGGGTATGGGTGCGTTAACCCTATCCTGGTAACCACAGCAGACAGTTTGTGTGGTGATGTGCAGTCCTTCTGCAGCCAGCCAGGGGTTTGTTAGCAGCTGTAGCTTACTGGTTACTTCACTGCCTGTGGAGTCAGAGATCATGGGTTCAAACCCATGGTGAGGTTATTTGATAGGGCTGTCCGAGGCATTGTCTATTTTTACTGTACATTAGTGCTGCCAGCAAAAACACCCTCAGTGTACTGTAACCATAGGGCGCCCTATAAAGTGCCTTATAGGGTGTCCTATAAAGTGCCTTATAAGGTGCCTTATAGGGTGCCCTATAAAGCGCCTTATAAGGTGCCTTATCAGGTGTCCTCTAAAGTGCCTTATAGGGTGCCCTATAGGGGACATTATAGGGTGCCTTGGCAGACAGTGCACTTTATAATGTGCTCTGTGGAGTTCCTTATAGGGTGCCTTATGTAGCACCTTAGGTTACGGCACGTGAGGGTGGGTTTGCTGGCAGCACTAATTAAAATACAAATAAAATGCCTCAAAAATCAATACACACACGTAAAAGCTAATACCTCATGCCACACCCTAGACACACTGGGGGATCAAACCCATGACCCTTGTACCATCAGTCAATGTATTAACCATTGTGCTACACCTCTGTTTCTGTGTTTGCATGTCTGCACACCTACTTACAATTACCGCGTGTTAATGTGCTTAGCGGCGTCTCGCCCGATAATGTACACAGCGCGCGTTATCGCGCAATAATCCCGTTTTGCTAAATTTAGACCAGACCGCCCACTCCTTTTATGGCATCCTGCACACTATCGCCGGGCGCACGTTAGGACAGTTTAGTAAACATACCCCTAAGTTTTAAGGGAATGTTTACTAAAGTGTGTTAGGATTTTGCAGCTAATGTGACATTTTTGTGCAAATAGTGCATGGCTTTTGCAGCTAAAGAGACACTATCTGCTGTGTGCATAATCAGCATTTTCGCAGCAGATACTGTAGCACACTAAAATTGTAAATAGCCTTGCTAGGAATCACTGTGGATATACCAGTGGTGTTATCTGCACCTGTGCTGTCTGCTACTTTGACGGTTACTTTGAGCTGTTGATGCCCATGGTACGCTGCATGTTGCAGACATGCCCACTCTCAGTACACTCTAGCAATTAACACAGTTTGTACAGATAGCACAGAAAATCACTGTACTATTTACATTTTCCCTGTGCTATCTGTTAACGTGGCTGGATGACATGCACTATCTGCCATGTTAACAGTAGTGCAGCTTAGGGGTATGTTTACTAAACTGCGGTAACATAGCAGTGGCTAGGTTAACACGCACTAACATTACCAAATGTAACGTTAACACGTGCTAACGTTAACAGATGCAACATTATCGCGTGTTGTCTCCGGCAGCATTAAGTTCCGCAGAGGGTGGAGAGAGGGCGGAGAGAAGGGGTCAATGTGCAGGGAGTGGGCGGGGAGAGGCTCCTGCTATACTAATGTGGGGAACTGAAGGGCTGAACATTACTGCAAGTGAAAACCTGTCGTTAGATGCACATTTGCAGGAGAGAGAAACCATTTTAAGTGTCAGCACTGTACAGCATAGGCAGGGAGCCCCAAAAAAGTGATAGTAGTGCTACATGTGCAGCAACAGCATAGTGCCCAGGTATGAAAGGGTACTATGGTGATGCTGCAAATGGGGCATTGGGGGCTGTAGGCGGGACATGCAGTGGGACAGCTGGGGCACAGGGTGGGCTAGGCAGATGCCTAGGTGGCACATAGGAACACAAAATCTGGAAATCAGCAAGACAGCAACTGACCAAGGTCAAAAATGCCACCATTCCGTGTCCCACAGTGTCCCATCCAGGGGACATTACCCAGCAGGTACCCCAAAGGACACATAACATTGGCAGGTGGTGCTGGGGTGAAGCATGGATGTCTATATAGGCACCCCTACCCCAGACCACTCACCCTAGGCATCCGCCTACCTGCACACTGGATGGCCTGGGACTGCGCACCACCAACACAACCAGCATATGGGCATGTCAGCATGGTGGGGGAGGGGTGCTGATGGTGGAGGGGGCAGTGGCATCTGCCCAGAGCAGACCAAGGCCAAGCCCTTTTCAGGTGGGTGGCGTGCAGTGCAACAGACAAGGTCTGTCTGATGAATAGTAATGGTATCCCCAGTGACTGACTTACCTCTGTGGCAGCAGTATGGTGCAGTACACACATCCAGTGTGTCCTGGGGCAGAAAGTCACAGGTTCAAGTGCCAGCTGTGGCTCCTGCAGACCATGTCCCTACATTTTACCCCACATTGCACATACACAAATAAATGTGTGCACTCCCTAGAACATTGGCCAACAGGGGCACAAACACCCATATCCACAGGCTCCACTATCCAAAGCCTCATGGAGAGTCAGGCTGTTGGGCCCCGCATGGAGCAGCACTTACCACCAAAGCACTACTTCTAGCACCTACATACCTTAGCAATGCCTGCACTGTGCTCAGGACTAGTGTGGCAGGCAGGGCTGCCAACCACCCCTATCTTTGCACAATGCTGAAATAGGAGTGGGAGTGTGTATATGTTTATCCATTGTTTTGTGGCTGCCTACTCCTCACTGGGCCCACAATGCTTACACTGTTTCCAGCGTTAGCCTGCCAATGTGCATAATGAGGAGAAAGGTATTGTGGGTATAGGGCAAACTGGGCAGGATGCATCTGTACAGGGTGTGGGGCAATGGCTGGGACATTGTAGTGCCCGACCACCACCTGCATGGACAGGGTGGCCACAGCATGTCTTGCTGGGAGGTCACTCTCACCCTGACTGAGCAGTGACCATGGCATGTCTAGGTTCCCACAGAGTACTATACATTGTTTCACTCAAGTGACATCTGTAGGTTCTCTGTTCTGGGGTCCAATTATTAAGATACCTGCTTGCTGTGTGCATGTGCTTATATCTCACTTATGTGTGCATATATTTTCTCTGGGGACATGTATTTGGACTGGCTAGTAGACTGTCTGCAGTCAGCATTTGTATGGCTGGAGCTCCTTGCAGGGTGAAGCAGGTGCAGACTGACTGTGGTCTCTGCTGGTGAATAACAGATTGTGGTGGGGGGTGCAGACTGACTGTGCACCTCTGCTGGTGAATGTCAGATCATGGTGGGGGGCAGCTGAGCTTTTCCAGGCCTACTGTTTCAGTGCCTGTGTGATAAGTACAGATCTGCATCACCTGCCCTGGATGGTGCCCTTTCACCAGCAGGTTTGGGGTTGATGGTCCCACAGCCCTTCATCAAGCCCCCTCTTATGCCTCCATTTCAAAGATGTAGAGTGTGGGTCTGCTAGCGGCAGATCCTGTCCACCACCTTGACCCAAACAGGGTGGGTTGGTAGGTGGTGCTATATAATCCACATGTGGGTCCAGACCCCCCCCCCCCTGCTCTTATAGCAATTGACCATGGCAACCACACTGGATATGCTTAACTTGGGTGGCTACTGGACCCCCAAGGGCTAGATATGACTGGTGAATATAGATGGTCGCAGAATTATCTTAGGCGTGGCTACAAGGAATACCAATCACACACTAGCAATAATAGGACCCTGCAACAAAGTCTATTTCAAGCAACCCTGGTACTGTGTACCTGGTGCTGACCACCCCACCTCACCCTCAGGGTGAACACAGAACCGGCACACTGGCATGGTGTGTGGCTACTCTGTGCCAGTATCACACACGGTCAGTTCCTCCTACCACGCTGAGGTGCTGGAGAGCTGCATGCCCCATCTGGTAATCAGATGTAGACTGCTCTGCATGTGCATTGCATCATGGGTACTGGTTGGTTTAACCTATCCTGGTAGACACAGCAGACAGTTTGTGCGGTGACCTGCAGTCTTTCTGTAGCCAGCCATTGCTAAGACAGAAGCTATAGAGGTATAGCCCACTGGTTAATGCAATGATGTCCTAGGCTAAGGTCATGGGTTCAATCTCTCCATGGGCTGATTTTATTAGGCCTGTCCAAGGCAAGTCCTTTTCATTCCTGTGACAGTCATATCTCTGCAGATCTGTGCTACCATCACATAGTACCCTCATCACAATTGCAAGCCATCCTTCTGTGCGTCTGTCTGCTGTGTAGCATCCTGTCTTCATGTGCTGGCTGCTACCCCATGTCCTGCACTGATACCCTTTTCTACATTGTGGCTCTTCATGTTTGCCTCTCCTATGTCTGCTCTGCATGGCACTACTACTCCTCTGTTCTCCTATCATTGCAAATATCTTGCCACCTCTACCTTCACTGGTGGACACATATTCCCATCCTCTTTCACCCACTGTCATTGTAGCACTTTACATTGCCAACACCCTGTGCATCGGTACAGCTGCCTCCAATATGTTTGTCCATTTTACTGGCTGCCACATTGGCTGCATGCAGATTTGGCAGGTCCATCAGCTCCCACCTCTACTTCCTTCCATCACTTCTCCATTGCCTTTCCTTGGTGCTCTGTACAGTGTTAGGATTACATCAGTTTTTTGGCCTTACATTTCATGCTTGTCAACTTGGGGCACCTTACTGCCCTAGGGCACCATATCTTGGGGCTCCTTATAAAGAACCTTGTCAGCCTTGAAATGTGTTTTGTTTCTCAGCTTTAGCGTGCAATGTCCCATTAGCGTGCGCTAACTGGCCAAGGCGCCCTTTAACGCATGTTACACGGCCATTGCTACCTTAACGCTGGTACGCCCACTTCCTTATATGGCATGACTCACGTTAATGCTGAACTTATCGCTGGTAACATTACCGCACTTTAGTAAACATACCCCTTAGTCAACATGGGGCGGGGGGATATTTTTCTTTTATTTTTAAATTTTTATTATAAAAGTGTGTTATACCACTATACACAAAGAAATTAGCATCATAAGAGAATGTATTAAAGAAGCATAAAAATTCAACACAAAGGACAAAAACAAAAGTAAACAAAGACAAAAAACCAGACACCATAAGGTATGGTGTGATAGCACAACAATATCCACCCAATAGTAACCAATAAAACTACAGACATCAAGGGAGAACAAAAAAGGTATTTACACAGTTTGAAGACCTGCTGGATATCTGCGAGTGCTGCTGCTACATGAGTGGATCAGAGGTGGCACCCATCGCTAACCGGACAGCGACAATACATTATTGAGCTGCTGCCCAGTTTTAGTGACAAGCAGGTAAAGTCAAGCGCAGCAAAGGCTGGCCTTACTTTACTCCCAGAAGTTAACAGGGCAGCGGCTCAATATTGCCATTGCCCGCTTAGCTTCCGGCTTCTGCAGAGACCCAGATATTCAATGCTAGCGGCCAGAAATGGCCCTGGCATTAATTATCCGGGGATAGACTTCATCAGCGACAGCTAGGCACTTTGTAAACACTAACTGCTGCCACTGAATACCTTAACCCCCCCCCCCCCATGTTCCTTATTTCCCAGAACTTTGAAAAATCTGAAATAAAAAGTTTGAAATATTTTCTCCTGCAATATGAAAAATATTTTTCAAGACATCTTTTTAAAAATATCAGTATAACCAAGTGAAAAAAAAATAAATAGAGGGAGGAGCCATAAAAATAAACGTTTTTACCTGGCTGCAGAGTCTGCAAAGGGCCCCATTTGGACTGGAGGCGGGGTCTGCTGACTGTGGGCTGGAGATTTTTTTGGTCTGGAGAGAAAAAAAAAACAAATATGCTATGCAGAACTGCAGTGCTTGGGGCTTTAAAAAAGAGAGACAAAGCAAAACTTCTGTGCTACAATTTCGTCTGAGACCTGCTTTGGGCTGGCACTTTTGTGTAGCCATGGTCCCAGTGTCAGAAATGATGATCAGGCCAGGTAGCTGAGGGAGAAATATGCTGCTGGTTGCCAGCAGCTTCCACAGCCCTGGGGCTGAATCAGGCAGCTGTGAGCTGCAACAGGAGGCTGTGATTTACAGAAGGAGCTGTGGTGCAAGCTGGTGGACTCTGTGAAGGGGCTGTGGGGTAGCAGCCTTGTGCGATACACTTCAAACATGCAGTTGGTCACCCTGTGCTGTCTCCCAGATGGAGGAAAGCAGCGGCTCATTGGGCCTACACTATGGTAGAGTGGGACCATGTACAATCAATATGCCCAAAGATGCCTAGGACCAGCCCTGTGCACTTTTTTGCTTTGTACCTAAATCAGTGGTTGCAAGCTTCCCCTCCTGCTGTGCCATGGGTTATCCCTGGTATGTTCTTGACACTTAGGGGCCTTTTTACTAAAGGATACTGTGGTGTTGCACCAAACATACCCATAACGCACGAAGCCATGGTGCATTAGGGCAACAATGGAAAACAAGTTCCTTGCAATTACAGCAGTGTAAGCAGCCCTGCAATGGCAATCAAAGAGTGCAGATATACTCAGCACCACCTATGGAACCTAAAGGCACCAAATGTAGGGCAACATGGCACTAAGGAGGTATTTTACTAAAGGGCATTGTCAGCATGGGTCTGTTGTGTGCTAATGGAGCGCTTTGGGCTTTTATTGACAGCTAGCTTGGGGCCATGAGCCTTGATGACAGCACCCTTTAGTAAAAGATTCCCTTAGTGGTATTTTGCCCCAATTTTGGTGCCTTTAGGTTCTTTTGTTTCTACTGCTAATGCCTGCTGGTTATTTCATAAAACTTGGCTAGAAAACCCGGATGTTAAAAATAGGAAGAATTGCTTCTCCAATGATTTTAATGGAAATGAAATAATCAGTAGAATAAAAAATAAGTCAGAGGAAATGAAATAACAGAAAATGGAGAATGAAACCAAAAAAAGGGAAACTTTTTTTTCCGGGGTGTACATCTCTACTGTAGTGGGGGGAAGCACAGATGAGCAGTACTGTAGTGGAGGAGTAGCTGCGTGGTTAAAGCAGCAGGGTAAACACCAGGGAAGCCAGGCTGTCCTTGTGATCTTGGGCCTGTCCTAGTGATCTTGGGCAAGTCACTTAACCTTCCATTGCTTCAGGTACAAGCTTAGATTTTAAGTTCTCCAGGGACAAGAATATATCTACTGTACCTGAATGCAATTCATCTTGAGCTACCACTGAAAAAGGTGTGAGCTAAATACAGATCGCTAATATAAATTCTGTACAGAGGAAACAAATGTGATACCTGTCTGATAAGATGTATGTACACTTACCTGTAGATCATTCAATATTTGCTCGGACCTGCTGTAGTCACTCTTGCTTGTGGAAGTGCAGGTGAGTCAAGTACAGGGGAAAGTCTTGTCAGGCTACTGCCTGTCCGTCTCTTGTTCTTTCAAGCAACTTCATCTTTTTGTCATTCTACGACCCAGATAAAAACAAAACATCTGTTTAATGTTGTTTTCCTAGTTATCATTTGAAACCTTCGATCTTTATGAATTTTCAAACACCTGAAAGATTTTTATGAATTTACAAATAATTAAATGACAGCTATTCATTTTTCTGTGCCTGTTTAGTAATCAACAATAACACAGTAAAGGTACAAAAAACATGGCATGATGAAATGCAATATCCTATCTCAGATTGCTTAGCAACACACGATGCTCAGACAACTGTGGAAATTTTGAGCTGGCTGCTGCGAGATGTCAGTTGAACTGTATAGTACTTGAGAGTTGAAAGCAGGATAACGTATCAAATTAATTGCTACGACTTAGCAGCCTAAAGGAATTTATTAAGCCAATCATTAAGAATATGCTCACTACTATAACCCAGGCTCCTGTTCTCTTAATAAATCCATATAAGTTCCATCATTCCTGAAGAAGTACATTCAAAATCAAAGCTTACCACTACAACTGATGAACTTAAGACAATAGCAAGCCCGGATATTGCAGTAAAAACCTTTATGAGTTTAAGCATGCGTACCTTACTCATCCATTATTATGGCACAAGAAAAAAATCACCTCTATTCCCACTTTATATTTCTTTCACTCTTTTCACTCAAGAAGTGATAGCGTGGGGAAGTTAAAAGAGGTGGCATGTTTTTCTGCAGGCGACAGCATCAGGTCTGACATGTCAAAATGAATGGAAAAAAAGGAGGAACTTCGCAACGCTTCAGCAGTCAAAGAATAGTGGTAAATATTTAATGTACAAATGTAGAGTCAGAAAAGTCTAAGAGGGCAAGTCATAATGGGGAATGAGATACTGACAACCGCTGAGCAGATGAAGATCTGAGAGTGATCATAGCTTATGACTTTTGGGTTGTCTACAACGTAACAAACCAAACTGTTGCTGCAGTATGGATTAAACACTTGCTGGGAAAGTGTGTGAAATACTGTGCTCTATGGGGATGTTACATCTGTGGAGAACATCTGTACAGGGCAGAGTCTGGACTATGATCTTTATGAGCTCAGACCTAAGGAAATAGGTGTTTACATCTTGAAGCCAAAGAAGATGTGGAGATTATGATAGAGACATTAAAATGCCTTAGGATTTTAAATAATGTACAATAGGCAAGCACTTTTTCCTAGAGAGAAAGTTGTAAAACAAGCGATCCATATGGATGTACAATTTACAAAATCCACTACTCGTATGTGTAGGTAGCAGAATTGGGTCTTTAATACAAATATGTTGTGCTCCATAGATGTATAAACAGGGCCGGTGCATGGATTAGAGGAACCTAGGAATGGCCTCCATCTTGCCTCTCTTCAACTGGCCCACGTTGTCTGACCAGGGGTACCTCCTGCTGCTCTTCATGTTGTTCCTCCTGATGTGATTGTGGTGGTGTCTCCTCCTCATGCCCCTAAGCTGGTGTCTCCTTTTGCTATCTCTCAGGTGGTGCTGAGTCCTGCCAGCTTGATGTGTCAGCCTGTGCTTCATGTGTAGACAAACTTTACACCTGCCTCCTACTTGGCCCAGAGGCCATTTTTGGCATCTAGCCTCTTACATCCCTATTTTATAAAGAAAAGCAGGTGCCTAGTTTTTCTTTATATTATAGGCTGGATGTTCTGTTATAAAATGAGCAAACATATGTGGCAGTTAATAGCATCTTATAAAAAAACAACCAGCATAAAAGTACAAGCCTAGACATGAAGGGGTATAATGTGTTGGTAGATGTGGCCAGAGGTGCAGTCTGGATGAAGGATGGGTGAAGACCACAAGTATATTTATAACCCACCCATCAAAACTTCTAAGGGGGATGTTTACTAAAGTCCGCAAATTTGCGCGCCGCAAAATAGCGCACGGCAACGCGGCATTGAAACACGCAGAAACGCATTTAAACACCCTGCACACATGCGTGTCACCCCCGCACAGGTACGCGGCACACTAACGGGCCCCGTGCAAGTTCGGGCCCGCAAATGTCCGATAGAGGCGTGGAACGGCTAAAGGAGGGCGGAGGAAGGCTCCGGAGGGGCGGAGGGATGGGGTCAATGGGTGGAGAGTGGGAGGGGAGAGGCTCCCCGCACAGTATCGGGCCCGAATTTTCATGTACAAAATAGCGCGAGTGAAACACTCGCGGTAGAGGGCATTTAAAGGGAAGAGTAACCATTTCCGTCAGCAATGTACAGGAAAACCGGGGAAATCTAAAAAACGTGAGCAGTGTGAAATATGTGCACAGAACAAAATTGCAAATAGAACCCGAAAATGACCACAACAAAGATATTAAAAATAGAAATCCAGCTGGGTAACAGTTATATTGATGGGCAAATATACAAAACACACCCAGCAAAGCTCCAGAAAAAAGAGATGAATATTGGAAGGGTCTACGGAGCGGAGACACTTCCGAAAACATTTCCTTTTTTGGAGCTTTCCTCGGAGTGTTTGCTATGGTTGCCCATTAATATCACTGTTGCCCAGCGTGGTGATATTGTGTCCCCCATTTCCCGTGGTCAATTCCGGGGTTTATGTGCACGTTTGCCACCAGACAGGGTGCATATGCCCACAGTAAAATTGCGTAGAGCAGGGTTTGTGACTCCATCCTGCCAGGCTTACTACCTCCAGGGGCTGCATTGTCTCAGTGGCCATAGTGTGGTGCAGCGGACAGAGTCAGTACCTCTAGGACCAGAGGGTCAGGGGTTCAAAGCCCAGCTGGGGCACTTGCCAGCCCAGTTTCTATATTTTACCCACCACTAAACACAGATAGCGCAGACACCCCTGTATTTCAGGGGACAGAAGCATGGGGAAAACACCCATATTTTAACCAACAACGCACACACACCACAACAATGGGCATTACCCACAGCCAAGTACCCCAAATGCAGTCCCGTACTGCCACATTCCAATCAGGTCATCTGCTTTGTATGGGAGCATGTTGGCGGACGAGTACATGTGGTGCAGGGGGCAGTGGCTGCTAGCGACAGAAGACAGAGGCCTAGCCATGTGCAGGCTGCCACCGTCCACTGCAACAGACTGCAACAGACAGGCCCTGTCAGATCCACAGTCATGGACATTCCAGGGAATCCACCCAATCTGTAGTTACACGGTGGTGCAGTGCACACAGACACTGCATGCAGGAGCAGAAGGCCACAGGTTCAAAGCCCAACTGGGGCAACTGCCAATCTTGCCCACATATTTTTCCCCCAAGTAAACAGTGATAGTAAGGGCACACCTTTCCTGGCGAGGACATATGCAATGGCAATACGTCTATCTTTTACCCCACGGAGCACAGACACCATGAACAGGGGCAGTACCTAGAGCAGAATCACGCAAATGCAGTCTTGGTGGGGCACGCACCAGTCAGGTTCCATGATGCCACTCATACAAATGCCTGTGCTGTATATCTATGCACCACCCCCATGGCATGTAGATGTAGCTCATGCATATTCATGAGGGACAGCAGGAAAACTCGAACAGTGTGATGCAAACCTGGACTGGAGTTGGGAATCTGTGCCGTAAAGCAGCAGCCATCAAGGGCAGACACACCCACACCCACAGGCCCCATTGGCCAATGTCTCCTGGAAAGGCAGAACATTGGACCCTGCATGCAGCACCCAAAACTAGCACTTGCATAACTTACCAATGTCACCCTGCACCTGAGGTATACGGTAAGCAGCTCTGAGACGTTTGCTAGGAGCACAGGCAGATAGATATCCATACGTTACGTACATACTGCTAGTTGACCCCATCCAAACAATCTGTTAAGTGTTTGCGGGGTGTGCTCCAGGCCTGGCCTCTGATGGTGTTTACCACCCTGGGGAGTGACCACCAGCTGTAATGCGTACCATATCCATGCCTTGCCATGCTCAGGACCGGTTTGGTGGGCAAGGCTAATTACCCCCTCAATCGTAGCACCATGATGGCATAGGTGTGGAAGTGTGTGTCTGTCTATACAGTGGGTGTTGGCTGCAAGCCCCTTCCACAGCCCACACTGCCAGCACTGTTGCCAGTATTGGCCAGCCAATGTGCATAATGAGGTGCAAGGTACCATGGGTATAGCCAGGACAGGGTGGCCTGGCCAGGATGCATCTGCACTGGGCATAGGGCATTGGCTGGGACATTGTAGTGTCCGGCCACCACCTACACAGACAGGGTGGCCAAAGCATGTCCTTCTGGGTGATCATGCTCACCCTGACTGTGCAGTGACCACAGCATGGCTAGGCACCCCCATAGTGCTGTATAGTAGTTCTCTCATGTGATAGATATGGGTTTCTATTTGGTGCCCAGTCACTGATCTATCTGCTTGCTGTTTATGCAGGCAGCCCAGTTCTGGGTGCATGTATCTCCATTGGGAACATGCACTATGGACTAACCAGCAGACTGCTTGTAGCTGGTATGTGTCTTGCTGGATTGGCTTGTAGTGGCTGTTGGCTTGCTGCAGGGGAATATCTGGTGGTGGAGTGCAGCTTACCATAGCCTGGGCTTATGTCTGTCTGCTATTGTGTCATGGCTGTGTATGGAGCTGCCCTGGGGGGGGGGGGTGTTCCTCAGCAGGACTGGTGTTGCTGTTGCCCTCTACTGCCACCTTTGCAGGGAGGTAGAGTGTGGATCTCTTGATGGGGGACCATGTTTGCCACAGGGGGCACGGCTGGGGCAGACAGGGATATCCATGGTGTTTGTGCAGAAACTAGCTATCTTACACATTAACACTGCTTTGGAACTCCCGCTTGGCCTCCATCAGCCATGGAAGGTGTTGTGGACCTGGTCCTGGGCGCCTCATTGCACACTCAGGGTGAGCACAGTACCCGCACGATGTAACAGTGTGTGGCTACTCTGTGCCAGTAAAACACCCGGTCAGTGCCCCCTACTAGGCCAAGGTGCTGTGTGGGTGCACCTGGTCACTTCCCCCAACAGGGCCGAGGTGCTGTCGGGGTGCATTCCCCATCTTGTGTCCATCTGTGGACAGCTAATTTGCATGTGCAGTGCATCATGGGTACGGGTGGCCTACCCTATCCGGTTTACACCAGCAGATTGTCTGTGAGGTGACGTGTAGGCTATCTGCAGCCAGCCAGGGGCTTGCTTACAGCTATGGAGCTGTAGCCCAATGGTTACATCACTGCCTGTGCAGCCAGAGGTCATGGGTTCAAACCCACAGTGGGGCCCTTTGATAGGGATATCCACAGCTTTATTTTTATTTACTGTACATATGTCTATGCCGGCAAGACCACCCTCAGCTTACTATACCCATTAGGTGCCTCTGAGGGTGCTTTATAGGGCGCCCTGTAGGCCACCTTATGGTTGCCATCCATATAGGGTGCACTATACATTATCCTGTGTCACAACATACATGGTGCCCTATAGGGGACATTCAAGGGTGCCTTGGCGAACAGTGCACTGTAACATGTGCCTTATGGGCCGCCGTATGTTAACATGCTGGGAGAGTGCGTTTGCTAGTAGTGGTAACAAAATAAAATTATCATGCCTCCTACAGCACTCCACAACATAATACATACTGCCTCAGCAAGCATTTTTCACTGGGCATTGTGAGGGGTTGAACCCCTGATCCCTGCACCATTGATCAGTGTTTTAACCATTGTGCTGTGGCTCTGTTCCTGTGCTTGTGCATCAGTGCGCCGCCTTGTGCCTATCAGCGCGCTGCCTTCTGCCGCCCGAGGACCAGTGCGCCGCCTTATGCCGCCCAAAAAGAACTGTGCGCCGCCTTATGCCGCCCAAAAAGAACTGTGCGCCGCCTTATGCCGTTCCAAATTAATTTGCCTCCTAAAACAATTTTACCCATTACAGTTGCTGCCTCAGCTGGCCTTTTCCTTGCGCACAATGGGGGATTGAACCCATGGCCCCTGCACCATTGGTCAGTGTCTTCACCGTTGTACTACGGCTCTGTTGTTTTTTATACCCAACGGCGCGCCACTTTGCCTTTCCACGCGCTAATGTCGACCCCCGCACATTAGCGCGACGCGCACACGTCCGGTTGCTTACTCCCGGTTTTTTCTTTTTTCAGCCTGATCCGCCCACTCCTTATATGGCACAGGCACACTACCGCGGCCCCGCACGATAAGAATGTTTAGTAAACATCCCCCTAAATGTTTTACAATAACAACACACATAAAAACACATTACAACAATTCAGACCACTCCACTCATTCCCCTACTCCACTCCTCCCCCCTTCAAAGAAATGTTAATAAAAACAAATGGGTCTTAACTTCCTTACAAAAATCTAAATAATCTTGAATAGTTCAAAGAGTATCTGGTAGCACATTCCATAAGGATACCCCCACCACTGAAAATGCCTTGGCACGTGTAATTACTAACTGGGTCACTCCAGTTGACAAAACTGTCAATAAATCCCTAGTTTCTGAATGTAAGGACCCTCCCCAGGTTATATGGAGTCAACAAGGCTCTCAACTCAGAAACCAGGGCCATAAAAATGGCTTTAAATATCAGACATTTGAAGCCTAAAAAGAAATGGAAATCAATGCAGCTCCTTATAAGCTGACATAACATGATCAAATCATCATAACCCCTGAATCACATGGACAACATAATTTTGAGCCAACTGCAAAGGACTTAGCACATAGTAGAGTAACCCCAGTTAAATCATAATGCAATAATCCAGACGGTAGTAGACCATTGCTTGAACCACCCTTCGAAAAACCATAGCCTCCCAAACCGTTCATAACCGTTGCCCCAAACGCAGCTTAAAACACACATCCTGCATCACTGTCAGAACTTGCTCCCAAAAGGAATACTGGGAATTCAATAGAACTTCTACAGTAGGTAACAAACTTTTTTCTTCATGGGAACCATTTAACCATTCAAAATAAACAGCAAAGGCGGCTGATAAGTCAAATAGAAGACCATTATTTTCTAGCCACCTTTGAATCACTGAAAACCTCTGTGTTTTTTTTTATCCATCATTACAGAAAATTGCTTGACTATTAAGCTATCATCCACATAGAAATGAAGATCTAACTTTAAACTGCAGAGCAACTTAAAGAATGGCAATTAATAAAGATTAAATAAACTCGGAGACAAAGCTGATCCCCGACGCAACCCTCATCGCAATGGTCTCCACCCACAAACCCCTCCAGAAAACTGAACCTGCCAAGTCTGATCTGATGGAAACAATTGAAACCAATTCAGAACCATTCCTCCCACACTTAACTTCTCAGTCGATCCAACAAGATGGATTCAGACAATAACATGGGGTAGAAACCCTCATCACCTCCCTCCTAAACACCCTCATAACCTGCTTGCAACATACCCAGAAGGATTCATTTTAATCTTCCTAGATATGTCAGCAGCTTTTGACTCCATTTTGTACCATCAACTACTATAACAATTCTTGGAGATTGGCCTTCACAGTGCCACTCTCAACTGGTTCTGCTCTTATCTAGACCAAGTGTGAATCGGCGCAAAGACTTCAAACCCATTCCCACAGAATACAGGTGTACCACAAGGATCAAGCCTATCAGCTCCTCTTTTCAATATATACCCTGAAACCAATGCACGTACAACCCCCTCCCCATCCTAGAATGGCAAACCATCATACAGGCTTTCCAACCTTAACTCAGCCTATCTCCGATTAGAATTAAACATGACACCTATATGTACATATATGTATATAGTTCCCCTGTTAGCCAAGTTTTAGTACCCATTCTCTGTAAACACAGAGCGGCTTGCCGCCTTGCTGTAAGTTTTGTGTTCTATGTAAACCGCACTGATGCCGAATAGCGCGGTACATAAGAAACTGAAAATAAAATAAATAAATAAATAAATATACATCCAGCCAGAATAGGGTCATTCTTTAACATGAATAGTGGAGATGGATGCCCCTACTATTTGTCTGCCTATCCCATCTCCACCAAGCCTTCCTGTACGAACAAGTAGTTTGCACAGGGAGGCTAGATGGAGGCAGGAAAGGGGCGATATAGAGATGGAGTTAAGGTGGGCAGTGTGTGGTCCACAGCTCCGGATGTACAGGATCAATTCTGATGTCAGCCCTGTATGTCCAGGGCTGGCAGACTGAATGGGAAGCTTATTCCACCTCTGAGGAGGAATAAGTTCCCCTAGACAGCGAGAACGGCAGGCCTGGGTGGCAGAAAAATGAGGAGGGGGTGCAGGAGATTTTCTGCCGCCTGACCCTGGCCTTGGGAGGCCAGATCGGGGGTCGGGCTGAGGGAATGAAAGAACTGGTCAGTAACCGGGGATCATGGCTCCTGAATAGAGCCACGGTGCCATGGCAACCAGACACCATGGCACCGTGGCTCCATTCAGGAGCCTTGACTGAGTTAGCCGGGCAGAGACCTGTTTGTGCAGGCTGACCAGAATTGGGTCCCGACCTGCACATACAGGCCAAGATAGGATTCTGATCCTGAGGGAGGCTAGATGTGCCTCACGGGATCAGAATTCCATCTACCTCTGTGCGTCCGATTCCAACTGGATGCATAACGGGCCAGGACATCCGAGATAGAATGAGGCCTTTTGTCAGATCTTCACAGCACATAATATCCTATATCAAATCTATGCAGATAACATAGAGGCACATTCTGAGATGTGCGTCTCTGGGATATCTGGACGTTCAGACATCCAATTCTGCTCCTGTGGGGGCTAGACATCCCTGCGGGAGCAGAATCACAGCATAGTGGCTGGACATCCGGGACATGCCTCGATTCAGGCACCCCAGACTTCCAGCCACTTACCCAGTTAACTCAGCCAGGCTCCTGAATGGAGCTGCTGTGCCATGACATCATATCGCTATGGCACCGTGGCACCATTCAGGAGCTGTGATCCCCAGCCTCCACCGAAAAGTTGTTTTCCCTATAACCGGACCCCCAATCCAGCCTCCCATGGCCAGGGTCCAGCTGTGGGTAACTTCCTGTACTCCTACCTTCTTTTTTCACCACCAGCCACTACTGAATTGCCACATCCAGGGGTACCTTTTCCACCATCTTATGGGCATACCCCGGACGTACAGGGTCTACCTCAGAGTTGGCCCTGTAGATCCGAGGTGATGACCCACCCTCGCTCTGCCCCCACTCTGCCTTCCACCCACGCCGTCTGCTCCCCATACAAGACAGCTGTACATATGGGGAGCCTTTGGAGTGGCATAACCATTTCCATGGATAGTGGGGATGTATGTTCAGGCTGGACGTACATCCCCATTATTTGTAGTTGTGAATGACCCCCATAATGTTTTTCGCACCCATTAATCCCCTCTCTCCACAACTAAACAACTTACAAAAATGTTTCATTGATGTCAAAAACTGGCTCAGTAGACACAACCTCCTCATCAATCAAGGGAAGACTGAAGCACTCCATATAACCACCAACCCAACGTTTATCCCACCATCAACAATAGAATTTAGCAATGTAAAAATCGAAGTCAACTCTGAGACAAAATACTTGGGCATAGTAATAGATCATAAAATAACCTTCCAACCTCACATAAAAAGAGCAACAACCTCAGTCTACTACAAATTAATAATTCTGAAGCACCTCCGCCCCCTATTCACCCCAGACCTCTTCCAAACGGTGTGTCAGGCAATGATTACACCAGTACTAGATTATTGCAATATCATCTTTCAAGGTCTGCCTAAACAAACTCTCCAACCACTACAAATGGCCCAAAACATTGTGGCCTGAATAATTACTGGTGCCTAATATCGATCACACATCACCCCCATACTGATATAGCTTCACTGGCTTCCTATCTTCTCAAGGATCAGATATAAACATCTGATTACAATATTCAAAATACTGCATAATGAATCCGACACATGCCTCCAATCCCTAATCTCAAATACAAATAATGCTAGACTCTGAAGAAATTCCACCCTCAACCTTGCTCTAAATACCACAGAATAAGTAAAAAAGTAAGCAGGTCACCTGCAATAGGACTTTCACCCTATTCGCCCCATCTATATGGAATAAGCTACCACCAACTTTAAGAGCTCTCTCAGGTCTGTCGGACATCAGGAAAAGACTAAAAACTCACCTCTTCAATGAAGAATATAACAAATCCTCAGACATAGAGACTCATCCACCATAAGTCTGTACTGATAAAAAAATACAATTCAATGAAACACTAACAGTATACTAAGAAAGATACCATATAAACGCTGTAAATAGTTCTTTATTAATGATACCAAATGTTATAGTTACATTGTTAATTTGTCATTCTGTTGCAGTTCTATTTAAAACATCACACCTCATGGTCACGTTAATCTGTTGATAAGCTTTAAACTGTTTTGAATCATAGAAAGACAGTATAAATATAAGTTTAATTAATTAAATAATTAAATAAATAAATAAGATAATTGGTGTCACTGAATCAAAAGCAGCAGTGAAATCTAAAAACAGAAACAGATAAGCAGTCTGCCTCTGTTACAATCCACAGAGAGCACCATTCATCAAAGAAACCAATAAGGACTCAACCCCATGATCTCTTCAGAAGCCATGTTGTCTGCCATCTAAAATCTGATAGGTATCTACAAATTTCTTTGTCTCTACCCTAAGGTCCCGATTCTGAGCCATGAATAGCGGGACGTCTCTCCCTGCTATTCATGCTGGCTTCAGCCCCTGACTAACTTCCCCACCTGTTGTGCAGGGAAATTAGTTGGGGGTAGGGAAAGGGTGGCCCAGGAGAGGAGAGTGGGCAGGCAGTGGGCGGTCTCCAGCCCTGGACGTAAGGGGTGATTCTATTGTTGGCCCTGTACGTCCAGGGCTGGTGAAATGGCCAGGGAAGTTATTCCACCTCCAAGGTGGAATAACTTCCCTGGACATTGTTTTATGTTCACTCTGGGGCATGGAAGATGCTGGGGGTGGGGCAGGGTTTCTTCCCTGCAGCCCAATCCTGGACTTAGGAGGCCAGATCGGGGGTCGGGCTGCAGGAAAAAAAACTTAATTTCTGGCAGCCAGCACTGCGGCATTTAAATAGAGCCGCGGTGCCATAGCAAAATGACGCCATGGTGCCGCAGCTCCATTTAAAAGCTTGACAGAGCTATCCGGGCAGTGACTGTATGTGCAGGCCAGGACTGAATCGCAGTCCTGTCCTGCATGTACAGGTCTGATTGCGATTCATGGGGCTAAACGTTCCCTGCGGGAACAGAATTGCAATCCTCTTTGTACGTCCAACTCAGACCAGACATACAAAGGGGATGTATGTGCTTGACAGAATCAGGCTGTAACAGTCTGCTCACTCACTTTTGCCAATATCAGCAAATATGAAAAAGGCCGATACAATTACTCATAGCCTGAACATCAGTTGCCCTGCTTTTAACTGATGGCTTCACTGAAGTCCTTTTCAGCAGTGTTGGCATGCAGCCAGTCTGCAAAGAAGTATTGGTAAGGCCAATCAGAAACTACAATATCAATTCTTTCAAGCTTCTATACCCTGCTACTGATAAATAGTTGAGAAGGCAGTGCATCGATCTTAAGCCCGACAGCAAAAGAGAAGTATCTTCAATAGAAAAAAGTATTCAACATCCATTATCAGCACCTTGTGGCACCCAAGGCTCAATGTCCCCCTAACGAGTCTATTCTAAATCAACTTCAGATAATACAGCCACCTTGCCCTCTAAAAACCCCGCATAAGAATCATCAGTAAAAGGAGGAATAAACTTCTTCCCCTCCTTCCGCAATAAAAACTGAACCACTGAGAAAACCTCTTGTAGCCTAGACCAAGCCACATTAATCTTATCCCAATAATATTGTTGTTTTAGCAATGCAGCCATATCCTTACAGGCCTTAAAAATACTAACATAAGAAAAATAAGCATTATGAGAGCGATCATGATGCCAATATCACTCTACTCACCTCACTTCCCTTTTCATTTGATGCTTAAAAATATCTTAATTTACTTATGTACCCGCATACTTAACTTGTTGATTTATAATTTCTATAGAGCAGGCAAAATGTCTGTGCCTGAATTTAAGGTGCAATCTCTGACACACTAGTATTTTTTTTAAAGACAATTAGGTGCCTACTTATCTTTATAAAAAAGGCTTAACCTGGGCATGGTTTGGATACCTTAATCTAGATGCCCTATTATTAAATTACCCTCTATTCATCTGCCATTTGATGTCCAGTCCCTCAGTTTCACAGTCCTCCTACATTTTCTCACAATCTGCATGCAATTTAAGTTAGAATAATTGTGTATCATTGGCAAAATTTCATCACTTCACTGTTTCCCCATAGGTACAATCTGTAAGAAATCCTGACCCTATCTTTTTACCTCCCCGTTTCTGGCTTACAATGTTGAAACCATCTTTGACTCTTTCTCCCCATACTTTCAACAGATAGCTCAGACCTGTCATTTCTTTCTTTATCAAATCAGTAAAATGAATCCCTTCTTTTCTGAACACACTACAGAAACTTTCATCCGCTCGCTAATCACCTCCCTATTGCAAACTGCTCCTTGCTGGTCTCACCCTGAATCATCTCTCTCCTCTCTAATCCATTCAAAACTCAACTGTGAGGCTATTCCTCCTCCAGTTGCCATACTCACATAAACCCTATCCTCAAGTCACTTCATTGGCTCCCTATCTGTTTCCAAATCCAGTTCATGCTTCAGCTATAAGTGCATGCATTCACTCTACTGCTCCTCATTACCTCTCCTCTCATCTCTCTCTCTGCACCTTTCTTTGGAAACTCCACTCATCACGCAAATAGCTTCTAACTGTGCTCTTCACTTACACTGCCAGCTCCAGAATGTGTTCTTTCCAGCTTGCTGCACCGTATGCTTGGAAAACTGCCTGAGTTGATATGTCAGGTTGCATCCCTGCTCCTATTCAAATCCAGGCTAAAAACTCACTTCTTCCTGGCTGCTTTTGGATCCTGACCCTTATGTTCCTGAATCACCCATGTGTATTAAAACTGTCTTTAGTCTTGTGTATCTGTCTTGCTTAGATTCTATGCTCTACTGAGCTGGGACTGTATCCTACAGCATGTGTATAGGTTCAGCATTGTGTGCGGCTTGTAGCACCATACAAGTGATAAGTAGCAGTAGTAATCCTAGCTTCCCTAACAAACAATATTATACTCATCTTAGACAACATAAGGAGTGTGCGTTACAGTTATTTATAATCCCTCTTAAATTCATCACATGGAGCATATTTACTAAAGTGTGGTTAGGAGCACGGGATTAACGAGTGGTTAGCTCACTTTTCTATTGAAGCAGGGGTGGAGCAGGCACACTTAAATCAGGGGACAGGGCTGTGGTAAGGAGGCAATGCCAAGCTACAGTGCATTGCAGAATTATCATCCCCTCTGTGTTTGTCCTGTTTTGTCGCATTACAACCTGGAATTAAAATGGAGCTTTGGGGGTTAGCACCATGTAATATACACAACCTTGATCTATACTTCTCCACAACTTTGTCTCTGACCTGTTTGGAGGGCTCCTTGGTCTTCATGTTGCTTGTTTAGTGGTGTTGCAGAGTCAGGGGCCTTTCAGAACAAGCATATTTATACAGGATTCATGTGACAGATCATGTGACACTGATTGCACACAGGTGGACTCTAACCAATTAATCATATGTCTTCTGAGGTTATTTGGTTGGACCAGATCTTATTTAGGGGATTTTTTTGTCTTAATTATTGTTTGTGTCACAATAAAGGATATTTTGTACCTTCAAAGTCATAGGCACGTTATGTATATCACATGATGCTAACCCCCAAAACTCCATTTTAATTCCAGGTTGTAAAGCGACAAAACAGGACAAATACAGAGGAGATGAATATTTTTGTAATGCATTGTAAGTCTTAATTTTTTTTATATTCAGTTGTGTCCATTGCATGACTTTTGGCTGGACATCCAAACATTATGTGTTTACAAGAAGGTGGGCCTGGAGACATTTTGGGAGATGGGGCCAAACGTTATGCAGATAACATGGAGATTCAGTGCTATCTGGATAAAGTTATCTATTTAGTTAGAACACCTATCTCTGCTCTCCGTCTTAAATTACTAATTTATCTATTTATATTTTGGACTCCAATCCATTTTCAAAGTGGAAAAATAGCTCAATATTTTCTTACTGAACTGATACAATTCTGCACTTTTCAAATATTTCAGGACGAATACTCAGCCACTTGGCACCACATAAAGGCAGCAGATGACTTATCCACATCTTTATGTCAGATGTTCAGCAGTACTTATCCATTTAAGAAGGATAATTACTAAACATACCAAAAATATATTGTTAGTCAAATAAAAAGTTGTCATCTACAACTTGCTTGTTGACCTTTATTTGCACATATCCAAGTGGACTAACGTGGAAGCTACAATTTTCAGCTCCTTTGGACCACATATTCATTGGTCAAACTAGGGGGAGGGGGGTCAGAACATCTTATTATTATGTAAATTAAAAACTTTTTCCAGGAATAATGCAGCTTGCAAGGTCAAATAGAAGTTGAGTTATTAATTTATTGCGGGAGTTAATAATCTACGGTGCTGAATTGCCACAGGTTAGTGATTACAATGGTAAATTAAATTTTGGTAAAATGCAACATTTTACTGCAGTTTAGTAACCCTCTCTTTTAAATGGATAGGGCTGTTGAATATCTGGCATAAAGGTAAGCGGATAGGTCATCTGCTCATCTCTATGTGGTGGCCAAGTGGCTGAGTATCTTTCCCAAGCTATTTGAAAAGTGCATAATTATATCAGTTTGCTAGGAAAATATTGAACTATTTTTCCACTTTGAAAATCCTTAAAAGTGGCAAGCTGGTAAGAAGTCACCTTCTCAAGAAATTTTCTGCATTATATACAGTATAATTTACTGTAAAACCACAACTGTGCTTGAAGCTAATTGGTGCCTATAACTGTTTTCATTTGCAAAGCTGTATGAGATGCACCTAATTAGTTGCTATTCTTTCACAAGGAGGTTTTGCCTCCTGTTTCATGTTCCGGATATTCTTTACATTCTGAGCGGTTGTAATCTAGATTGGGGTTAATGTTTAAAAGATGCAAACAAATTTTCTGTGCCACTTTTTTCTAATATGCATCTAACAGAAGATTACAATTTTATTTGCACAAGAAGCCAGTTTATGAAATGCAAATGAGTCATTTAAGTGAAATTATGTTTTTCTGTAGGTAGTTTGCCAGGCAATGCATGACAAGTTAGGTAAATTCTACAGCCATTTATTGGAAACAAACTATATAAAGTTAAACAGTTTTTTTTAATTACACAAGACATTTTTAAACAAATTAGAATGTAAATGAGATATTGAAGCAGCAATTGGTTGCTCTGTGGAAATAGTGTCCTTCCTGCCGTTTCTTTTCTTCTCAGCTGACTAGAAAGCAATGATTAGTTTTTATTTAGAATTTAAGAGAACTACGATGGCTGCAGAGTGCATGCTGTGGAAAACGTAAAATCTTTGATTGCAACTTAATATTGGTGCTGCCACATTCATGTGTGCTTGCACGTTAGTGCATGTCCTTGCTAAGGCCCGATTTTATGCAGTGAGACCTGTTTACTAATGGAGTTATTTTAGAAGCATCTCTGTGTCTAAATAGCAACATTTACAGTTGTAGATTGGAAAACGCATTTTTGAATAAGTTCTTTTAATTCGGGGATGCTTACCATGTTTACATTTCCTGGAGGTATGGTGAGGGCAGGGAGAGGGAATGTTTTGGGTGGGTCTACATTATAGATATGGATTCCTCATTTCACAAGGGGAATTCATCTCTATGAAAAATTGATAGACATCAGCATTTACAGTTGCCCCAAGGCACCTGCTGGAAGGGGAAGCTGTGAATGTTGAGGTCAGCCCCCCTGATCACCCTCCAACCTCACATAGACTCCCCCACTCATCCCCCCAACCTCATTCTCCTACTGATAAACCCCAACACATCCAGTCTCCCCAATCCATCACGACATCTGATCCCCCCATAAGAAACTTTTCCAGCATGTAGTCCCTCTATCTGACAACCCCCACAACAAGAAACCCCTTAAGGCTTCCACTGGTAGACTCCGATCCAAATTTCCAGCCTTAATGAGTCCCTGGTGTCTAGTGGGAGCAGGAGAGATGCCCACTTGCTCCTGCTTTAATGGGACCAAAATGGCAACAATGACCTCTTGCTGTAATCTTGCAGTACTGCTATAGTACTACAAGTCTATCACTAGAGGTCATTGACAACATCTTGGAACCCAACACCATAAAAGCAGGAGCAAGTGGGCATTGTTTCTGTTCCCACTAGATACCAGGGACCCAAGTAAGGATGGAGATGGAGATTGGGGTAGATATCTGCCATGGGAGATTTTGGGATGATTCCTTGCTGATTGTTGGGTGGGGGGGGGGGGGTGAATGGAGGGATCTTTGTGTGAAGGAATTGAATAGAGAGGCTCAGATGCCTTGGAGAGTGGGAGGAACCACATGTGTTGGGTTGATCATGGGAAATCGAAGTCAGGAGGGTGATGAGAGGCAACTGATGGTGCTGCAATGAGTTTCTGTGCAAATCAGGAGCAGTTATTTTAAAAAGCTGCTCCTATGTACATGTGAGGGATATATGCTTGTTCTTTCCCCATGTTCAGCTTTTTAAAATCATTGCTTCTGCTGATCATGATGAGACATACACATGCAGTCTTACGCTTTTTACAAGGAACTATGTGGGTAAGAGCACCTTGTAAAATACCATAGGAATTCTTCATGTCCTGACATGGACGTGTGAATTCCCCTCTCCATGTCCTAATATATACCCTAAATTGTGTTAATTCCATTAGCACACACTAACTAGGTAGTGTACTTGAAGAATTATTTAACTGTATTGTCAATTGTTCTTAATCTTCCTTCAACAGTTCAAACGTCTCCTGCTAACCTATAAATGCATCCATTCTGCAGCTCCTCACTACCTTTCTTCTCTTATCTCTCCTTACACCTCACCCCCCTCAGGATCTCTGCTCTTCTGGCAAATTGCTTCTATCTGTGCCCTTCTCGTCTAGTGATAATTCCAAACTTCGCTGCTTTCACCTTGCTGCACCTTATGCCTGGAACAAACTACCTGTCTGTTTTTCAAATCCAGGCTGAAAACTCACCTCTTTGCTGCTGCTTTTGGATCTTGACTCACCTGATCTCCTTATTTCTTTACCTTTCCCCCTTGTTTTATCCCTGTTTACACCTTCTGTGTTGTCTGTCTTGACTAGATTGTAAACTCTGATGAGCAGGGACTGTCTCTCACATGTCTGTGCAGCACTGCGTATGACTTGTAGCGCTATACAAATGCTCAGTAGTAGTTAGTAGTAGTAATAGTAGTATCATCTCAGTTCCATGTAAACCGTTTTGACTTGTAGAAAAATGGTGTATCAAAATTTGTTAAATAAATATTAAATACACTACATATAATACTCTCCACTCCCGTTTTCTGATACTGAAATCAGATAATATAGCCCTATATAAAATAAAACTGACAGAGAACCACATAAAACATGTTTTAATCTTCTAAGGCCCAATTTTCAGCAATGGCAGCTAAGTTATTTATTTATTTATTTATTTAACGCTCTTATATACCGCACTTTTATCATCAGCGCGGTTTACAGTAAACATAAAGTACTCACAGAAAGCAACAGGCTGTCGTGAGTTTACATGTAACAGGACGTCTAACAGGATACAACATAGGGGAAAACTTTGTACATAAAATTATTTAACTATATACAATGGTAATCTTCTTGTTATACAGGGAGTGAATAGAGCATTTCAACATTGGATTGTAATGGGGTTTAGGCTAAGTTGGGGTCAGGTATTGAGAGAAGTATGAAAGGAACAGGTGGTGTTTTATTGCTTTTCTAAATTGTTTGAGGTCTTTAATTTCTCTTATGGTAGGTGGAAGGTCATTCCAACATTTGGGAGCGAAGTAAGCAAATGCTCTTGCAGTAGTTGAGTGTGTACATTTTGTAAAGTCAGTCGGGATGATTAGAGTATTAGCTGCGACTGATCTTCTAGATCTAGCGTTAGGGATGTGTGTGATGAGAGTGGAGATAGCTAGGGGAGCTAAGTTATTAATGGCTTTGAATGTTATGAGTAATGCTTTGTATGTAGTCCTGCAGGATATTGGGAGCCAGTGTAATTCCTTTAAGATAGGGGTTATGTGGTCGTTCCTTGATGCACCATTGAGGATGCGGGCAGCAGTGTTCATCGCTAACTGCAGCGTGTTTAGTGTGTTTTTGGGAGGCCATGTAGAACTATGTTTGCATAATCAAAGTGTGGAATGACTATGGCTTGAAAGATGGTGCGGAAGTTGTCAGGTCGAGCATGTTTTTGAGATTTCGGAGGGTTCTGATCTTGAAGTAGACGGTTTTCACTGTGCGGTTTATGTGTTCTTTGAAGTCCAGTCGGTGATCAAGGGTTACGCCTAGGTATTTTACGGTGGGTTTGATCGGAAGCTCTGCGTCCTGTACTTTTAGAGTAGTTGGGGGTGAGAATTCTTTATTCTTCGTGATGATTAGGGCTTCTGTTTTTTTGAAGTTTATTCTCATATTCTGTGTGAGAAGCCAGTCTGTAATTGCATCAAAACACTCTGTTAGTACTGAATAATCAGGCCGAGTAACGTTGATTGGTGTGAAAATCAGCACGTCATCTGCATAGATTAGCGAGGATACTCCAAATGAACGGGTGATCTCACATATAGGCTGCATATAGATATTAAAGAGTAGCGCCGAGAGGGAGGATCCTTGAGGGACGCCTTGTTTCAACTGGAAAGGTTTTGATGTATTTGATTCCATTCGAACATGTTGCCAGCGCTCTTCGAGATAAGATTTACACCAGTCCCATGCTAATCCCTGGATGCCCTTGCATTGGAGTCGGGTTAGGAGTTTGTTATGGTCAACAGAATCAAACGCTGCAGAGATGTCAAGGAATATTAGTGCAAAGCCCTTTTTGACATTGTCGGTTCCACAGATGAGGGTGTTGATTAATGATGTCAGCAGTGATTCAAATCCGTGGGCTTCTCTGAAACCATGTTGACTGGGGTCCAGAGGTGAAGTGGTGTCTATATGTTGTTGGATCTGAATCTGTGACACCTTCTCTATTATCTTAGATAGCAGGGGGATGCTGGAGATTGGACGGTAAGATTCTTCTTTTGTTGGGTCTAGCTGGTTGTTTTTTAGAAGAGGTCTTATGGAGGTCTGCTTAAGAGCTGATGGGAAGATTCCTGTTGTGAATGATTGATTTATGATTTTGGATATGAATGGGCTGAGCTCATGTCGCAACGCTTTTATCCAGTGTGCTGGACATGGATCGTTGGATGTCGTGGTTGTATTTATTCTGGTAATGATATCTTCAACGTGCTTTATTGAGGGGGATGCGAACTTGATGAGTGGGTTCTCATGTAAGAAAGTTTGGGTAATAGTAGGGGGTGAGGTTGTTGAGGTTTTGATGGGTTTGGCTTGGATGAAATCGGCGTACTTTTTGGGGTGTATAGCATCTTGATGTGGTGGGATTGGCTCAGTGGTTAGTACTCTTACTAGGTTAAAGAGTTCTCGTGGCTTGTTTAGAGAGCGGTTGAGGAGATCTGAATGAAAGGCTTTTCTTCTGTTCCATACCACTTCCCAATGCGTTTTTAGCTGTGATAGGTATGTCGCTTGATCGGTGGAGTTCTGGGATTTACGCCATTTTCTCTCTAGCTTTCTTAGGAGTATGAGGGATTTCTTTAGCTCTGGGGAGAACCATGGTAAGGAGGGTCTTTTATCTGAATGTTTATCGTGTGATGAGTGGATATTGGGAGTAGGTGGTATCGAATATTCGTTAAGGGTGTTATTCCAGTTGGTGACCAAATCACTGATGTTGTTGGAAGGTGGTTGGGAAAGCTTCGGAAGTACAATTTTTGTGATTTCTTCTTTGTCAAATGGTATGAAACGTCTATGGTTTGTTGGAGACCGTTTCCTGGTGTGGTTGGATGTTTCTAGTTGAACTGGCATGTTGAATGATAGAAGGCAATGATCGGACCAGGGAACTGGGGTAATGGAGAGATCAAATTTGTAGTTGTTGCTTGCATAGGTGGATGGGGTGAAGATGAGGTCAAGGGTGTTCCCACTGTGGTGGGTGGGGTTGTTTACTATTTGTTCATAGTTGAGGTTGGACATTGCGTCGAAGAAGGAACAGGATGAGGATAATGCTTTGGCATTGAATATCCAGGGCTGCCCAAATTGCTGTGAAGCTAACTAGACAGCTGCAGCACCAGCAGCAATATTCTGCTGTTACCCAGTGAGCTTCAGTGGCAAAAGTTAGGGCAGCCCTTGCTGTGCTTGACTTTCACCATTTAGTGATAACCGGTAAATGGCTCAATATCACCACTGCCCAGTTATCACTGGGTACCACCCTGAAGTGCCGCTGGGATGCCCCAATGCTAACCAGTTAGCGTTGTGGCATGCAGCGGCAGCACTCGTGGATATTCAGCAGCATTGACTGTGTTAATGCCACTGAATATCCCAGACAAGGGGATTAACACTGTTAGCAGATCTGAAGGTCCCTTTGAATAGGCTCGTAACCTTTTACTATTGAAAGCCCCCTTTTGAAGTTAATTGTTTGAATTTTTGGAATTAGTTGGATGGAACCTGCTAGTATCACCCCTACAAGCAACATTGGATACCCCTTCAGAATATGGCTTATGATGCCAGTGAGATAGCCACAGACACCTCAGGAGAAGAGGTGTAACACAGCATTCCACAGAACCAGGTCTATGATAGAACATGCCTTTGGAGTACTGAACAGCAGGTTTAGGAGCCTGGACAGGAACGGAAGGAAAATGCTCTACAATCCTGAAAAAGTGTGTGATATATTCACCACTTGCTGCACATTGTACAATATTACCACACAGTGATGCATACAGATACCAGAGGAGGAGATTCATGAAAACCCAAAGAGAGACTTGGACTTTGCAGAGGATGAGGCATTGAGTCAAGGACAGCAACCCACTGCAATAGCCATGACTACATGAAACAGCCACATTTTTAGTGCAGATGAGGTGTATATATTTAAAGGTGCCATCTTCCCCAACCCTTACCACCCCCACAAATGTTGCCTTACTTCCCTGCCTTTATATTCCACTGGAGAGGTGATCATTAGAGGTCGTGTTCCCTTTATCATCTCCCTCCTCCTGTGTGGAGATAGTTTCTACCTTGGAGACAGCCAGTGGATTCATGTGAGCAGGAGTCACTTGAAGTCTGCAGCACAGTGAGCTCTCATACATTGAACCATATTCCAGAGGGGGATGACAATTGGCTGCCATCTCCCTTTGCAGAGGTATCTGGGCCTGATGCACCTAGGATGGCTAGTTGGGGTGTTCCTCAAGCAACTCTGTCTGACATGTTAACTGGTCCCACACAGACTCTGGGTCCCTGGTGATGTTCAGGCGAGTGGCACCATTTCTGCCTCCTCTCTCTAGCTGCCATTCCATTTCAACATCCTTCCCATAGCCTTCTGCTGCCTTCAGGATAGGCAGTGGATGTAGTGGTGTTTCCAAATACTGGGCTCAGGATGCTGTGTCTATTCTTCTGCAGAGGGTGGCCTCTGCTCCTGCTCTGCTTGTTCCTCCTGCTGTGAACAGTTGACACTGGTTGATTGTCTGGATGTCCGTTCACTTGCATGGCAGTGGAAGTTCTCCCCACTGGCTGCTCCAAAGTCCTTGGCTGTGGTTGATCCGTAAGAAAGAACAAGCAATACAATGGTGCAAAATACCCAGGGAACCACACAGACAAGTTGTGTGGAAGTAGAATGTGGTCATAGGGTATGGTTGCAAATGGTCATATCCTGGTCTCCATCCTAGGCATGCTACACACATTAGACCACCCCTAATGCATCTCCCTTGCAAATATTCATGGTGAAAGTGGTGCTCAATGTTTGGTGCTGGGACAGCACCTGCTTCTGCAATGCATGCATGCCAGCAATGGTCTCCTGTGGTCAATAGGTGCACAGAGGGTATGTGTGTGGCACACCAGTAACGAGCATGCTATCTGAAATGTGCATATCACAGGGAGAGGAAGGCATGCTGTGCATAGGCTTGGCCCCAGAACACATCAGGCACCAATGGGGAGGATAATGTGGATGCCCTGTGTGTTCTGCACCCCCCCCCCCCCTAAAGCCATGTACAATATACCACCTCATGCACACCATCTCCCTGATGGATAAATCTGTCTCCTCTGCTCTCTTGCAGGTATGAAAATAGTAGGGAAGCATGGCACAGTATTCCATCTCACCATGTGGGACACGTATGAAACATTGATGTGAACATGTAGTTTCCCTTAGACCATAATAATGTGATGGCTAACCAAATCTAAAGTAATCCACTGTGGCTTCATTGTACATCATGTTTGTGCTTTATGTTCTGGATCAAGGAAAACAACACGGAATCCTTCCTCGGCACTTGTCTCCTTTACTCTGGTCCCAGTGCAAGTGAGAAATAATAAGAACACACCACACAGTTATTCAATAACAATAAAAAAAGTTCTGCCAAAGCCCTAGGAAGACAGACATGGGCCTGCAAACCTGAGCACTCTCCTGCAACTCCCCTAATCTGCTGGTCTGCAGCACTTAATTTTATTAGGAAAAAACTTCCAAATTATATATTCTTTTGCCTTATCATTGCATGCCATGCTCCTTGCTTTGCTTTTTGTTTATCTGTATCTACATGTTACAGGTCATGCCAAGCACAAACATTGCTCACACCAAAGAAGGACAAGCTTCCTGCAAACAGAAGCTCTCTGTCTTATAAGATGTAACCTTGACTATCTCACTTATTCATAAACATCCCTTGTAATACTGACAGCATATTCAGAGCTGTTCTCATACCCTAAACATTCCCTGTTAGACTTCAGCCCCCCTTCAAGACCCTTTCTACACATAGTATAATCAAAACAACCCCAATATCCCCACTGACAAGGGCACATGCCCAGAGGATGTGTCATTGGGCTGGGAAGAACCAAGTGCATGGGTCTGGTTAGTTTAAAGATGTTCTTCCTGTAGAGTTTCTTTAAATCTTCTCTTGGGCTTCCGCAGCTAGTATGATAGTTGTTATGTGTTAAAACACATTTTAACCTCATAGTGCACTTTAGTAAAAGGTCCCTTTAGATTGTAGGCATCTAAGGCATAGGAAATTACCAACTGTATTTGAATCTAACATGCCTTGGCCTACTCCTGTAAAAGGCATGAGCTAAATTCAGAATACCCCTTCCCCTCCCTACACACAGGTCACATACAAATAGGCACAAACTTTCTGTGTGTGTACTTTTTGCACATGAATGTGTCCATGCAATTATGAAAGCCTTTTTCCTTGTGTAAAACAAACTTTAAATGCAAACTTTAATACCACCCCCCCCCCCAAAAAAAAAAGTGTATGTTAAAAAGAAACAATATGAAAAAGGATAGGGGGATAGAAGGATGTGGTAGAGAGGGTTAATGGTTTACTGTTAAAATTGTTTTTTTTAAAATCTTCCAAATATTTATTATCTGAAACATGTAACTGCAATGTTCAATGTTTATCTCATGATCCAATAAAATTCAAATAAAATGAAAGCAAAAATAAGAGGAAAGCAACACTGAAATAAAATGAAAAACTGAACTGGAAATATGTATTTCCAGTAATAATACCCTATTCCTGTGGTTTAGTCTTCTGCAAGTCCATAGTTGTCTTTTCTGTTCAAAGGCAGAATGGATTTTCAGTCCACAGTTTGATTTCACAATAACATAACTGTGAAGTAAATGGATATCAGACAGAATCAGAACACCAGAGAAATAACAAGTATCAAAGTATTTGATCAGAGCAACATTCATATTAATATAGATGTATTTGGATTTTTTGTTTTTTGAGACTAGATCAACCTCAGCTTCAGGGTTTTCTTTTAACATTTATTGATATGCTTTTCAGCTTCAGTAAGCAACTATATTTGAATGTATTGATTAAGATAAATTGAATTACAATTTAATACAAATGAAAACATTATAAGAACTATTTTAATATTTCTTGGATTAAGTCCCTCTGGTACTTTATCAGAATAATTTAGATTTGTGTTTTCAAGATCTAATTAAACTAGCTAAGGATTTTTTGAGTTCAAACGTCATGTATTAGAATCAAGAAAGCCAATATTGTTAAGTACTGTTGAGTAGATGTTGATACCTGGCAACCCTGTGTATAATTCTCATGTTGTGACTATGCCCTGGGTTTTGATGGGAAGGTGCAACCAGAAATAGATTCCTAGGACTTCCTTCCACTCAGTGTACATTCCAAGGTGGTCTTCTATCCCAGTACTAACCAGGCCCGACTCTGCTTAGCTTTCAAGCTCAGATGAGATCAAGCACATTTAGGGGGATGTTTACTAAAGTGCGGTAATCGTGATTAACGCGCGTAAAGTACGTTTAATGATTGTTCGCATGTACGAACGCGCGTTCTGACGTGCTAACGATCGTTAAACGTACTTTACGCGCGTTAACCGCAGTTAACGATCGTAAACCTCCGCGGCGCGTTAAAACAGCGCAGAAGGTGGAGAGTGGGCGGAGAGAAGGGGTCAATGGGTGGAGAGTGGGCGGGGAGAGGCTCCCCTCACACTAACGCACTGAATTCCTGAGCTCAATTCCAACGCGAATGAAAACCTGTCGTTAAAGGCATATTAAAGGGAAGAGAAACCATTTCCGTCAGCAATGTACAGCAAAACCGGGGAAACCCACAAAACGTGAGCAGTGTGATACATGTGCACAGAACAAAATTTCACATAAAACGTTAAAAATGACCACAAGAAACATTGTAAAAAGCATAATTCAGCTGGGCAACAGTGATAGCAATGGGCAACAAGGAACAACACTCCCTGGAAAGCACCAAAAAAAAGAAATGATGTTTGGAAGGGTCTCCGCTCCGCAACCTTTCAAAGATCAATTCATTGTAATGGAGATGTCCTGGGAGTGTTGTGTAATGTTGCCCGATGACATCATTGTTGCCCAGCTTGGTTATGGGTGTGTGCCCCTTTTTTTAGGTCTTTTCTGAGGTTTATGTGCACCTTTGTCTCCATACAAGGTAACAGAGCCCACAGTAAACTTGTGCAGAGCAGGATTTGTGACTCGTCAGGCCGGTTTAACTAACTCCAGGGACTACACTGTTTCTGTGGCTACAGTGTGGTACAACAGACACAGCCAGTGCCTGTAAGACCAGAGGGTCACAGGTTTAAATCCCAGCTGGGGCTCCTGCCAACCCATTCTCCATAGTTTTACCCACCACTAAACAGTGATAGTAAAGACACCACTTTATTGCAGAGAACATACACATGGTTCATACACCTATATTTTACCACACCAAACACAGACACCAGAAACAGGCACATTACCCAGAGCAGAGTCTCGCAAATGCAGTCCTGGAGGGCCCCACACCATTCAGGTCCAATGCTGCCTCTAATAAAGATGCCTGTGCTGCATATCTATGCACCACCCCCATGATATGCAGATGTAGCTCATGCATATTTATGAGGGACAGCATGAAAACCCGAACAGTGTTTGGAACACCAGGACCGGAGTTGGGGAACTCTGCCGTAAAGCAGCAGCCAACAGGGCCAGACACACCCACACACACACCCACAGGCCCCATTGGCCAATGCCTCCTGGAGAAGCAGGATATTGGGCCCTGCCTGTATCTCCCAATACTAGCAGTTGCATACCTTAGCAATGCCACCCTACACCTGGGTATATGGTACACAGCTATCAAACGTTTCCTGTGATAACTGGCAGATATCAATTCCTACGTTAAGCACAGTTTGCTCAGTGAGCTCCACCGAAACAAGCATTCTGATGTCTGCGGTGTGTGCTGCAGGTATGGTCTCTGACAGTGCGTACCACCCTGGGGAGTGACCCCCAACAGTCTTGCGTACCATATCCATGCCTGAACTGTGCCCAGGACTGGTGTGGTGGGTATGGCTGCTGAACACCTCTATAGTTGCACAATGCTGGCATAGGTGTGGGGGTGGCTGTCTGTCAATCCAGTGTGTGGTGGCTGCAAACACCTTCCACAGCCCACACTGCCAGCAATGTTGCCAGTATTGAGCTGCCAATGTGCATAATGAGGAGCAAGGTACCATGGGTATAGGCCAGACAAGGTGGCCTGGCCAGGGTGCATCTGCACAGGGCATAGGGCAGTGACAGGCACATTTTAGTGCCCGGCCACCACCTACACAGACAGGGTGACCTCAGAATGTCCTGCTGAGAGATCACTCTCACCCTGACTGTGCAGTGACCACAGCATGGCTAGGCACCCCCATAGTGCTATATAGTATTTCTCTCATGTGATAGATAGGGGTTTCCTTTTGGGGCCCAGTCACTGATTTATCTGCTTGCTGTGTATGCTGACATCCCAGTTCTGGGTGCATGCATCTCCACTGGGCACATGCATTATGGACTAACTAGCAGACTGTTTGCAGCTGGTATGTGTCTTGATGGAGTGGCTTGCAGGGTGCAGTGGCTGATGGCTTGCGGCAGGAGAATATCATATAGTGGTGGGGTGCAGCTTACCATATCCAGGCATAATGTCTGTCTGTGTACAGAGCTGCATTGCCTGCCCTGGGGTTGATGTTCCTCTCTACTGCCACCTTTGCAGGGCGGCAGAATGTGCATCTATTGTTAGGGGACCCTGTTTGCCACCCTGGGGGGGGGGGGGGCGAGGAGCATGGGCCACCTAGGGGTCCATGGGGGCTACATCTGACTGCAAGGTGTTTGTGCAGAAACTACCTATCTCACACATTAACACTGCTTTGGACCTGCGCCATGGCCGGTGCTGTGGACCTGGTGCTGGGCGCCTCACTGCACCCTCAGGGTGAGCACAATACCCGCACAATGTGACGGTGTGTAGCTACTCTGTGCCAGTACAACACACGGTCAGTACCCCCTATCAGGCCGAGGTGCTGTGGGGGTGCACATGGTCACTTCCCCCTACCAGGCCGAGGTGCTGTGGGGGGTGCATTCCCCATGGTGTGTATCTGTGGACAGCTGATTTGCATGTGCAGTGCATCATGGGTGTGACTGGCACGATCCAACCCAGGGAAGATCCTGCGCCTGCTCACAGGCTCTGACAAACCATAGGCCATCACACGTACATCTGTTAGCATAATGCATAGGTGCAAGACACCCTAAAGTGTCTGTACTATAAGATGCCCACGCTGGTAAAAACACAAGTACCCACGCACGATTGTACGCATGCACCAACGCACGGGGCTACGCCCGTAACAACGCACGCAGCCATGCACGCACCAACGTATATGACTACGTGCACTGCGAGAGTGTGTTTCAGTAACCACTACTGAACGTAAAGAAAAACATGCCTCCTCATTCCCTATGTGATGTACAGGGTGATGCCTGGGACAGCCTTTTGCGTTAGGCACACTGGGGACTTGAACCCATGCTGCCTGTAAGAGCGGTGAGTATACTAACCATTGTGCTACAGCTCTGTTTCAGTGATTTGTGTCTGTACGCCTTCATACGATTAACATGCAGTAATGCGCCACGGTGCCCTGTAACGCTCGTTAGTTTTTGGAACGCGCATTAGTGGTTACGATGTCCCGCCCATGTCCTTTTTTGGCTTTCCTTTCACTAACGCGGCTCCTAACGCGATTTGCACTAACGCAGTTTAGTAAACATATCCCTTAGAATGGCATAGCCCTAGTGAGAAAGCCATTATTTGGGAACAATCAACGTCAGAATAGAGGACTTGTGCACAGTGAATATCCTGAGTCAACAAATTAGCCTTCAACATTTTGAATGAACTAATAGATATCTCATATTGTCATTCAGACCAAACATCAGTACCATAAGCATAAAAAAATGTTCTAGAAAATGTATCTGTTAAAATGCTTATCTTTAGAAAAGGCAAACATTGAAATGATAGCTTCCCATCAAATAGGTGACGTCTTTATCTTGTGAGCCTTTTTTCTAATAGATGGGTTCAAAGGCACATGTGATTTTTAAAACAATACCTAATTTGTATCCATGATTATCTAAAAAAAATGAATACCTATTATACGAAATGCAAATATAAAATAAGAGATCTGCAAATACTGTAAATTATATCTCTAAGGACTAAAAACCTGTAAACTGTGCAAATGTCGCTAGCCATGATATTCAACTGCACTAACATGGTTAGTGCCGCTGAATATCCCCTACTAATGCTGCTATACGCCTTGATGCTAACCGCTTAGCGTTGGGGCATTTCATGGGCATTCCAGGGCATGGGATGGACAGCGACAGTCGCAAACCGGGTAGCAGCGATATTGCATCACTACCCGTTTAGTGATCTGCGGGTAAACCTAGGCGCAGCAAAAGCCAGCCTAGTTTTACTCCTAGGAGTTAACAGGGAAGTGGCTGAATATCAACACTACACAGTTAGCTTCTGCAGCTGTGGAGACTGTGTGGTGACCCCAGATATTCAATGTTGGGGCCGCATATGACCTTGGCATTGAATATCCGGGTTTAAAAGTCTGCTGCAACTACTACGTGCTGTAGCAGCGCATAGCTGTCCCAGATCAATATTGAGCGCAAGGCTTTATTCACCAACATTTTTGTTTTCCGCTGGGGGGAGAGCAATATAGTACAATGCATGCATAATGGTACAGGTAGGAGTGTGTAAGAGATCACAGGATGATTTGAAAAGATGAAAAAACAGGCCTAATTTGCAACTGGTGCAGTCACTGTTTAAATGCCAGACTGAGCTTTTAACTAAATGTGTTTATTCAGCAGCACTATCTGTTTAAGTAATATCTTTGAAAGTATCTGTAAGTAATGACTGCATCAACACTGTTTAGGTGTGCTATTCAGCTATCCCTCTTAGGACCATAATTACTGCTAATGAGCATTGTTTTTCCTTTAACCTGTATTACTGGTAATTAGGTCCCCATCCATAAAATGGGACCTGTGATAAACTAATGTGAGTTAGCAGTAATATAGCATGTGTTAACAGCAGCCACTGTGACCCTTAATATCCACATAAGTTTTAAAAAATATATGGAGGCGAGTTATGTGTTTGCTACCCACTGATGAACACATAACTCACTCTGAATATCAGGCCCAAGGTTAATATTAGAAATAAGAAGCTGGCATGCATGCTGTTAATTGGGATTCAAGCTACTAGTCATTAGAAAGATAACCTTTAGAAGAATTGCATGGCACTTGCAATGAGTGCTGGAAGAGTTTCCAAATGTGAAGTTCTTCAAAGGATACTGGCACACTGTTCTGTTTGCTGTACATTGAAAGAGTCATGCTATGCCGTTCAGTGAGATATATATTTAAAACAGTACTAATTGTCTGTGTATAGGTATATAGGTACTTTACTACTTTGACATTATGTATTATGCCATTTTTAGAGTGCATTTGTATATTTTGCTTTATTATGAACAGCACTGAATGGTGTCTTGATAGACTAGAAAGATGACTTATACACTCGATTAGATTAGAAATGCCAGTTTTACAAAGACACTATTTACACCTGTAGATGACACGGGATGCACAGATTCTAAGGGGATGTGTTCTGAGTTAGGTTTCAGCAGTTCAAGAAATATATAGTACATGGATTTCCCATTTTACAATAGGAATACAGGTATATATATATATTTTTTTTTAATTTCCCTATTAGCATTTATATTCACACTAGCAGAAACTAACCCCAATCATTCACAAACTAACATTTTAACAGAAGGGTGAATACCTATGCTTGTGTGAAGACTACTTGGATGCTGTAGCGAGAATCATAGCACCATCCAGTGCCCCTCCTAAATATTAAAAGAGGATAGAGAGAAAAGTGACATTTTCCAGAACAGAGGAAGTTCTTGCTGCCAGTCATTTCATGATGGGAGGAGACTCCTCCAGGAGGGAAAATCCTCTTTTATATTTAAACCACTCCCAAAAGCAGAACTCTGTCATTGGCACTCAACCACTACACCATGAAGAAGTTGGATCTCTGGCCTTAATAGGCAGGTGTCTGCCATTCAGTCAGTGTCCCTAAGAAAGAAAAGGGGTTTTTTTGTACCTTGCCACCTTGACCTGCTATTTAACAATTTTTATATACCACTTTCCTTGTATTCAAAGTGGTTTACATTGACCTAAAACAATGGAACTTTACATAGAATTTGGATACTAAACTTGGATACAACCGGGATACTAACGATATTGGTTACATGGTTATTAAATATATGTTGTGAGAGTTATTATTAATTGGTAGGTAAGATATAAATGGGTTTATATTTCATTGGGGTGGGTGTATTTTGCATGATGTTTCGGGTTCTGGTCCATAGCACTCCAAGAAGAGATGTGTTTTCAAGGCTTTCCTAAAGTTCCAAAGGTCGCTGGTGGTTCTTATGTTTTCAGGAAGTGAGTTCCAGAGGGATGGAACATAAATTGAAAAAGCTCTATGACAAGTTGACTGTTTTGTTTTAGTTTTTGTCCTTGGTATTATTAATATGTTTTTATTGTTTTTACTTTTTGTCCTGTTTTCAGGGTCTTTGTGGATGATAGTTTATAGGGGTCTGTTTACTAAACATTCCTAATGTGCGGGGCCGCGGTAGTGTGCCTGTGCCATATAAGGAGTGGGTGGTTCAGGCAGAGAAAAGAAAATAAACGGGAGTAAGCGATCGCACATTTGCGCGGGGCGCTATTGTGCGCCGCGCTATTGTGCGCCGTGCATAATAGTGCGTGGGAAGGCTAAGTGGCGCCCTGATGTGTACATACAAAGGAGCAGAGCCATAGTACAATGGTTAAGACACTGACTGTGGGTGCAGCTGCCATGGGTTCAATTCCCCATTGTGCACAACAAAAAGGGCTGGCTGAGGCATTAACTGTAATGGGTAAAAATGCTTTAGGAGGCATATTAATTTTGGGCGGCATAAGGCGGTGCACTGTTAATTTTGGGCGGCATAAGGCAGTGCGCAGATGCCCAAGCATAGGAACAGAGCCACAGCACAATGGTTAAGACACTGACCAATGGTGCAGAGATCAGGGGTTCAATCCCCCACAGTGCCCAATGAAGAAGGCTCACTGAGGCAGTGTGTATTATGGGGATGAGTGCTGTAGGGGGCAATCTATTTTTATTTCAGTTATCACTACTAGCAAACGCACTCACAAAGCGTGTTAACATAAGGCGGCCCATAAGGCACATGTTAAAGTTCACTGTCCGCCAAGGCACCCTTGAATGTCCCCTATAGGGCACCATATATGTTGCGTCACAGGATAATGTATAGTGCACCTTATATGGACGGCCCTATAGGGTGTCCTATAAAGCACCCTCAGAGGCACCTTATGGGTACAGTACACTGAGGGTGTGTTTGATGGCAGCAACATATGTACATTAAATCTAAAAAAAGCTTTGGACAACCCTATCAAATAACCCCACTGTGGGCTCAAACCCATTACCGCTGGCTCCACAGGCAGTGAAGTAACCATTGGGCTACAGCTATATAGCTGCCAGCAAGCCCCTGGCTGGCTGCAGAGAGCCTGCATGTCACCACACAGACAGTCTGCTGTGGGAACCAGGATAGGGTTAGGCCACCCATACCCATGATGCACTGCACATGCAAATCAGCTGTCCACAGATGAACACAAGATGGGGAATGCACCCCAACAGCTCCCCGGCCTGGTAGGGGGACGTGTCCGTGTGCACCCACACAGCACCTTGGCCTGGTAGGAGGTACTGACCGGGTGTTTAATTTGCACAGAGTAGCTACACACAGTCACACTGTGCGGGAACTGTGCTCACCCTGAGTGTGCGATGAGGCGCCCTGGACCAGGTCCACAGCACCCTCCATGGCTGAGAGAGGCCATGGCAGAGCTCCAAAACAGTCATAATCTGTGAGATAGGTAGTTTCTGCAGGAACACCTTGGATGTCTCAGTCAGGGGGAACCCCATGGACCCCTAGGTGGGCCATGTACCACCAACCGCCCCCACCCCCTGAGGGTGGCAAACAGGAAGGGTCTCCTATCAACAGATCCCCATTATATACCACCCCCCCCTGCAATGATGGCAGTAGAGTGGACCATCAACCCCAGTCCTGTTGGGGAACAGACACCCTACAGGGCAGTCCAAGCAGCCCCACACACACCCAGACCACAATATCAGACAGACAGTAGGCCTGGATATGCTAAGATGCACCCCACCACTATCTGATATTCTCCTGCATCAAGCCATCAGCCACTGCACCCTGCAAGGCACTCCAGCAGGGCACATACCAGCTGTGAACAGTCTGCTGGTTAGTCCCACTGGAAATGCATGCACCCACAACTGGGATGGCAGCACACACAAGCAGATACATCAGTGACTAGGCCCCCACAGGTGACCCATATATATCACATGAGGGAAGTGCTATGAAGCACTATGGGGGTGCCTAGCCATGCTGCCATCACTGCACAGTCAGGGTGGAGTGAAAGCCCAGCAGCACATACAGAGGTCACCCAGTCTGTGGAGGTGGTGGACGGCCACTACAATGTCCCTGCCAGTGCCCTATGCCCTGTGCAGATGCATCCTGGCCAGCCCACCCTGTCTGAGCTATACCCATGGTACCTTGCTGCTCATTATGCACATCATCAGGCCAAAACTGTGGACAGTGTTTGCAGCCAACACACACTGTATAGACAGACACACACTCCCACACGTATGCCAGCATTGTGCTACTATAGAGGGGTTCAGAATCCTTGCCCACCACACCAGTCCTGGGCACAGTACAGGCATGGGTATGGTATGCAATACCGTTGGGGGTCCCTCCCTAGGGTGGTAAACACTGTCAGGGGCCAGACCTGACGCACACAGCGCAAACATCAGATAGATTATTATGATGGAGCTCATAGAGCAGACTGTGCGTAACGTAGGGATATCTATCTGCCAGTACTCATAGCAAACGTTTGAGAGCTGTGTACCATATACCCTGGTGTAGGGTGACATTGCTAAGGTATGCAAGTGCTGGTATTGGGAGATGCATGCAGGGCCCAATGTCCTGCCTCACCAGGAGGCATTGGCCAATGGGGCCTGTGGGTGTGGGTGTGGGTGTGGGTGTGTCTGTCCCTGTTGGCTGCTGCTGTACGGCAGAGGTTCCCAAATCCAGTCCAGGTTTGCAATACACTGGTTGGGGTTTCCTGCTGTCCCTCATGAATATGCATGAGCTACATCTACATGCCATGGGGGTGGTGCATAGATATACAGCACGGTTATTTGTATGAGTGGCAGCATGGAACCTGAATGGTGTGTGGTCCTCCAGGACTGCATTTGTGAGACTCTGCTCTAGGTAATGCCCCTGGTCATGGTGTCTGTGCTTGGTGGTGTAAAAGATAGGCGTATGACCAATGCGTATATCCCCAGAAATAAAGGATTGCCCTTACTAACATGGTTTAGTTGTGGGGAAAATATGTGGACAGGAATGGCAGTAGCCCCAGCTGGGCTTTGAACCTGTGACCTTTTGCTCCTGCCACACACTGTCCGTGTGCACTGCACCACTGTGTTGCCACAGAAGTGCTGAATTCCCTGGGAAGTCCATGACTGTACATCCGACAGGGCCTATGTTGCAGTGGACGTGCCAGCCTGCACATGGCTCGGCCACTGTCTTCTGTGGCTAGCAGCCACTGCCCCCTCCACCACCTGTACCCTACCGCCAACATGCTGGCATGTCCGTATCTTGGAAAAGCATATGACCTGATTGAGTTGTGGCACTCCAGGACTGCATTTGGGGGACTCGGCTGTCGGTAATGCCCATTGTTATGGTGTGTGTGCGGTGTTGGGTACAAAATGGGTGTGTGAACCATGCTTATGTTCTCTGCAATAAAGGAGTGTCTTTACTATCTCTGTTTAGTGGTGGGTAAAATATGGGGACTGGGTTGGCAGGAGCCCCAGCTTGGATTTGAACCTGTGACCCTCTGGTCCTAGAGGTACTGCCTCTGTTTGCTGCACCACACTGTGGCCACGGTGATAGTGCAGTCCCTGGGGGTGGGAAACCTGACCAAAGGAGTCAAAAACCCTGCTCTGCACATTTGTACTGTGGGCTCAGTCACCTTGTCTGGTGACAAAAGTGCAAATAAACCCCTCAACCGACCACGACGAACTGGGGATAAATATAACCAAGCTGGGCAACAGTGATATTAATGGGCAACCATAGCAAACACTCCCAGGAAGGCTCAGTAAAACGGAAATGGTTTTTGGAAGGGTCTCCGCTCCGTAGCCCCTTCCATACTTCATTTCATTTTTTTGGAGCTTTCCTGGGTGTGTTTCTTATGTTTGCCCATTAATATCAGGGTTCCCCAGCTGACTTCCTATTTTTAATATGTTTGTTTGGGTCTTTTTCTATCTTTATTTGCACTTTTGTTCTGTGCACATGTATCACACTGCTCACGTTTTGCAGGTTTCCCCGGTTTCCCTGTACATTGCTGACGGAAATGGTTTCTCTTCCCTATAAATGCCCTCTACCGTGAGTGTTTCACTCGCGCTATTTTTAACCTGCAAATTCGTCCCCGATACTGTGCGGGGAGCCTCTCCCCTCCCCTTCCCCGCCCATTGACCCCGTCTCTCCGCCCCTCGGGAGCCTTCCTCCGCCCTCAGAATGCCTTTCCACGCCTCTATCGGACATTTGCGGGCCGGGTACTTGTGCGGGGCACGTTAGTGCGGCGCGCAATTGTGCGGGGCCCACGCGCACTTGTGCGGGGCGTTTAAGAGCGTTTCTGAGCGTTTGAGTGCCGCGTTTCCGTGCGCTATTGTGCGGCACGCAATTGTACGGCTTTTAGTAAACATGCCCCATAGTGTTAGTGGCGCTAGTTGGTGTAGGATTTTGAAAATAGTGAGTATGGCTTTGTATTTGTTTCTGGTGATTATGGGGAACCAGTGGAGTTGTCTCAGTGTTGGGGTTATGTGGCTGGTTCTTGATGTCCCAGTCATGATGTGAGCCTTTGTGTTTGGAGTAATTGTAATGGGTAGGTGAATTGGGTGGGTAGCCCCTGTTAGATGATATTGCAATAGTCTAGGATTGGCATTATCAAGGCTTGGCAGACTGTGCGGAAGTTATTGAAGAAGGGGCTTGGGTCTTTGTATTGTTCTTAGTCTGTTGTAGGCAGCTTTTGTAACCTTGTTTATATGATCTAGAAAGTTTAGGCTTTGGTTGAGGTATATCCCCGGGAATTTGACTTCTGTTTTTACTTCTATGATGTTGTGTGATATTTTCAGTGATTTTGGTGGAACAAATGATGAGTTCTTTGTTATGAAGATTGCTTCCATTTGTTATGATATACAACAGGCTTGGAGCAGTTGGCTAGGAAAAGATAGCAAAGGGAAGAGGTCTGTGCAAGCCCTGCCAGCCCCACTGTCTCAGAAGGAGAGCATCTCAGCCTGTGAAAGAGGTCCCAAGAACTGTATCTGCACTTATGCCTTCCAGTTCATGAGAGTCAGAAGCCGGCTCATGAGAGCCAGGGATGTGCTGCTGCACCAGCTACCAAATCTCAGGAAGAGAAGGAACCCAAGTGAACACCTTATACTAGTGGTGCCAGATCCAGGTGTGACATACAGCACAGTACTGGGGAGATGTGTCTGCTTCTCATATCAAATTAGGTACTGGAGGAAAGTACTAGGCAGAGGACAGCGGGATTTCCACTCAGGAAATTCAGACTAAAGGATAAAGATGCATAAATGGTGGCAAACCAGAATAAATTCTAGACATGTATATAGAGTAAGAAGGGAAAGAGGGGTGACGGGGAGAGCAATTGTTCAAACTAGAAGGAAGAACAATTGACAAGAAATGTGAAAAAATGCACCACTAAGAAGAGAAATAATTAACTGCTTGCATTTTTTGAACTGTGAAAAAGTAGTTAAGTGATGGTAACATAGTTCTTGTTTGTTCTGCCAATTGTTAATGTTGTTTTCACAGTGACCCTAAAGTTTAAGTAAACTCTTGTTTCAGACTCAGATATTTGAAAAGAGAGTGGTGTGAGAGTGTCAAGTGCCAAGGGCCTCTGTGCTAGTCTACACCAAAAGAAACCTGACAATAATCTCTGGTCTAAAATGACTGTATGAAGAAGTTCATTGGATTGGTGTATTTCTTGCCTGCTATACAGCCTGTGAAGAAGCAGTGGGGATCTCACAGAAGGGGGTTACACTTGCATAATTCTTAATTCTAACGGAATTAAGCTGCATGGCAACTACATCAACTACTGCAGAAAATCTCAGCAGGGCAGGAACAAAGTCATTCACTTCAACAAAGCCAGGCATCCATGACTGAGTCTCCACTGCTAGCGTCAGGGGTCCTGCAAATGTACAAACACATTTTATAAAGCAAACTCTGCTAGCATTTTATAAAGACAAATGGGCGTTTAGTTGGCTTTATAAAATAGGTGCAAAACAGGTGCTTTTCAACCGACTTAACCAATGTGCCTCCACATGACTTGTAGCACTGATTTCTATGGCTAAAAGCTGGGAGTGAATATCACACTGAACTGTAATATTAGTTCAAAATCAGGACTGTCCAAAAAGCCTCATTCCTGGAATAGGGAAATGTACTTATGTTCTTAAGTTTTGAGTTCACAGTGGGACAATGCAATATAATATGTGCAGTTGAGTCAATGCTGACTCCTGGGTTTTCTTGGCAAGATGTGACTAGAAGTAGATTGCCAGGCCTTTCTTCAGAGGACAATGGAGGGTAAGGTGACTTGCCCAAAGCCAGAAGGAATGACAGTGGGAACTGACCCATGTTTTTTTTTATGACTAGGCCACTACTCTAACCACTAGGCTACTCTTCCATGCCCTCATTGGGACATATACTGATTATTTTTCTTAACAATTTTATAAGATACAGTTTGGATGTGATTCTTTCAGGTGCACATGGAAAGTTATGCACTATAAACATACATAAATCCCCATTTTAAAGGACTTGAGTGCGTGACTGAGTATGTATGTGCACTTAAGACTGTTGCTATTCTATAAGTGCACTTCTACATTTCATCATGCGTACTTTCAGTTTGGGTTTACACAGGGACAGAGCATAGGTAGGGGACTAAGTTTACACACCTAAGTTATAAAATATTCTAACTTGTGTGCATTTCTGAAAGATCAAGGTGCAGGCATTTACACCTGCTCTAAAGCTGGAATAATTGCTTTGACTAGGTTCAGGTGCATCATGGCACCCTATTTTTATAAAGGCAAGTACGTGCATACTTCACTTTATAAAATGGGCCCCACATACATGTCTGGAAACATGTTAACTGCACAGGAGATTATACAACTGTCATCTTAAAGTGCATGTATGGAGGCACATTTTAAATAGCATGTGGAGAATCAGAATTGAGACACTGAGGCAGTGAAACAATATTTTAGGAAAAATCTGTCAGTATTTTAAAAAGTGGTTAAAAGTGGACCCTTTTCTAAAATAGTGCAGAATAGTGTGTAAGAGGCCAGGAAGACGTCTGCAAGCTTTTCCGTCACTGACAGGCATGCAGAAGCTGGTACAGCACTCAGGCTTCCTGCTGGGATTAACATAGAAACATGACAACAGAAAAAGACCACATAGCTTATCTAGTCTGTCCTTCCATATCAACCACTACAACATTCCCCTTTTTTCCTTTAGAGATCCTCTTTAAGGAGTAGGGGCACAGCAGTCAGGATTGGGTCTTGTACATGTGAAGGCAGGCTGATTTGCTAAATAAATAAGGGCCAGCCGGAAGGAAAGAGGAGGCCCCCAGGAAGAGGAGCTGAGTCCCAAGCTCCTAGAGATAATGGAGAGAACCAAGTGAGCTGTTTGATATTGTCAAAAGACTAATGAAAACACCCAACTCAGAAAGCCAACTCCCAAACCTACCACCACAACAATTGGCAGCACAGTATAAACAACTCCAACAGCAACCCACCCTGCACACCACAACAATGCAAACTACCCCCACTAATAACTCAACCATTGTCTGGGGAACATTCAAGAAGACCTCGAAAGAAAGAATTGAAACCACAATATCAGGTCTAAATACCACAACCTCACTACCTGACCCATGCTCTGTAGAGTGGATAAAAAAATCAAAAGAAGAGCTGAGTACAGCACTAGCAAACATGGTAAACACATCATTGGAACAAGGAAGAATGCCTACCAACCTAAAAACATCCATCATACGCCCGTCCCTTAAGAAGCCAGAGCTTGACCCACTGGATCCTGCATCATTCAGACCAATAGCAAGCCTACCATTCACCACAAAGATAACTGAGAAAATTGTCCAGCAGCAACTACAAGAACACCTACAGTAGAAAACAACAACACTCTGAACCCACAGCAACATGGATTCCGCCCCTCACATGGTGTCAAAACCCTCATAATCATTCTCCTAAACATTATCACCAAAGGGATGTAAACCAAACAGTCTGGCTACGCGCTCATCTTTCTGGATATATCCGCAGCATTTGACACAGTTGCACACAACATCCTACTATCCAGACTACAAGACATTGTACTACAAGACAAAGTACTACAGTGGTTCCAATCGTACCTAGACAACAGATTTCAACTCATCCGAACCAGCTCCGCTACCTCTTCCCCCTTTAAACAAACTCAAGGAATACCCCAAGGTACCTCGCTCTCAGCAACTCTCTTTAACATTTATCTCCAACCCCTCTGTGAAATAATATGATCCCACAATATCAACTACCACCTGTATGCAGATGACATCATGCTGTATGGACCAATTACAACAACTGATCCAAATAACCCGGAACTAATTGACTGCTTTAATGATGTCTCCAGATGGCTACAAGAAAACAATATTACCATAACTTTAAAAAAGAAGAAGAACTATTTGTGACAAAGGACCAATCATTTGTTCCCCCCCCCCCCCCATCCCTCAAACTAGGCACAGCTAAAATAGCAGTACAACCACACGTAAAATACCTGGGAATCATCCTTAACAAGACACTATCATTTAAACAATAGGTTGCAAAAACCACAAGAGCTGTCTACTTCAAAGCAAAGATGTTAAAGAGACTCAGAACGCTCATCGACCCACAAGACCTCCATACAGTTATGCAAGCAATGACACTACCTCACTTAGGGGTATGTTTACTAAAGTCCGGGAATTTGCGCGCCGCAAATTAGCGCACGGCAACGCACCACTTAAACGGTGACAAACGCTCCTAAACGCCCCGCACAGGTGCGAGGAACCCCCGTGAATGTGCGCGACACACTAACGGGCCCCGCACAAATACGGGCCCGCAAATGTCCGAAAGAGGCGTGTAACGGCGAACGGAGGGCGGAGGAAGGTCCCCGAGGGGCGGAGAGACGGAGTCAATGGGCGGGTAAGGGGAGGGGAGAGGCTCCCCGCACATGAACGGGGCCGAATTTCCCATGAAAAAATAGCGCGAGTGAAACAGTCGCGCTAGAGGTCATATAAAGGCAAGAGAAACCATTTCCGTTAGCAATGTACAGCAAAACCGGGGAAACCTGCAAAACGTAAGCAGTGTGATACATGTGCACAGCAGAAAGGTGAAAGTAAAAATAGACAATGACCAGAAAATCAATAATAAAAATAGTAATGCAGCTTGTGAACAGTTACAGTAATGGGCAAATATAAAAATCACACCCAGGACAGTCCCAGAAAAAAAGATATGAATGTAGGAAGGGCCATGGAGCTGAGACTCCCCCAAAAATAATTCCCAGCCCTGTGGCTGTCCTGGGTGTCTTCCAAATGGTTGCCCACCAATATCACTGTTGCCCAGCTTAAAAGTAAAGCCCCGGTATATGTGTCTATTTCTGGGGTTTAGCTGCATGTTTGTCACCAGACAAGGTGAATGAGGCCACAGTAAAAGACTGAAGAGCAAGCTGTGCGTCCCCATCCTGACAGGTGTCCTATCACCAGGTACTGCACTGCCTCTGCGGCCACAGTGTGGTGCAGCAGACAGAGCCAGCACCTCCAAAACAGGAGGGTCACAGGTTCAAATCCCAGCTGGGGCTCATGCCAGCCCAGTCCCAATATTTTAACCATCACCAAACAGAGATAGTAAAGACACCCCATTATTGCAGAGAGCATAAACATCTTGCAAAACACCCATATTTTACCCTCCAGTGCACATGCACCTGAACAATGGGCATCACCCACAGCCGAGTTCCCCAAATGCAGTCCTGGAGTGGCTCAAACTAATCAGGCCATATGCGTTTGCTAAGATGAGGACATGCCAGCATGTTGGTGGAACAGTACAGAGGGTGGAGGGGGCAGGGGCTGTGAGCCACAGAAGACAGTGGCTTAGCCATGTGCAGTCTGGCACCGTCCACTGCTACAGACAGGCCGTGATGGATGTACAGACATGGACCTCCCAGGGAACCCAGTCAATCTGTGGCTACATGGTGGTGCAGTGCACACAGATAGTGTATGCAAGAACATAAGGTCACAGGTTCAAAGCTCAGCTGGGGCTATGGCCAATTCCACCCACATTTTTGTCCAACAACTAAACTGTGCTGGTAAGCACAAACCTGTAATGCAGAGGAGATAGGCATTGTCTATATGGCTATCATTTCCCATCCAAAGCACATACACCATTAACCGTGGCATCACTCAGATCAGAGTATCCGAAATGCAGACCTGGAGGACCACACACCATTCAGCATCCATGCTGCGGCTAATACTAATGATTGTGCTGCATATCTATGCACCACCCCCATGTTATGCAGATGTAGCACATGCATATCCATGAGGGACATCCTAAAACCAGAACAGTGTCTGACACACCATGACCTGATGTGTGTAACCCATATGAAAGGCATCAACCAACAGGCCATGACACACCCATACCCACAGGCCCCATTGGACAATGCATCCTGGAGAGGCAGGACAGTGGGCCCTGCCTGTAATCCCCAAAAGTAGCAGATGTGTACCTTAGCAATGCCACCCCACACCTATGTACATGGTACACAGCTATCCAAGGTCCCATGTGAAAATATGTTCATAATGATTCAAATGCTCAGTACATGTGTCCCATTGAGCACCACCATAACAATCATTCAGATGTGTGTGTTGTGTGCAGCAGGTCTTGTGTCTGATAGTGCGTACCGCCCTGGGGAGTGACCCCCAACAGTCTATGCCTAACATATCCATGCCTGTAGTGTCACCAGGACTGGTGTGTTGGCCAGAGCTGTCAAACCTCTCGATTGTAGCACAAGAGAGGACCAACCTGGGTAATGGTCACAGCAATGTGAAACATCATCAGACACACCCAAGAAAGGCAGGGCCAAAATATATGAATGTTGGAAGGGTCACCAGCCCCTGCGGCATAAATGTTGAATGATCACACATTGATGTAGGATAGAGCAGGTTTCCCCACAGCAATGGACAGGTCCCCTATGGCATGCACATGTTGCACAACAGCATGTGTGAGTTGGGGGGAATGTGCAGTAGAGGTAGTTGCCGACATGCACACTGTATGGTTTAAAACTGTGCGCCCCCAGCACCAGTAGCAGAAGGGCCTGTAGCATGTTGGGAGAACTTTACTGGTATCTGAGGGGGCCAGTGGCAGGTGGCCAGAGAAGATGGAGGCTGAGCCAATGCCATGTGGGTGCACCGGACCACAACAGAAAGGCCCGCTATGACAAACAGACATGCCATCTCCAGGGTCCACATTCACTCTGTGACTGCAGTGTGGTGCAGGGGACACAGCCAGTGTGCTGGGGAGCCAAAGATTACCAGTTCAACTCCCAGCTGGGGCCAGCAGCAACACTGTGCACATATTTTACCCACCAGTAAAACGTGAGAGGAAATCAAAACATGTCTTGCAGATAACAACCAATATGTGTAGAGCACCCAACCTTTTTTCGGTGACCTCACAACCTTTTTCTTTTTGTCGGAGCTAGCCGTAGGAAGGTCGGAAGAGAAACCGACCCACACCAAGCGAGTAGCTACTTTTATTATTATAGGTTCTTCACCAAAATAAAGTTAAAGGTCATTTAACCATAAAATAGTAAAAAGACTTATCTCAGTACAGAAATGCCAGTTATGAGAGATACACGATGCACACGTTTCGGGCACTCTAGCCCTGTTTCAAGTGCAATAACTAGGATTCCTCAATCCTCAAATACCATCCTCTGAACGCCGCCAATGCAGCTAAGGTCATTATTACAATGGCTGATGAATCACTTTTAAAATAAAAGAACCGACCAATCAGTATCGGGAAAACCCCCACATGATGGGGAACCCCTGATCTGATTGGTTTTCAAAAGTTATGACGACATCATCATCTTATGCTCTTCAAAACACCTGGTATCATCCTTCCGAAATAGGGATATATCATTATTATGTCATTCCCGATGGTCACATAGAATTGTAACTTAAATAAGACTCTGCCAGTCTATTTCCCTGTTCAAACCTCCTGGCTCCATTGTTTCAAGACGAAAATTCCATCGTTGTTCTATGTATTGCAGACGTTCTTCCTGCTGTCCTCCCGAGGATTAGCTGGCACATGATCAATAATAGACCATTGAAGCTGGTCAATAGTATGAGAATATTCTATACAATGAGAGACCATGGGTGCAGAAAGTACCGCACATCATGTGGGGGTTTTCCCGATACTGATTGGTCGTTTCTTTACTTTTAAAAGTGATTAATCAGCCATTGTAATAATGACCTTAGCTGCATTGACGGCGTTCAGAGGATGGTATTTGAAGATTGAGGAATCCTAGTTATTGCACCTGAAACAGGGCTAGAGTGCCCGAAACGTGCGCGTCGTGTATCTCTCATAACTGGCATTTCTGGACTGAGATAAGTCTTTTTACTATTTTATGGTTAAATGAACTTGAACTTTATTTTGGTGAAGAACCTATAATAATAAAAGTAGCTACTTGCTTGGTGTGGGTCGGTTTCTCTTCCGACCTTCCTATGGCTAGCTCCGACAAAAAGAAAAAAGTTTGTGCGGTCACCGAAAAAAGGTTGGGTGCTCTACACATATTGGTTATTGATTTGCCCTGATTAGAAGGTGTTTTTGTTTGTCTTACAGATAACAACAGCATGTTCAGAGGACCTCTATTATACCATAAGGATCACTTACCCCTCAAATATGTACAACACCTACAGCAGAGTCCACACAATGCATCACTGGAGGGCCACATGTCAGTCAGCTGTGATGCTGTACCCAATATAGGCCCATGTCAGCATGGTGGCGGATGCCAACTGCTGGCAGAGGGGGCAGAGGCTGCTGCCCCACAGCAGATCCTGGCCTAGCCACCCTCATGTGGCTGCAGTACAATCCAACAGACAGGCCCTGTGTGACAAACAGCCATGGACTCCCCTGGGAATGTACTGTTGCTGTGCTAAGACGGTGGTGCAGTACATGTAGCAAGTGCCTCCAAGCACAGAAGGCCCCAGGTTCAATTCCCGGCTGGGGCACCTGCCATCACAGTCCCAATGTTTTACCCATTCGCGAAACCTTAAAGTAAAGAATGGAACTCCCGTGCTGAGAACATAAGTGTTGGTCACGATACCATAGTTTGCTATAAATACCACACACCACATAAACATATGCCTCACCCACAGCAGAGTCCCCCATATGCAGCCATGGAGGCTCACACATCAATCAGGTTGTCTGATGTCTGCACGAAAGATGTGTGTGATGCAGGTGAGTTGAACACCACCATGGTATGCAGCTGTATCACAGGCATATTAATCACAGATAGCATGAAAGCCCAACAGGTGTTTGATTCACATTGACTGTAGTTGTGCAAACCTCCCTAGAGCAGTGGGCAACAGGGGCAGAAACAGTTGCACCTGCAGGCACCAGTATTGGAAGACCGATGAAGTGGCAGGATGTAGGGCCCTGTGTGGCGTTCAGAAAACTAGCATGTGCATACATCAACAATCCCACACTACACATTTGGAGATGTCACACATATATCCAAAGCAATATATGATCACTGACCGATAAAAATGCTCATGCTACGCACAAGCAGAACAGCGAGCTGTCACAAACCAACGTCTCTGATGTATGTGCAATGTGTGTCAGGTCAGATCTCCTTCAGAGAGTAGCACCCTCGGAAATTACTCCAAAAGTACATCCCAACGTTGCCATGCCCACACTGTGCTCATCACTGTTATGTTGGCCATGGCTCCCAAATAACACCACATCTGTTCAATGTTGTCCTAGGTGTGGGGAGTGTGTGTCTGTCTATCCAGTGTGTGGTGGCTGTCAACACCTCCCACAGACCACACTAATAGCACCGTTGCCATTATTGGCCTGCCAATGTGCATAATGAGGAGCAAAGTACTGTGGGTACACAACAAACAGGGTGGCTGGAGCAGGATGCAGCTACACAGGGCAAATGTGCATGCCTAGGACCATGCTGTGCCTTGGCATCACCCCACAGACATGGTGTCCATAGCATGCCTTGTGTGGAGGTCACTCTCCCTGAACTATCAGAGACCATGGCATGGCTAGGTCCCGACATAGTGCCATATAATAGTTCTCTCATGTGATATATATGGGTGCTGTGTATATGTGAGGCCCAATCACTGAGGTAATTGTGCGGTGGGTGTGCTGACATCCCAGTTATGGGTGCACACAGTCTCCCTGGTAGCATGCACCATGGACTGGCCAGTGGCCTGTCTGCAGTTTGCATGTGTCTGGCTAGAACACCGTGCAGGGTCAGTAGCTGGGCACAGAATGTGCCTGCTGCTGGAAAATGTCAGATGGTGTTGGTGAGCTTAGGCTCTCAGGCCATACTGTCTGTCTGCCGCACCCTGAAATATGGATGCGTCCATAATAGCAGTGAGTGACCTGTAGGTTTTCTGTACCACAGCTGGACCCAGTCTGCTGATGGTGGCAGCTACACCCACCATAGCTGGGATGTGGATATGTTTTGTTTGGGGAAACTGTGTTGCACAGGGAAGGTTTGGTGGTCAGACATACCCGGCCTATAGGTCCTGTAACCTCCTCTCCCCCACCCCCCCTGCAAATATATCATGAAGGGCAGGCCACCCACACAGGATATGCCCCCTTCGGGAACATTGTAGCTCACAAGGCCCAGCTGGGTCTTGGAGACAGAAATGGTCAGATGTGCCAAACTATCAGACATTGGCAAACAAATTGATATGATGTAGAGGCCATCTCAGCCAGGATAGGTGCTGTGTGTCTCACCTCACCCTCAGGGTGAGCAACAGACACACACTGGGATGGTCAGTACCCACTCTGCACAAGAAACACAGAAGGTCAATGTCCAACACGAGGCCGAGGTGCTGTGGGGTTGCACACCCTATCACTGGACCATCACTAGACTGCTGCTTTGCATGTGCAGTGCATCATGGGTGCGACTGGATAGACTACACCAGGGTTGGGCACCTCCGGTCCTGGAGGGCCGCAGACCAGTCAGGTTTTCGGGATATCCCTAATGAACATGCATGAGATATATATGCATTAGAGATATCCTGCCAACCTGACTGGTTTGTGGCCCTCCAGGGCTGGATTTGGAGACCCCTGCCTTACACCTCTGTCATTTAAGATCGTGAGTGGGCAAGGTACAGATGTCCTAGACATCGAAAGGGTATATAGAATGTGTCACATTCCTCCTCGATTCTCACCACCACCAAAAAGTTGTCTAATAGACAATTTTTTGGTGGTGGTGAGAAGTGAGGAGGACTGTGACAAATTCTATCTAACCTTTTTGATGTCTTGGACATCTGCACCTTGTCCACTCACAATCTTAAATGACAGAGGTGTAAGGCAGGGGTCTCCAGATCCAGCCCTGGAGGGCCACAAACCAGTCAGGTTGGCAGGATATCTCTAATGCATATATTCTCATGCATATTCATTAGAGATATCCCGAAAACCTGACTGGTCTGCGGCCCTCCAGGACCAAGTTTGCCCACCCCTGGACTACACCCTGGTAACTGCAGCACAAAGTCTGCAGAGGTTATATTCTAGCCAGACAGACCTCACATCACAGCCACAGAGCTGTAGTCCCCTGGTGACTGCAATGCCTCTGAAGTGAACGGGTGTTGGTTCAAATCCAAAGTGTGTGTGTATAAGCAAAGTGATTTATATATTGTCCTTGGCCCCTATACGCCGCCAGTCAGCAGCAGTGCAGGTCTGAATCTATATAATTATGCATGTCCTCTATACTGCTTTTTCCAAAGATCAAAGGCGGTGTACACTTAACATATAATGAACATGGTTTTACATGGAACAGCGCCTACATTACATAAAAATAACATACATTGAAGATGACATTGTAACATATAGCAAACATTTTGAAGGTTCATGGGGACTGTCAAGCCTGGAATGAGTGTAATGTCCTGTAGTACTGGCAATTCCGAAACCATCACAGTGCATTAACCCAAGTCCACCCTATACGGTTGTGTAAGGAGCACATGATGCAGACAGCACTGTGAGGATCACAGAGATTCCAGCACTATTTCACAGTCAGGGACCTGTCACTGGCTGCACTCACCAAGAACCACACTGTGGATGGAAACATGCAACCTCTGGCTCCACAGGTATCAAGGTTAGGTGTGGGCCACAGCTCGATTGCTAAGAACAGATGCCTGTCTGGTGAAAGAGGCAGGCATGCAGACAGTGTGCAATGGTCACCAGGGGTGCGCTGTTCCATTGGTGAGAATGGTGTACTGCACATGATGTACGTAGCAGTGTGAGGGTCTTGCCAATAGCAGCACCTCTGTAATGTGGAAACCGGTCTGGGGCAGGTAACAATGTTGCAATGTATGAAGATATATGTCTGGTGCAGCACAGATGTACATGAAAAAAACCATGGCTACTGTTGCACTCAAGTATGAGAATGTGTGATGCCTGAGACAGGCAGTCCTGAGCTCAACTGGAAGATGTAACCCATGACGGCTGGTTAAGCAGTCCATGTATCAACCATTGAGCTATTTTGCAAAAACCAGGACTGTATGCCGTCACACATACCAAAGGATAATGTGCAGTGTGGTGACATGGGGACCCACATAGTCCTGTAATGTCCAACACGCAACCTACTTTGCATGTGCAATGCTCATATATGAATCACCCCCCCCAACCCCGATGGCAAACACCACAAAATGTCTGTCCAGACATGGAGATACACCACACAACATATTGCACTGGCACACACAACCCCCTATCACCAGGTTGAGTGACACCTGATGCTGATGGTTTGTCTGCACCCATAACTAGTAGTGTCTGAGCACTACCTGCTATGTGACACACATAGCACACCTCATCTGACAATGCATCAGCAATCAGTTGCTATGTGTCCAGAGGTTCAATACCACACTGTGTGGACAAGGGTAAACCATAATAATAATTGTTTGTCAAAGTGACATTAGAGACACCCCAGTAACTATGTAATTAGGCACAGAACAGTAAACATATTTTGAGCACAACCATTACTAATCAATATGAATGGTGCGTGTAGATAGTATTTGCAATTTGCAGACGCACAGCCATGCGGAGCGCAAGGGCGTGCAGAGATCTGACGCGCAGCCATGCGAAACGCACGTGCGCGATACGTCACGCGCAATTCCGGAAGTTGCGCCGGGAGCGTCCGCGCGTCACCACGCCCAGAAACAAACATGGCGTCCCGAACCAGGAAGCCGGCTTTTAGCCACAGAGAGCTGTGCCACCTGGGCTCCCTGATAGCCCAAAAGCAGCACAGGCTGTTCCCAGGGCCCTCCAGGAAAAAGAACATGGGGAGGGTCCTGAGGGCCTGGGAGAGGGTGACCAGGCGTTTTAACAGGCAGGCAGACCATCCACGGGAGGTAAGTGAATGGACCTAGGTCAAAATAAACATACACACATACAGGGTTGATGTCAGCTGTCCATGCTGTTGTAAGTAGTCTGTATAAGTTTAGTATAGCAGGTGAAACACATGCCATATAAATGTGGTATCACATCTGATTGTGTGGCCATGTAGCCAGGTGTTGACGGTTTGTGCCAAAGAGGGCATGATGGCCCCCTGGCGTCATGACAGCTGCTGGTGTTGATACAGCAAAGCAGACTGTAACAAACCTAGGCCATGCATCTGCATAAGGAGCGTATGCAAACATCCTGTGTTGATGGCGGTATCTGCATCAGCAGGGTAACACATAGGGTTACCCATCAGGGGTGGTGCAATGTTAAGCACATGGGGCCTCAGACATACAGGTGATCTGGGGTTGTCTGCCAATGTTGTTTAATACATCCACCCTATCCTCAGGGGTCCAGAGAGCCCCTCAAAGTGTGCACTCAGTCACTCTGTGGATATGTGTGTGTCAGAATGTTCTGGGGATCACCATCACCATCTCCAGGAGTCTACAGGGCCACACAAAGTGGTCCCCACACACAATGGTGATATGGCTGTGTGTACTGATGTAGTTGGAAGCATCCCCCTACCTCCAGGGGCCAGAGAGACCATCCAAAGTGGGCTCTGTGTCACCCTGGAGATATGGCTGTGTGTACTAATGTAGTTGGAAGCATCCCCCTACCTCCAGGGGGCCAGAGAGACCATCCAAAGTGGGCTCTGTGTCACCCTGGAGATATGGCTGTGTGTACTAATGTATTTGGAAGCATCCCCCTACCTCCAGGGGGCCAGTGAGAACATTCAAAGTGGGCTCTGTGTCACCCTGGAGATATGGCTGTGTGTACTAATGTAGTTGGAAGCATCCCCCTACCTCCAGGAGTGCAGAGAGGCCATCCAAAGTGGGCTCTGTGTCACCCTGGAGATATGGCTGTGTGTACTAATGTAGTTGGAAGCATCCCCCTACCTCCAGGAGTGCAGAGAGGCCATCCAAAGTGGGCTCTGTGTCACCCTGGAGATATGGCTGTGTGTACTAATGTATTTGGAAGCATCCCCCTACCTCCAGGGGGCCAGTGAGAACATTCAAAGTGGGCTCTGTGTCACCCTGGAGATATGGCTGTGTGTACTAATGTAGTTGGAAGCATCCCCCTACCTCCAGGAGTGCAGAGAGACCATCCAAAGTGGGCTCTGTGTCACCCTGGAGATATGGCTGTGTGTACTAATGTAGTTGGAAGCATCCCCTACCTCCAGGAGTGCAGAGAGACCATCCAAAGTGGGCTCTGTGTCACCCTGGAGATATGGCTGTGTGTACTGATGTAGTTGGAAGCATCCCCCTACCTCCAGGGGGCCAGAGAGACCATCCAAAGTGGGCTCTGTGTCACCCTGGAGATATGGCTGTGTGTACTAATGTAGTTGGAAGCATCCCCCTACCTCCAGGGGGCCAGTGAGAACATTCAAAGTGGGCTCTGTGTCACCCTGGAGATATGGCTGTGTGTACTAATGTAGTTGGAAGCATCCCCCTACCTCCAGGAGTGCAGAGAGGCCATCCAAAGTGGGCTCTGTGTCACCCTGGAGATATGGCTGTGTGTACTAATGTAGTTGGAAGCATCCCCCTACATCTAGGAGTGCAGAGAGGCCATCCAAAGTGGGCTCTGTGTCACCCTGGAGATATGGCTGTGTGTACTAATGTAGTTGGAAGCATCCCCCTACCTCCAGGAGTGCAGAGAGACCATCCAAAGTGGGCTCTGTGTCACCCTGGAGATATGGCTGTGTGTACTAATGTAGTTGGAAGCATCCCCCTACCTCCAGGAGTGCAGAGAGACCATCCAAAGTGGGCTCTGTGTCACCCTGGAGATATGGCTGTGTGTACTAATGTAGTTGGAAGCATCCCCCTACCTCCAGGAGTGCAGAGAGGCCATCCAAAGTGGGCTCTGTGTCACCCTGGAGATATGGCTGTGTGTACTGATGTAGTTGGAAGCATCCCCCTACCTCCAGGAGTGCAGAGAGACCATCCAAAGTGGGCTCTGTGTCACCCTGGAGATATGGCTGTGTGTACTGATGTAGTTGAAAGCATCCCCCTACCTCAAGGAGTGCAGAGAGACCATCCAAAGTGGGCTCTGTGTCACCCTGGAGATATGGCTGTGTGTACTGATGTAGTTGGAAGCATCCCCCTACCTCCAGGAGTGCAGAGAGACCATCCAAAGTGGGCTCTGTGTCACCCTGGAGATATGGCTGTGTGTACTAATGTAGTTGGAAGCATCCCCCTACCTCCAGGGGGCCAGTGAGAACATTCAAAGTGGGCTCTGTGTCACCCTGGAGATATGGCTGTGTGTACTAATGTAGTTGGAAGCATCCCCCTACCTCCAGGAGTGCAGAGAGACCATCCAAAGTGGGCTCTGTGTCACCCTGGAGATATGGCTGTGTGTACTAATGTAGTTGGAAGCATCCCCCTACCTCCAGGGGGCCAGTGAGAACATTCAAAGTGGGCTCTGTGTCACCCTGGAGATATGGCTGTGTGTACTAATGTAGTTGGAAGCATCCCCCTACCTGCAGGAGTGCAGAGAGACCATCCAAAGTGGGCTCTGTGTCACCCTGGAGATATGGCTGTGTGTACTGATGTAGTTGGAAGCATCCCCCTACCTCCAGGAGTGCAGAGAGGCCATACAAAGTGGGCTCTGTGTCACCCTGGAGATATGGCTGTGTGTACTAATGTAGTTGGAAGCATCCCCCTACCTCCAGGGGGCCAGTGAGAACATTCAAAGTGGGCTCTGTGTCACCCTGGAGATATGGCTGTGTGTACTAATGTAGTTGGAAGCATCCCCCTACCTGCAGGAGTGCAGAGAGACCATCCAAAGTGGGCTCTGTGTCACCCTGGAGATATGGCTGTGTGTACTAATGTAGTTGGAAGCATCCCCCTACCTCCAGGAGTGCAGAGAGGCCATTCAAAGTGGGCTCTGTGTCACCCTGGAGATATGGCTGTGTGTACTAATGTAGTTGGAAGCATCCCCCTACCTCCAGGAGTGCAGAGAGACCATCCAAAGTGGGCTCTGTGTCACCCTGGAGATATGGCTGTGTGTACTGATGTAGTTGGAAGCATCCCCCTACCTCCAGGAGTGCAGAGAGACCATCCAAAGTGGGCTCTGTGTCACCCTGGAGATATGGCTGTGTGTACTAATGTAGTTGGAAGCATCCCCCTACCTCCAGGGGGCCAGTGAGAACATTCAAAGTGGGCTCTGTGTCACCCTGGAGATATGGCTGTGTGTACTAATGTAGTTGGAAGCATCCCCCTACCTCCAGGAGTGCAGAGAGACCATCCAAAGTGGGCTCTGTGTCACCCTGGAGATATGGCTGTGTGTACTAATGTAGTTGGAAGCATCCCCCTACCTCCAGGAGTGCAGAGAGGCCATCCAAAGTGGGCTCTGTGTCACCCTGGAGATATGGCTGTGTGTACTAATGTAGTTGGAAGCATCCCCCTACCTCCAGGAGTGCAGAGAGACCATCCAAAGTGGGCTCTGTGTCACCCTGGAGATATGGCTGTGTGTACTGATGTAGTTGGAAGCATCCCCCTACCTCCAGGAGTGCAGAGAGACCATCCAAAGTGGGCTCTGTGTCACCCTGGAGATATGGCTGTGTGTACTAATGTAGTTGGAAGCATCCCCCTACCTCCAGGGGGCCAGTGAGAACATTCAAAGTGGGCTCTGTGTCACCCTGGAGATATGGCTGTGTGTACTAATGTAGTTGGAAGCATCCCCCTACCTCCAGGAGTGCAGAGAGACCATCCAAAGTGGGCTCTGTGTCACCCTGGAGATATGGCTGTGTGTACTAATGTAGTTGGAAGCATCCCCCTACCTCCAGGTGTCCAGTGAGAACATTCAAAGTGGGCTCTGTGTCACCCTGGAGATATGGCTGTGTGTACTAATGTAGTTGGAAGCATCCCCCTACCTCCAGGAGTGCAGAGAGACCATCCAAAGTGGGCTCTGTGTCACCCTGGAGGTATGGCTGTGTGTACTGATGTAGTTGGAAGCATCCCCCTACCTCCAGGAGTGCAGAGAGGCCATACAAAGTGGGCTCTGTGTCACCCTGGAGATATGGCTGTGTGTACTAATGTAGTTGGAAGCATCCCCCTACCTCCAGGAGTGCAGAGAGGCCATCCAAAGTGGGCTCTGTGTCACCCTGGAGATATGGCTGTGTGTACTGATGTAGTTGGAAGCATCCCCCTACCGCAAGGGGGCCAGAGAGGCCAACCAAAGTGGGCTCTGTCACCCAGGTGATATGGTGCAGTGTGACACAGCAGATGAGCCAATCACCCGTATCTCAGGCACACATGATACATGCGTTGTGTGGGCAGGGCGTCAACATGTTGCAATGCTGTATCCTGATGATGATGCGCCCTGGCACACACAAGACCCTGGTGGCGGGGGAGCTGAACGTGACGGAGGGTATGTCAGGCAAATGTGTGCAATAAGGTATAGTGGTCTGGCTGCACGGCATCCGCAGTCCAGGGGCCACATAGCCCAGGACAAACACTGTAGATGTATGGAGATGATATGTAGGATGCAGATCTGGATGCGCGTGAGCAAATACCCACACACAGTATCTCCAAGAACCAGGTCACAACCTCTGCAATGGCAACCTGTCTACAGCTATGTATGTTGATTTCAGGTCGCTCCTACCCACAGCCCACAGGCATACCGCCCCTGTGTGCATAGGTATCTCACAGATGCCCTTGAAAGGTTGCAAGCACACAGTCAGGTTGGCCCAGATAGCCTAAGAGGCACACATGACCAGAGGTGCGAATAGCCCATAGTGTGTGCAGTGACACCTCCCAGACACATACACGACACAGGTTAGAGGAACATATGAACACCCGATACGCCTGTTTGGGACAGATGCCTGTCCACCATGACCAGTATGCTATGTCCAACATTTGCCAAGGTTGGACTGACGTAGCTATCAACATCCCCATGACATACAGGATACACTGATCCTGTAGTGGTATGGCAAGTGACATCTCTGGCTATGTACAAAGGCATGTGTCATGGACGTGTCCCCTGCCAAGGTGCATAGGGAACCCACCCAATGTCTTATGTGTCTCCAAACACCCATGTGTGCTGGTAAATACTGTTGCCATTGGTCGTGGAGTGCATGGCATGTGTACATAGTGTGACCCCAAATGTGTATGATGTAACACCCACAGGGTGACAGGGCTGAGCATGGACACCATCAGTGGCCACAACACATGGACATGGCAATGCCATGTCTCTCAAGGGTGCCAAAGGGAAACAGATATGTGCGCTATGGGAGACCTGCACAATGCACATAGGTGTGACTGCACACATGGCAACACACACAGCTAGGCATGTAGGTTGTACTGGTACAGCTACACATCTGGAACAAGCAGGAATGAGCTGACACATGATGGTACCTGATGGCCTGTTGAGGCCAGCATGCCACAGCTCCCCACCAGACATCTGGTAAGCACAGGGGGGGATCACACAGCACCTGTCACCGTCCCTGATGTCAGCCCAAAATGCTGCACCCCAGATCATTAGGTTAGTCCGACTCCCCATCTCTGTGTCCCTGTATGTGCACTACACCCGACGTTATAGCCATACCTGTGTCTGTGTCTGCTGATGCCGCCAGAACCGTTGATACTGGTGTATGTGAAAGACCCTCACCAGTGGTTGTGTGGACCTCACCGAAGCACAAGACAAGGGGGTCCTTGGCAATGACACACCCATGTCCTCACAATATCTGTGCCCAGTCCAAAGCCACAACACCAGCATGGAAGCCACGCCCTGTGTCAGGGGACTGACGTGGGGGGTGCTGATCCCTCCCCAGTCACTGTCAGCCATGCCCAGTGTGCTGACTGCCGAGGGCCCGCATGTGCGATGTCACGATGATTGTACAGTGGGTTGGCACACAGGGGTGGTAGGCTGAAGCAGGCAGCCAGGCACAGTGGCCACCACCACACAAACATGGCTGGGTGGGGAGCAATGTCCCCTGTGCAGCCCCATGTTCCCTGTGTATCACATCTGACACAACATACAGTGTGCTGGTTCTAAAGGGGTCCCGAACCCTAGCACATGGGGTTTCCCTGGTGGTGGGACTGAGGAGCGCACACTGCACAAACATCCCTGGTGGTATCACTGGCCATGAAAAGCGACCCAGTGCCCACAGCAAGGTATGGGGTCAGCAGATGTGTCTAAACCCCATGTGCCATGCTGAGTGGCATGGGCTGTGACAGTTAAATAGACACACGCAGAGCAAGTGTCACCAGCGCACAGGGTGCTGGCCACAAAACATGCTAGTGCAGCTAGCCGTGCCCCAACAGGGTATCTGTAACCACCCCATACCACACACATGGTGTGACTACAGGCCACAAAGATGATGGCCACAGCATGGGCATATGGACCATCAGTGCATGTGTCTGGCATGTGGTACCCATTGGTGCAGGGTCACACCTGGTAGTATGTGCCTCTGTCCTAGTACCGCAGTCTGCCACATCCCCCAGGGACAATACACGTCCAACCCGCTGTGTTGACCAGTGAATGTGACCACTCAGAGGATAGTACTGTCAATTGCAAGGGGGTGCCTGCATGTCCCAACACACAACTGTTGTTGGGCGATGACATGTCCCACCAGGGGCTGCCATGTCCTGTGGGCAGGGTCCAATCACGTGCAGTCACAACTGATGTACAACACCGGACACATGAGGTAGACAACCCCACCATACACAGACCTCATGGGAGGATGCTACACCTACAGGAAACCCAAACGTGCAGGTTATCCCCATGAACAGGATGGCATACACCCCCCAACAACCCCCCACATGCCGTACAGCTATATAACAGCTATGCTGCGTTGACGTCACCTGCGTCCCCAGAGAAAAGGCACCCTAATCGTACCAGTGTGGGGTACGCAGGTATGCTGAGGACAGCATGACACCGAGGACATGCCGTGAAACAGCTTGGTAGGTGCCCATGGAACAATGATGCCTAGCTCGCAGTTTGTGCCATGCATCCCTGCTGTCACCCAGGATACTGTCCAGAACCCTGTTCCCTTTGGATGGCATGGATATGGGTCTGCCAACATCGCTGACACCTAGATGCCACCTCACACATGACAAGTGTGAGGTCCAGGTAGGCCATGTCAGGCATGCCTGTGGCAAACGAAAATCATGCTTACAGTGTCGCATTGGAATGGTGACGGGGCATAGTTAGGGTCCCTGCCATTGACATTGTGGCACGGACCTGTGGCTGCATTGCTGCACCAGCAATGGACCACCTGTCATAGGATGAGGTGTGATCCACCCCCTGTATGTGTCTCCCACTGTCAAGCACAATCCCCATGCAAACATCCCGAGCGTGGATGCTGGCAGGCCAGTCCTGGCCAGGTGGTCCCAGAAACGATGCGTGCGCAACTGAAGGACCACCCACAAACCCCCTCTGTGCAGCACGAATGGATGCTAGCAGTCAGATGCCCAACATGGCACACCCCCAGCTTAAGATGATATAACTGGCAGCGACACACAAAACATCACATGTGGGAGACACCCTGACGTATATGGTCCACCAGCGACACCACCCACAGGACCCCAGGGTACCTGGTGAGTTCTCCCCCCCCCCTTGCCCATCCACGGAAACATCTGTAGTCTATCCCATGAGGCCCATGTCCACCCATGCATGTGTCGTGGGACAGACCATAGTTACGCCTGGAACATGCCCAGCACATGAGGCAGCCCTGGAGACACCCCCGAACAACCCCTCCACCCACAACATAACATCGGAACATTTCCCAGAAGCCGACCCCATCAGACCCCAGGCGATACGTGTGAGAGAGGTCAGGAGGGATACCACGTGTTATCACCCCAAGAAATAGACGGTGTGTTCCACAGCCCCTATCTGTGCACACCTTGATCAACCAGAGGGAGCAGACACATCTGGGAGCCCACAGGACTGGCCCAGGTCTATCCCTGCGATAGGTGGACATAATGTCACGACCTTAAACATTTATTACCATTCCCCCACAGGGCCACACTAACCCCCCCACCCGAGCACATGGATGACGGGCAACCATGTGCACAGCCACCCCTCAGTCCGTCAGTCCACAGATAATCCACTAAATTGGTAGGGTTGGCTCGGCACAACACACAGCTCACACCCACGGTCCAGACACAGCACACACAGTAAGCACATGCTTCCTGGCTGTGAAATCTGCCGAGCTGTGTGGCAGGGCACATGTGTTATAACCACACCTGGACGTGATGGACATCTGGAAAAAGCCACTGCAGGGGGTAGGCCTGCTTCCCCTCCCACACACCAGGTCCATGATAACGAGTATGTGGTTGCAGAGAGACCCTGGGAGCTGGCACAGCCCCTCGCACATCTCATTGTGGTCACACGAGCATGACAGCTTCGCAGACTGTCAACAACACCCCAGCTGCAGCTGTGTCATCCCTGCATTGTGCACTTTGTAACTTGGGTACTGCAAGTAAATCACCTCCTAGACCCTTAATTGCACCATCAGGTGGGTCACATGGACGAATCATGGGCCCAACCCTAGTCTGTCTGTGTGCATGTCAACACACGAGCAACGCCATGGAGACTGCAGATGACCACAAGGGGCCAGTACTGCCTCAGCTGGGGGCCCACATAGGGATGCTCTGTGTGGATAGGGAATGCTGTGAAACACCAATCACAAACCTACACATCCCTGAGCCAACCCCCATAGGGAATGTCACAGATCCCTAATGTGTGGGTGAGCTGCCACACAGGGCACACACATTATGGGGTGCATAACCCTGCCAATGGTGCCCATGGGGCGCCACCAATGGTGACAATGTCCCACGTGAAGCATGGGACCACAGACACACCCACCATGGACAGCTGCTGTCAATGCACAGCTGGGATGTGTCTGGCAAGGTAGATCATCTCCCCTAGGTGATATTTCCCCCCCTCATCCACTGTGTGTCTGTCACGCCCCACCGGTTGCCCCTGTCGCTCCTCTCCCTCTGTCCATCATTGTGGCAAAACCATTACACCAATGTCATGTGTGTCTGTGGTGATATGGGTGTGTCAGCATGCAGTCAACATGTGATGCTGCTGAGAGATTCCCTATGTGACACTGCATGTGTGTGCCAGCTAGGCTCGTCTGATACTGCTGTGACACAGCTGTGCCAACCTACACCCACATGTTCCAAGGCAAGGGCATCCGGGGTTGTGGTCACGCAGCTGTATATGCCACAAACAGCAGGGGTGGTGCTGCAGGTACATGCGTCACACACAGGGCAAAGTAATCTGGTTGTCTGCTCCAGGACAGGTGTTAGGTGCTGACCACAGACAACGTTTATATATCCACAGGTGGAGGACCTTAGGAAAAAAGCGCGGGAGCTGCGGCATTACCACCCGGCGTTCCTGGAGAGGTGCAGGACTGAGCGACAACAGCACCATGATGGTCCAGTATTGCCAGGGCTAGGTTGCAGGTCAGGTCGGCCATGGGACCACCAGCCTGTGTCCTCACCTGTATCTGTAAATGTTGTATGTGACACACATGGATGTGCCCTGATGTCTGTCATCCGTCACCACAGACAGTGATACCAGCGATGGGGCGCCACACACATCCAGCTATTGCCTGCGCAGACCCACCAGCCGGCACGCGAGGCAGGAGGAGCCAGACGCGGAGGAACAGGAGTGGCCGACGGAGGAAGAGGATGAGGTAGCCATGGAGGCGTAGCCTCTCCATGTGACAGATGTAGGGGAGGAGGAGGGGGAGGAGGAGGACGTCACCCCACCCACCCATGACCAGGGGGATGAGGAGGAGGAGGCGGAGGATGATGATGTCCTGATAGTGGGTGCAGGGGAGGGGGGTCCGGGGGGGCTGGGGGGAGGCAGGGGGGGGGGAGGGAGGGGCACGGACAGGACAGGGAGGGTGGGGGGAGGGTGCACATGGAGGGGGGAGGGGCGGGAGGGGGGTGTTGGCAAACACAGCCCAGCACAGGGCCGAGGGGGCAGCAGCCAGACACTGCAGGCATCTGAACGGCATGGGTGGCAGCATGAGCGTGCACCACCCAGGGCCACTGTCACACCACATGCACATGCCAGCACACAGACTGCAGCCACTGTGTGTCTGTGTGCTGGCAGGTGCATGTACGAGGTGTTTAGTGGCCCTGGCTGATGCACGCCATGACACCCATGTCGTGTTACATGCGGTGCAGTCTCTGACTGTGGCTGTTCGGCAGGTGGCAACTGAAGAGTGGTGCATTTGGCATCCCGGTTACCACCTGCCGAAGAGCATCACAGGTACCAGCGATGGCACCTGTGATGCCCCCATGTGCCCTGGGCTGGGCAGTGTTCACCCCCCTGAGTGTGTGTTGTTGGTTGGCCATGTTGGCCATTGTTAATGTTGGACCAAATAAAGTTTACATAGTTTCGTAACCCAATGGTCCACGTGTCATTCCTTACATTCAACATGTATGCAAGCACGGGATATGTATTGCGACCTGCAGGGCCAGGTGGGGCGGACGTGGGTGTCATACTTGTCGTGCGCGCACATGCAGTCAGAGGGGGCCCATATATGTGTGGGGCTGTGGGTACTGGGTGGGGCCATGGGATGCCGCCTGGCGGGGGTCCACCCAAATTACCCTGACACATGGATGTGTGCTATGTAGCCCCATGTGTTGCTGACTGCCTGGACCACCTGACACATGACCCCCTGTCTGCCTTATGATAAGGAAGCTTATCATAGCTCAGGTAGGAGCTATAGAAAATATGATGTGACCCTGAACAAGCAAACTGTCAGTTCTGGTAGAAGCAAGAAAACAGAGTTGTCACATAAAAGACTACCAGTCCCAGATTGCACCAGGTTTCCAGCAGCCATGAGAGGGGCTGTCGTGAGGAAATGTGTGTGCAAACAAGAGAGCTATGAGGTAATCCCTAAGCACTCATCTCAAAGGGTGTGCCTGATTCAAGACAGCTGCGCGGTGTTAGGGAGCAGCACACATTACAACAGGATACGAAAATATCTTAATAGTCAGATAAAAGTTTCAAGAACACCTACAGCAACTGCTACAGAGGAGGAAGAAGATACAGAGACAGAGACAGCAACGGCTACAAGCTCAGCACCAGTATCACCTGGTGAAACAGAAAGCCATTGCCATGCAGATAGAGAGAGAAGGAAAACTCTCTGGGATGGAAGAGAAGAAAGGCCATTGGAAGGTCTGGGAGATTCCAAGGCCAGTACTCCACTGGGAAGGTAGTCCACAAGCCAGCAGAGTCCATTGCACTGTAGTCAGCCAGAGGGGGGGAAAAAAATGGGGTGGCAGGAGATAGGAATCACCAGTGGCCACCTGGTAAGAGAGAAGACTGCATTGGGAAGGGACCGTTCAGACCAAGGCCAGAAGGTATGTGGAGGAGATCCCAGTGTCCAGGGATCAAGATTGGACAGGCTGGAACATCAGAATTTGGGTTACATTATGATTGCCAGGGCTATACAGAGAGGAATATGAATTAGCAGGAGAGGCTTACAGGTATGAACCCTGATCCAGAACCTCTATGATAATAGAGAATGGGCAGCAAGGGGAATAAGCATTCTCATGATAGTGCCTTAATGGAAGACTGCGTCCCTGTGCCAACGTATGGGACTGAACTGACCCTATGCTGATTGATACAGCAGATGAACGTACCAGTTTATATGGACTGTCTCTATCTAGATGCTATTGCTA
>CM066032.1:1465603833-1465868916 GCA_033557465.1 Ichthyophis bannanicus | reverse complement strand
GTGTCAGGCAAAGGGTTGTGGGACCCCCCACACACATTGCCATGAACAGGCCCACAGATGCCATCACCCAGACCACAGCCACATGGTGTAGATGTGGTGGCAAATGTGTGGGTCTCCTGTGTGTGGTGATGGGCACCGTTATGCGGACACCTGAGAAGACCATGGCCATGCCATCAGGCAGCTGACAGCTGCTGTGCAGGGTATGGTGGAGGTGATGTGCCACCAGCATTACCATGGCATGTTCACAGCACATCCCCAGCCATACCCCCATGGCGGGCCCCCCGTGTGTGACCCACATATACAGCTGTGGCCATCTCCCAGTGGCAACCTTAATAGCAAGATGTATCCCCATTAACGTGTAAGATAGATGTCCATGCTGTGATAATGCCAAATGTGAACCCATTTTTAAAGTTGATCCGCCTGTGGGAGGCTGTTGTGTTTAACGTTATAACGTTTGCATGGCACCTACCAACACAAACATTTATTAAAACGCTGTGTAGGCAGCCAAATTATGCAATGGTCATGTGTCCTTGTGTACATACATGGTGTAGTGGTGACTGTGACACCTGTGTGCATGTCCCAGTGTGTATTTGTGCAACATACATTGCCCCTGCCCCACAATAGGCTGTGTGGAGCGCCATGTGCGCTGATGGATGTATCCCCTGCTGACATTGTGATGTAACCATGTGCTGCACCGTCCAACAGACATGGACACATGCACGTTGGCACAGATAGTCAGTCTGTAGCAGGGGTGCAGCACATGATAGGATGGTGAGGAGGGTGGTGTGGTACCCATGATGCAGCGTATATGTGATGCATGCGGGGATCCATGTATCAGTCAGTGCAATTAGTCGGTGGGACCCACTAAGATGGGGTTTGGTGGGGTGAAGGAGCAGTGGCACACTACAGGTGCTGGAGGGGGTAAACAACTGACAGCAGCTAGGTATATCTGTACGTCATGTCTGCCCGCCAGCATGTGCATTTAGTATGCCACGGTGACTCTGGTGTGTGTCTGACACATGGGTCATCCATGTAGATAGCCTGATGTGGATGAATATGCGGGACAGAGGGGGATAATACCCCACAATGTAGGCTGAACAAGCTGACATATACAGAAGGTGACAGGGGGAAGGGGGTATATCCCCAGGCATATGTATGGTCGTTAAACACATGGCATGGTGCATGGAACATAGCGCATGTGTGGACCACTCTGTCATAACTGCTCTAGTGCACACATCCCACCAGCCTGTAAGATGGTACGGCACATCTGACCATGGTACCCCAATTGGGACTGCACACTCAGGGAACCTCCAACACCAAAGAAGGACACGTGCACATTGGTGAACAAAGGTAATGTGTCATTTAATGTGGTGTTCAGTCCAACTTACAGTCAAACACCTACGGCCTGCGTGACCGCCCATGCCCACACGCCCTCCGACGACCCCCCATACCCCTTGCTGCCGCTGCTGCTGCTGCTGCCGCTGCCTCTGGCGCTGCTGTAGGCCGCAAAATATGTCACGCCATGGCCTTGAGGGCATCCGCCACCCGGCCTATGCCAGCTGCGATATCCACAGCATCCCCTCCCAGCTGCCGTGTCTCCAGGCTGTGCTCCCTGATGTCCCTGCAGAGCCCACACACCGCCCATGTGAGGGCCCACACCGCCTGGCATTGGGCACCCTAGAGCTGCTGCTGGCCACGCATCTTCGTCAGTATACCAATCAGTGCCTTGCGAGTGCCTGTGGGAGGGGATTAAGGTGACCTGTGAGACATCTGTTGCCCAGACTCCAATGTGAATAACCTGCCCATTCCCCACTGAGCCACACCAACCACCCCAGCCATGGCCAAGGGGGCATATGTATGTGTGAAGGGCCACTGTTATCGTGCATGTGTGGGCCCACCTCTGTGTTTGGGGGTTGGTGTGCCACACCAGCACATGCAACCATCCTGCCAGTTCCTACCTGCAGCATCCCTGCATGCTGATGCCGTATGTGCCCACAGTTCCCGGAGGATGACAGACACTGCACCCATTGTTGCAGTGGATGGCCCTGGCGGTGGCAATTTGGGGCTCACCCCCACATCCTCGGGCCCCTCCCCAGCCACTGTGGTACCTGTGTACCCACTCTGCTGGGGTGACCCTTCACCCTCCTGGGTGGCCACCTCCTCAGACAGCACATCTGGGGCGTCGCTGATGGCAACCTCTGCATGCGGTGGCTCATAGACCTCTGCTGGCTCAGGCTCACCGCTACTGTCCTCCTCAGCTGCCTTGATGGCCTGGATGTTACCTGGGGGGGGAACAAGGTACACAGTAGATATGGGGTGTCACAGACACAGACGTAGAGCACATTCTAACATAGACACATATTTATTTATGTACACCTTGCTTTCCTCTGTCTCTCTTATTTGGTCAGCCCTAGGGACAGGAACCCCTCTGCCTGCTCCCTCTTCACCCCTGTTCCTCCTCCACCACACATTGTATGCACAGAACTAACCATTTGATGGAATTGCCCCATTTCATAACCCAAATCTGGGGTGCGGACATCCAAGTCTGACTGGGAGCGTGGGTGGAGTACGCATGTGTGTGGTAATCCCATACCTTGGTTGTCATCACCACATCTCAGATTTGTCCAGGATATCCTGACCTATATCCATGCCTACATCTGACCTAGGCATGTATGGGTTTTAGGAGCGAGCTCATATTGTCGACAGATATGTGGAAGGTTTTGGGTAGGAGATTTGATTCTATCCCCTATAGTTTCCACATGCAAACACTAACGGGGAGTGTGGACTCAGTTATATGTTTTCCTAGTTTGGACACACCTGCTCCCAGGACATGGGCCCGCTACCCCCCGTGGCATGCCCAGCGTGTGTGTGGTAGATAGCTGTATGTGTGCTGCATGTCTCAAACATATCTGCTTGTGGGTCAGCCATGTCCAGCACCGGTGAGAGGCCATGGATATAGATGGGACCTAGGCACTCAGCTAGCTGCTGCTCCAAGGGTGTGAGGCTTGGGATGAAGGGGCCGCCCCCGCCAGTGCCGCTAGCATGTCGGCGTTCTACAGTCATGTGTGCACGGTCCCCCTCCTGATATCATTGAACCTCTTATGGAGGCTGTCAAGGTCCCTTGGTGGCCCCCCAGCCTGTGCCACGGCCCCATGCACCTCTACCCACACCTGGTTCTGTACACTAACAGTTGTGCGTGAGCTCTTGCGCCCATACAGCTCCTCATAGTATTCAAGGACACTTGCCAGCAGGTTGTGGTTTTCTTGCTGGCTAAATCGTATCAACCTCTTCCTCACCCCATCCGGCACAGGCGTCCACCTATGCTTGCCTGTGGTTTGCCCCTCAAACTGCTCCTGGGTGGGGTCAGACATACCCTATGGGCCGGCAACCTCAGACCCAGGGTGAACCAACCCTCCCGTCTCTGGGGACTGCGGCCCTGCCGTTTCCCCAGACAACCCACCTATCATGTCCAGCCGCAGCATGTCCCTGCTCTCCCTGTCCTCTCTCTGCATTCCGGACCTTTCTTACCTCGTGTGGCCCTTGCCCACTCACCTTCACCAGCCCTCACCACCTTAGCCACTCACTAGCCCTGCCTCCTGTCACCCCCACCACTCACCAACCCAGCCACCTGCCTTCCCCACTGGACACCACCCCTGCCACTCTCCACGCCTAACCTGCCTCTGACCCTCCTTTTGCTTCAACACCAAAAATGCACGCCATCAAACTCGCTCAACTGCACTAACCCCTCAGCGTGTACCAGGTGTGCGCATTAATTTATGGACCTTTGGACGTCTGCGCGTGTGTTCGTGCATTGCGCATATGCACAGTCAATACACAGGGTGCGTACGCATAACCGTGTGCCGCACATGCGCCAGATGTGTACATATCTGCGCATGTGCGGTGCCAGGATACGTGCAGGCCATAATGAATGGCATGGTGTGAGCTGATGCCTCATATGCATATGCCTCCACAACACAAATATGCAGTCTACATGCGCATTTGCGGTGGTTGGTTCTGCATCCATCCCACAGGCGACAGACGTCAGCGGAACCGTGCGCCGCACATGAGCAGATACGTACTCGTCTGGTGCATGTGCGGTGCATGGTTCTGCGTACGCACCCTGAGCATCAACTGTGCACATGCACAATGCGCGCACACATGCGCAGAAATCCAAAGGTCCGTAAATTAATGCGCACACCTGGTACACGCTGAGGGGTTAGTGCAGGTGAGCGAGTTTGATGACATGCATTTTTGGTGGTGTAGCGACCGAGGGTCAGAGGCAGGTTAGGCATGTAGTATGACTGGGTTGGTGGGTGGTGGGAGAGGCAAGCGGCTGCCTTGGTGAGTGCTGGGGGAGGTGTGTGGCTGGGTTGGTGGGGGCGGGGGGAGGCTGGTGACACAGGTGGTGGGTGGGGTGGCAAGGTGGGGGGGTGGTGGGTGTGGTGTGTGGGTGGGTTGGTGTGTGGTGGGGGTGGTTTGTGGCTGGGTTAGCGTGAGGTGGGGTGGTGTGGGGGGTTGGGTTAATAGCGTCCGCTATGGTGGCCTTTGTGATTGCTTCCTGTACACTGGGGGATGTGCAGGGCTTGTGGTTGCCTGATGAGGGAGATGGTGTCCATGGGACTGGGGCACGGGGCGGGGGTGCAGGCCCACTCCAACACTGACCTGCAGCTGTGGGGGCAGGCCAGGCAGGGCCTGTGCTGGCATGGTGCAGGAGGTGTGCCGAGTTGCAGGCTCTCCAGCTTCGCCTCTACAGGCCCAGGGCCCAGCTCCAGGGCATGAGTGAGGACCAGGTCATCTCCCTCTACCGCCTGAGCACAGGGGCTATTAGGGAGCCCTATGAGGATCTAAGACCTGACCTCGAGCCCCTGACTGGTTGGTCACATGCCATACCGGGTTTGGTCAAGCTCCTTGGTGCCCTACATTTCTTTGCCTCTGGCTGTTTCCAGTCATCTGTTGCCGCGGTGGGTGGCATGAGCTGCCCCACCTTCTCATGCTGTCTCCACCAAGTACTGGGTGCCATGATCAGCCGGGTTGGGAATTACATTGCATTTCCCAACACTAGGCAACAGTGGGGGACCCTGAACCAGGCCTTTGAGACATTTTCCAGGTTACCACACATGATGGGAGGTATTGATTGCACACATGTTGCCCTGGTCCCGCCCAGAGAAAGGGAGGCAGTGTTCCGCAACTGCAAACACTACCACTCCCTGAATGTTCAGGTTGTATGTGATGCAGGTTTGCGTATTCTGAATGTGGTCCCTTGGTTTGCAGGGTCCACCCATGACTCCTATATCCTGCTTCACTCTGCACTGTACAGACAATTTGAGGACTGTATACTGCTGGGTGGGTATTTGTCATCTCTGACATGCACATCATATACCCCTGCTATCCGTCTGCACACATGTCTGTCTTTGACGTGTGTCCCGAGTTATATGTGTGTGTCATCTGTGTGTGGGGGAGCTGCCAGGGGGGGGGGATACACCAGGTCTTCTGTGCTGTGGTGCTGTGTATTTGTGGCACACTGACATTTGACGTTTCACGCCATTTGGCACTGTGTGTTTAGGTTAGCACTATACGACACACATGTATGCTTCCTGTGTATCAACAGTGTGGTGTTGTCTATGTCATCCTGCCTGCCACGGTGGGGTAACTGTTCCTGTCGCATCATCTGTGTGTGGGGAATAACATGACCATCACATGCTTGCACATGTGTGCATCTCTGCCCTTGTCCAGGGTGCATTGCATGTGTGTCTCTGATGTGTTCAGGCCTGGTGCTACTACTTTTCGGCCTCTGGTGTCTGCCCATGTGTCTGCTGTGGTTCAGGTTAATGTTGTTTGCACTCCTTCTACCTCCCCCATGCTCTGTATCGCACACCTCCAGACACTGGTGCATAGGTGTTGTGTCCTATCATGTGTTCCCCTATGTTTCTGTCTGACCTGTAGGTGCTGTGGGTCTGCATGTACATTCATGTGTTCATGTGTGTGGACATCAGCTACTGTTTTAACGTTCAACATTTCTTTCTGCAGGTGATGCAGGATATGGGTGTCGGCCCTGGTTGCTAACCCCTGTGCGTCTACCACAGACACGTGCAGAGATGAGGTACAGTGAGGCCCATGCCACCAGTCGCTCCGTCATCGAGCGCACCTTTGGCATTTTGAAAAGTCGCTTCAGGTGTCTGGATAGGACCGGCGGGCCCTTACAATACCAACCCGTGACAGTGGCAGAGATCATTATTGTCTGTTGCATCCTGCACAACATTGCTCTCAGGCATGATATCGATGTCGAAATTAAGATGATCCAATGTGCCCTCCTGTACATGCTCGTGGTGACACACGTGAGGGCGCAGCACTCAGGCGCCAGCTGATTGAGGAGCTATTTTCATGTGAGTACTGGATGCTTCTGAATGAAACATTTGTATAGATATCTGTACTCCTACTACTACTGAGCATTGGTATCGCACTACCAGTCATACGCAGCACTGCACTGACATTGCTGACACAATGCCTGGCCATCTGAGCTTACAATGTAGTCCAACCGCTAACACAGAAGGTGTAGGCAGGGGAAAACAGCGGGTGGAGGTGATTAATGTGGTCAAGATTATTAGGCTTAGGTGATGTGGTGGGCTGTCCACACAGGATTTTGAAATGGTTGGTGAGGGTGGCGGCCCTGCAGCCACAGGTAGTTAGTTCCAGGTGTTGGGTGCTGCAAGGTGACAGGTGTGTGGTCCCGCATTAACAGTGGGGGAGTGGCCCATAGATAGGACCAGTTGGCTTGAAATGTGGGGATGACATTTTGGGGATATGAGAGGATTGCTTGGATTGTATGCTCTGATGAGCATGGACTGTGTGTTACATGTTTCGGTATGGCGACGCATATTTATTTTATTTTATACACAGGCTTGATATACCGCCCAAGACCGGAGTATCAGGGCGGTGTACAGAAAAAAGCAGGCTGCTAGCAAATTAAAGGAGGAAAGGAACGCCATTCAGTGACAGGAAAGAACCGGAGAGACACAGATAGAAAGATAGAAAGGACAGCATCGCACGACTAGAAAGCTAAACACTGAGGAGAGGGTGGGGGGGGGGGTGGAATGTAGTATCAGAACCGCCGTACCTGTCATAAGGATGTTGGGAGATCAAAAGCCTGGGAGAAAAGATGGGTTTTAAGGAGAGCTTTGAAGTGCGGGAATGAGGGCTCGGTGCGGAGCGAGTGAGGGAGGGAATTCCAGAGGGCAGGAGCTAGGAAAAAGAATGCGGAATGACGGGTGAGTTCAAGATGAGCCTGGGACAGAGAGGGAAGAAAAAGACGATTGGTATGGGAGGAGCAGAGGAGACGGGGAGCGGGCTGATGATAGATAAGATCGGATAGATATTGAGGAACACCAGTGTAGAGAACTCTGTGGGTAGTGATGAGATACTTATAAACAAACCGGAATTTAATGGGAAGCTAGTGGAGGGAGAGAAGGCAGGGAGTGATGTGATCAAAAGGGGAGGAGAAGGTAATTAAACTAGCGGCAGTGTTTTGGAGGAGTTGAAGACGACAGAGTTGATAAGAGGGAAGGCCAGCAAAGATAGAATTGCAATAGTCCAAACGTGAGGTAACCAGGGAGAGAACTAGAGTGGTGAGGGAATTTGTAGAGAGGTAGGGTCGGAGGGATCATATGCGATGGAGGTGAAAGAAACAACTGCGGACAAGGGAAGAGATGTGTGCATACAGGTGTTAGCACTGTTTACATGCTCAGTAGTAGTAGTAGTATTTGTAGTACTTGGTTTATGTGAGTCAAGGTCTCGTCTATGTACCTCTCTGTCTTTCTTATGTCTTCCAAGTCTGCTAAATTCATGGTCACTTTAGATGTCCAATCCCTCTACACAAATAATGATCAGAAGGAGATACTAAGCTGTTTATGATGTATCCTCTGGATCTTCCCTCTCGTATTCTATAGTCCTCTGTGCTTGAGCTTTTGGAACTGGTCTTAAATCATAACTATTTTTTGTATCAACAAATTCATCCACACCATACACAACATGGTGAACAGTTCACTAACCCAAGGAATTATGCCATACCAGCTAAAACTCGCCACAATAAGACCAATCCCGAAGGAATCACCACTTGACAAGAACAACCCAGCAGCCTACAGACCTATCTCAAGCATCCCTCTACTGGCGAAGATTATTGAGAAAGCGATACAAGATCAGCTACAAGACCACATCGACAACCACGCACAACTGGACCTCAACCAACACAGTTTCCGCCCCAACCACAGAGTCGAAATACTCCTGTTATACCTATTTAACGACATACTACACCTCATAGACATCAGCAAGAATGGAGTACTCATGATCTTCATCGACATTTCATCAGCATTTGACACAGTGGACCACGGAACTCTACTAACAAGACTTCAGAACATCGGATTACACAGAGCCACTCTAAGGTGGTTCCACTCCTACTTAACAGACAGACAGATACAGGTCAAGATCGGTCCCAACACATCCAGACCCATAAAGGTTATGCAAGGCGTACCTCAAGGATCTGCCCTATCAGCACTATTATTTAACATCTACATCCAGCCAATATGCAGAATCATAAAAGAACACAGGATAAAAATATACAATCTATGTGGACGACATAATGATATACATACCTATCACCCTTGACAACCCAGACTACACGAAGATAACGGAATGTCTCAAGCACATGAACAGCTGGCTTCAAGACAACAACCTGACCATAAACTACAGCAAGACCGAGGCACTAATCATCACACGAAACTCCGACTTCATCCCTCCTCGCAACATCAAGCTAGACAACGCAACCATACCCATACAACCAGAAGTGAAATACCTTGGAGTGACCCTGGACAAAGAACTGAACCTTCAGTCCCACATCAGCAGAACCACCAAAAATGCATACCACAGGATGAGTCTAGTCCGACGCCTCAAGCCCCTCCTCTCTCAGGAACACTTCCGCAGTCTGTCAGGCACTAATAACCCCAATCCTAGACTTCTGCAACCCAATCTATCATGGCCTAACAAAACAGACACTCAGGCCACTGCAATTGGTGCAAAACATAGCAGCACGCATAATAACTGGAACCACAAGACAAGAACACATCACATCCACTCTAAAAGAGCTCCACTGGCTACCAATCAGCTCCCACATCAGATACAAGACAATCATAAACATTTTCAAGATCAAACAACAGTCATCAGCTTTCAGCCTACACCCACTCATACAACCCGACAGCAGCACAAGGCCGAGGAGGAGAGGCACATCAAACCGTGTCAACACACCAAGAGACTTCACAAAGCTATGCAAGGACACAGAAAAACGAGCCTTATCAAAGGCGGCACCAATAATTTGGAACACCCTCCCTGATGAACTAAGGTTAACAACAGACATTAAGGACTTTAGGAAACTGCTAAAAACGACCCTCTTCATAGAGCACTATGGTGACATCACCTAAACTATGCAACAGACAATACCCCAACTCAACCACCCCCCCTCACGACACGATCATAGTATTGAAGTATAGTTCTGATGTACATAGTATTGTAAATAGCGCACGTTGTATGTAGCTCACCAAGAATCAACAACCATCTACGCACACACACGCACTCACTGCTCAATGCATGCACACACTAGACACAGTATTTTGTTGATTGTTTGCTGTGTAGACCACCTTGATTGTAGGAAAAGGCGGTATAGAAATCCATTTAAATAAAATAAATAAATTTTTTAGGCACATTTTTGGAATAGCAATGGGGGCAACGGTGGCCCCTTCAATAGCCACGATATACATGGCATTATTTGAGAAGTGGTTTATTTATTCTACCCCCCTATTTCAATATATACCTTTCTGGTGCAGATTTTTAGACAACATATTTTTTCTATGGTCTGGCACTGCATCACAATTGGATTTGTTTTTGACATCTCTGAACACACATAAATCAAACATTCAATTCACAATTCAAATTGAGCAAACAAAAATTCAGTTTCTGGATATTACTGTTTACTATACTCCTGAGAGATTTATTACTTCTCTTTATCGGAAGCCTGTACAGTGGAATACTCTTCGAAAATCATCTAGTTACCATCCTACAGCATTAAAACGCTGCTTACCCTATGGGCAATTTCTACGGCTGCGACAAAACTGTTTAACTCTTTCTGAATTTTATCATCATGCGGAAGATCTTAAGAATTGTCTGCTTTCAAGGGGATATCCTCGTAGGATTGTAAATTTGGCCTTTAAACGGGCCAGGTTTACACAACGCAAATGGCTATTTTTATCAACAACTGATGATCAGGCATCTCAAAAGTTAGAGAGGAATATTACCGGAGTTCTTCCCTATACAAGAGAGATTCAAAAAGTGGTCAAGATTCTGCATCGCTTTTGGCCGGTTCTTTCCCTACATGAATACTTCCGTGATAAAGTTTTAAGAGTGGCTTATTCTAGAGGGGCTAACTTGAGGGCTCTTATTGTTAGCTCCACCTCACCAGTTGATCGTCCACCTTCATTTTATGAGGACCCACCCAGGTCACTTCTGTTGTGGCTCGTGTACGTTTTGTGATAGTGCTCTTATAGGATCCTCTTGGTTGGACATGCATAATACTTGGGCATATTATTCCAAATGGCACACCAGAAGCCAGACTATGTGGTTTCCATTATCATCTGTCCTTGTCATCTTTACTATGTGGGACGCACAACCCATGCCATAAAGATACGCCTGGCTGAACACCGTTCCCCATTTAAATGTGAAAACACACACTGCTCCTTTGGTGGAGCACTGTCTTCAGTACACTCACAGTTTTGGACATCTATGTTGGCGCATATTAGATTTTGTACCGTTGGACCTGAGAGGAGGTAATCGGATATGCCGACTACAAAAGTTATAACAACGCTGGATATACAAATTGAATACAGTCTCTCCGTCTGGTCTCAATATGATGTTGGAATGGAACAGCCTCCTTTGATTATGATTGTCCTATTACACTTCTTGGGACTTGACTGACTGTGACCAGGTCCACTCAGATTGGGGGGTTCCCTTCTTTGTAAGGTTTCCCCTCTCTGATTGGTGAGTGAGGGACTGCTTGGTTATGATAGGTGGACATAAATTTGTGTTGTCAGCACTGACATCAGACGCCATTTCTTTAAAACAATGATGGATGGTTTCTTTCTTTTCACTTGAAGTTGGATAACAATGGGAGTTCCTTAACCTGAAGCAGGGTCGTTAAGATGAGGACCCGAAACGTGACACGTTGTTCCATGCGAATTCCTTTACTTTCGGTAGATCGAGAATTAAAAAGCTAAGTGTTTAAGTTTCACTCACCTAAAAAATGTATTAAAAGAAACAGCCGTAGTGGGAAGACGTTTTCCCTTCTGTCTACTTTTGTCATGGCTGCTCCAACAAAAGAAATGTATTCCTTCTTATATATCTTTAACCTGTCCTGGCATTCAGCTTGCCCCACCAGAACCCAGCTGCCAGCGCGAGGGGAAAATGCCACCCCACACACTGGGGGCTGCGCAGAGGTGAGCTGCGGCCCCGTGCCGGCCTTCCTGGTTCCCTCTGAAGCCACTTAGACAGGCGCAGGACTCCTTGGGGAGGGGGTGGGTTGTCTAGGATAGGACTGGAAATATCAGATGAGGTGGCTAGGACTGCAAATTGACCAATGGGGGGGAGCCTTACAGTTTACTTTCTTGAAGCAGCCATTTGGAAGTTAATGAGGCAGAACTCAAGTCAAGAATAGGTTAACAGCTGAGAAGGTCTTCGCTGAGTCCTTTGGCTATTTGAACCTAAGTACTTCTCCCTTTCTTATATGTATTTAAAAATTCAAAAAGCACATGGACTCTGTTGACAAGGACCGATGAAAGAACTTACCGGAAGTTGTTTATTGCCTATAGTCTTGGCTTATAGCCTAATAAGGTGGGGACAACCCAACTGAGATCCTTATCATTTACAATTCTTATGCATTTAGTTCTGTTATAGTGGAGTAGCATTTCTTTCGACATAAGTGATTGTGAATAAGCTTAACTATTGGTGTCTCTTACTTTGGGGATGGACATATTTTGAATGAGCACCGTTTCAGGAGTTTTTTGCACTACCAGTTTGCACTTGGACATCCTTTGTAAAATGTGCCTTCACATTCAAGAGAATAATATTAAAACTGATTCTATTAATTACTGGAAACTAGTTTTATTTCTTGAGAAATGGACTGAGATGGTCATGCCTTTTTGCTCTATGAATCAGCTTTATAACAGTATTCTACATCAATTGCAAACTTTTTATATATGTCAATGAAACCCCAGCTAAAAGAGTTGCAATAGTCAATTTTAGTTAAGACTAAAGAATACAACAGTAACTTCAATCCATCTGATCTAAGCAAGATCTTAGTGAGTAAATTTCCTTGAGAGACCAAACAGTCTTTTGGACGATGGCAGAAAGGTATAGTTTAAAGGAGATCTCACAGTCCAACAGAATGTCTAGAGACCAGTGTCTTTAACTGGAATATGCTCCCCTAGGAAAATGGACCAGTACCACGGGAGGGATTTATTTTCAGTAATCATCATTGCAATGGACTTAGATGTATTACAGTAAGTTTAAGTCTATTGGTAGACAGTGAATAGGAAAAGCAGATAAACCATTGCTAGTACCTAGTTGAAAATATGAATCCCAACATTTGTTCGCTTTGACTGTCTGAAAATTGTCTGCATAGAAGTAAACATTCATGCTAAGACTTTAAATTAGGGTGGCTAAGGATACTATAAATCTATTAAATATAATTGGTGCCAGTATACAGCCCTGTGTAAGACTGCAGGTTAATGGACAGGCTGCTGTCATCTGATTAGCAATTGTTTCCCTAAAAATGCAATTGGAAAAGTAGGATTGAAACCACTGGAAGATTGTATCTGTTAGCCCAGTTTCTTCCAGTTTAGCTAGTTGCAAAGAATGATCTACCAGACTAAATGCAGATTAGATCCATTTGTGTCAATAATGCATCCTTCTGGGCACCTAGATATGTATAAATTTCATTAATCATACCAAGGAAGATACTATGTTCTATTTGGAATCCGGATTGCTTAGGATGGAAAATTCTTCTTGTATTACAGAAAAACACAAGTTGAAGAGCTACTGCCTTTTCAGTCATATTGAATGAAGGGAAGTTATGAAACCGGCCTAACATTACCAGGCGACAGTATATCAAGGTGAATGGTCTTTAAAAGAGGATAAATCAGAGAGTCCTTCCAGAGAACTATACCATATGTTAAAGTCAGATTAATTAGATCTAGTAAAATAGGAGAAAAATGAGTGAACAGTTTTTTTAATAAAGCAGTGGGAATGGATCTGTGGAAGAATGGAAGATTTAATGGAACTAATAAGCTTCTCCAAACTGAATGAAGTCTGTTAATGAAAAGTTGCTAGCATAGTATTAATGACACCATAGACTAAAAGCAGGTTGAACGTTTTTAACATCTGTTGGAGAAGGAAAGGAAATGGCACTTCAAATAGATAACTGGATTTTCTGTACATTATTTATTTTAAAAAGATGCATTTTGATCAGGGGAGAACCCTATTATACCCCTTTTAATGGACAGGTCTGTGGAGATAGTCTGTTGATGAGCTGAAAAAGCTGTTGACAGTAATTCAGTAATTATCCTGCATATTAATAGTGAGCAAACCTAGTTTATTTATTTATTTATTTATTTATTATCAGGGTCATTCTGAGGCACGAATAGCAGGGATGGATGTCCCATTGGGACGTCCATCCTCGTTATTCGTTCTCTCTGCCTACCCCAACTAACTACCCCACACTTTGTATGGGGAGGTTAGATGGGGTTGGGAAAGGGGCATTGTGGGAATGAAGCTAGGGCAGGCAGTGGGCGGTCAGCCGGCGCCAGACGTACAGGGCCAATTCCAATGCCGGCCCTGTACATCTGGGGCCAGCGGCCTGAACGGGGAACTTATTCCATCTCTGAGGTGGAATAAGTTCCCCTAGTCAGCGGGGGATGGCCAGCCTGGGGCCCAGAAAAGGCGGGAGGGGCAGAAGAGATTTCCAGCAGCCCAAACCTGGCTTTGGGAGGCCAGATTGGGGTCGGGTTGCGGGGAATAAAGAATTCAGTCCAGCTACCGGGGATCACAACTCCTGAATGGAGCTGCAGTGCCATGGCAACTGGACACCATGGCACCACAGCTCCATTCAGGAGCCCTGACTGAGTTAGCCAGGGAAGGCCTGTACGTGCAGGCTGACCAGAATCCGGGTCCCGGCCTGCACGTTCAGACCTGGATGCGATTCTGATCCCGCAGGGCTAGATGTACTCCACAAGATCAGAATCCCAGCTCACTTTATGCGTCCGGTTCCGAAACTCTTTGCTGTCACTTAAAGAGTATATTTCTGGTGTGAGGAAGTTCCAGATGGTGGGGGCATAGAATGTAAAGTCTTTGCTGGAAGTAGATAGGTTGGAACGAGAGAATACAGTTGGGACAGCTAGGAGTTTGTGATTGGGCTTTTTTCTTAGATTTATTGTTGGGTGGATCAAGAATAAAGTGTAGAAAGTTTTTATTTTCTGTCCTAATCATACCTTTATACTCATGAAGCGGCATATTAGAAAGAGCGTCCAAATGCAACCTGGGATGTCCAGGGCCGAATGTGCAGAAAATGCTGGGAACATCTATTTTTCATCCTGATTTTAGAAACATAGATGTCCCTCACGTGGACATCTGAGCTGGAGGCCATATAGATATCCCTGCTATGAAATCATGGACTGGGGATGTCCATCTCAAGCAAGGTTGCACACAGCAACATCCAGCAGCATTGAAAATGAAAACATGAGCCCTGTCAATGTTTGTTGATAATTTGTAAACTAAAGGGGAATATGAGAGTACTTCATTCTCCACACCCTCCAGATTGCCACTCAGGGGCGGCCCAAGGGGATGCGGGGCCATGTGCGGAGACTCGGTGCGGGGCCTCATTTGCATAAATATTTGCATAATGTTAGCATACACTAACTTTTTGTAAACATGCCTCTTAATGAGCGTATGGATAAAGAAAGCCTAAAAGATTTCTACATTACTATAATTCAGTTGCCAACCTCCAGGCACATTACGACTACTACAAACACTGCCCATTTAGAACCAATAGCAAACCCACCGTATCATAACAGCACTACCAGGACTCATAAAGCACCAGACTCTACCTATCAAAAGGCAACACTGCAAATTGTCATGAGGTAGACAGCACAAAACCTGAAATACTAAAGGCTAGTGCAGAGAATGAGCTTATTTGTCAGGAGCTAGATAGCACTAAGCCTGAAACAGTAAGGAAACAATACACAGGAAAAGCTACTTGTCAGAAGCCAGATAACATTGAGCCTGAGACATTAAAGGACAGTGTGGAGGAAGGGCTTACCTGGCAGGAGTTACAAAACACAGACCCTGAAATATTAGGGAATCAAATAGAAGAAAAGCTTACCTTGCAGCCTCAGGGGCAGTTGCTGCATTCGCAGAGCAGTGAGGCAGGAAAGGGGAAAGCAAACATTCCACAAAGTCTGTGTGACGTAGTAAGAATTGAGAATGCCAATCAGGTCCACCTGGACTCTGACTCACGTTCCACGTCGAGTGAGCTGAGAGATAAAAGCATGGGGGAAATCTCACAGAGAGAGCTGGAGCTTGAGCTTGAGTGGGAGCCTGAGCTTGAGGTTCAGCAGCTTGAGGTTGAGCCGGAGTTTGGGCAAGAGAAAAAGTCAGAGCCTGAGCAGGAGTTTGGAACTGAGAAGGAGAATTGGAAGCAGCAGGAGGAACACTGGCAGTGGAAGCTGGAGCCTGAATTAAGGGTGAGGCCAGAGCTGGAATGCCAGGTGGAGAGCAGAGATCAAAGGAACTCTGACTGCTGTTCCAGGCAGGCTGGGAGAAAAGCTGAGAGTGAAAATCCCAAGCAATTGCCAACAGATACGGTACGTGAGAGAACCAGAGCTGGAGAGAAGCAGACTGACCAATCCCAGGGAGTTAAGCAAAGCTGCAGCAAGGTCTCCCCGGCCAGAGAGGTCCTCATACCAAATCAAACTGCTCAGTTAACAGGAAGCAGAGGTCCCGTACAGAGGAGCACAAAGGGAATAGGAAGTGAGTTGCCATCAGCCAGTCATCACAAAACAGACTTCCCTCAGAGCAAGATACAAGGCAGAGAGAAAGCCTTGGTTGGAAGCAGATGGATTGGAGCTCATCTTTGGCAGAATAGAAGATAAGTACTCTGCTTATACTAAGGGGAGGAAAAGAAATTCCAGGGCTAGAGGCCAGGCACACAGCCAACAAGGGGACTCTTATCTAGTCAAGCCAGGGGAAGAAATCCCCAGAACAGCTCCTGATACCAGGGACTCTCAAAGGCAGCTCCCAAGGGTAACAACTGAGGTTTACCCAAGGCAGGACACAGAGAGCAACTTCATAAGGACTCCAGTTTCTTATACAGGAACAAGTTATAGCCCTAGGCAAGGGGAGTACTATAGCACAGAAAATATTCCTGTAACCACAGAAGGTGATGAATACGTGCCTGATGACTGGGAGAGTCTTTATTGAAAGAGAACAAGAAAGAATATATTGGGTACAGTGAAAATACTGGACTGTATTGCTGAGAGAAAGCATTGTTATCATTTCTGGTTTAAATCCCTTTTTACCTGGTGAATTCAACCATCCTTTATGTTGTCCCTTATTCTGTAACATCCTAAAGGGAAGGGGAATAAAACCCATCTTTTCATTTGGACCACAACTACAGAGTCCTTATTCTTTCCACAACATAACGCTACCCGGGTCTAGGCAACCGCCTAGGGCCGGCAATGGCGTCACAAAATATTAAACCAATACATTTCAGAGAATAACAATACATGACCTACTGGGGAAAGAGAACAAGTGGCAATGTCAAATAGGAATTAGATAAACAGAATACCTCAGCTCAGTTACACATGCAGAAAATAGACCATCACCACACCAGGAATCACAATTTAGACACAGGAAGACAATAATTAAACTGGTAACCTCAAAAGCTAGACTTGCAATGTACAACAACACGTAGAAATAAAACTATAAATTAATTTCCTCTTGTACTAAATAAAGCACGGATGTTAATGATTCACATTTCCCAGAGCTGACATATTCAAGTTAATAAATTCAAAATATAGAAATATTCTTCTACCTTTTGTGCATTTTTTTTTCGTTTACAATTGCTCCAGACACTTTCTTCTGATTTCTTCGTGTCTTCTGCTAACTCTCCATCATCTGCTGTCTATTTGTCCTTTCTTCTGTCTTCTAGTTTTTTTTCCATTCTCTCTCTACATCTGCTTTAACATACTAATCTTTCTCCTTTTGCTCTTTCCTCATTCCTATTTCATCCACTCAAATTTTACCCCTCCATCTTCAATCCCCACTTACTCTCCCAATACCCAGCCAATTGAAGATTTTCCTTCCCTCCCACACAAAATAATTTCCCCTCTCCATTTCGCTCTCCCAGCCGCATCCCATTCTAATCCTCCCCCAACATCAGCTCCCTTCTAATTCCAGCCACACCCAGCATTTGTTCCCTTCTAGTCCCCGCATCAGCCCATTTCCAGTCCTAGCCCCCCATTAGCCCATTTCCAGTCCTATCCTAGCCCCACCATCAGCCCATTTCCAGTCCTAGCTCCCCCATCTATTTCCAGTCCTATACGAGTCCCTCCATCAGCTCATTTCCAATCCCAGCCCCCCATTAGCCGATTTCTAGTCCTTTCCTAGCCCCACCATCAGCCCATGTCAAATCCTAGCTCCCTTCAACTCAGCCAATTTCCAATCCAAGCCCCCAATGAGCCTACTTCCAGTTCTAGCCCCTCCATGAGTCCATTTCATTCCAAGCCCCCACCACAGCCTATTTCCAATCCTATCCTAGCGTATCCATCAGCCCATTTCCTGTCCTAGCTTCCCCTCCCACTCAGCCCATTTCCAGTACTAGCTCCCTCCCCTCACAGCCCATTTCCAATCTCAGCACCCCCCAACAGCCCATTTCCGGTCCTATCCTACACCTCCATCAGCCCATTTCCTGTCCTAGCTCCCCCCCCCCCACTCAGCCCATTTCCAGCCCTAGCTCCCCCCTCACAGCCCATTTCCATTCCAAGCCCCCCTCCCCATCAGCTATCGCAGTTCAAGCCCCCCTTCCACTCAGCCCATTTCCATTCCAAGCCCCCATCCCCATCCCATCAGCTATTTGCAGTTTAAGTTCCCCCTTCCACTCATTCCATTACCAGTCCTAGCCCCCCATAGCCCATTACAAGTCCTAAGCCCCCCATCAGCCCATTTCCAGTCCTAACCCCCATCACCCCATTTTTCAGTCTTAGCCCCCCCATAGCCCGTTACCAGTCCTAATCCCCCCATCAGCCCATTTCCAGTCCTAGCTCCATCCCCTCACAACCCATTTCCAATCTCAGCACCCCCAACAGCCCATTTCCATTCCTATCCTAGCACCTCCATCAGCCCATTTCCAAGTCCTAGCCCCCCCCATCAGCCCATTTCCAGTCTTAGCCCCCCCCTCGCCTATTACCAGTCCTAACCCCCCCCCATCAGCCAATTTCCAGTCCTAGCCCCCATAGCCCATTACCAGTACTAACCCCCCCCCATCAGCCCATTTCCAGTCCTAGCCCCCCCATAGAAACATAGAAACATGATGACAGAAAAAGACCACATGGCCTATCTAGCCTGTCCTTCCATAACAACAACTACAACAGTCCACTTTTTACCTTTAGAGATCCTCTGTGTTGGTCCCATGCTTTTTTGAATTCAGTTACTGTCCTCATCTCTACCACCTCCACAGGGAGACTATTCCATGGATCCACTACTCTTTCTGTAAAGAAATATTTCCGCATATCACTCCTGAATCTATCTCCCTTCACCCTCATCCCATGTCCCCTCGTAGCAGAACTTGCTTTCAATTGAAAGAGGCTCTCTCCCTGAACATTTATGCCACGGAGGTATTTAAACATCTCAATCACATCACCTCTATCCCGCCTTTCCTCTAAGGTGTAGATATTAAGATCCTTCAGTCTGTCCTCATATGCTTTATAATGAAGCCCATTAATCATTTTAGTAGCAACCCTCTGCACCGACTCCATCCTGTTCACATCCTTTTGAAGGTGCGGTCTCCAGAATTGCACACCATACTCCAAATGAGGTCGCACCAAAGACTTATACAGAGGCATTATCACCTCCTTTTCTCTCCCCATAGCCCATTACCAGTCCTAACCCCCCCATCAGCCCATTTCCAGTCCTAGCCCCCCATCAGCCCCACCGCAGTCCTAACCCCCCATCAGCTCATTTCCAGTCATAGCCCCCCCATAGCCCATTACCAGTTCTAACCCCCCATAGCCCATTACCAGTCCTAACCCCTCATCAGCCCATTTCCTGTCCTAGCCTCTCCATCAGCCCACCTCCAGTCCTAACCCCCCATCATCTCATTTCCAGTCTTAGCCCCCCATAGCCCATTACCAGTTCTAACCCCCCATAGCCCATTACCAGTCCTAGCCGCTCCATCAGCCCACCTCCAGTCCTAACCCCCCCATCAGCCCATTTTCAGGCCTAGCCCCCCCACAGACCACCAGTCCTAACCCCCATCAGCCCACCTTCAGTACTAACCCCCCATCAGCACATTTCCAGTCCTAGCCCCTCATAGCCCATTACCAATCCTAACCCCCCATCAGCCCATTTTCAGTCCTAGCCCCCCCATAGCCCATTGCCAGTCCTAACCCCTCATCAGCCCATTTCCAGTCCTACCCCCTCCATCAGCCCACCTCCAGTCCTAACCCCCCATCAGCCCATTTCCAGTCTTAGCCTCCCCCATAGCACATTACCAGTCCTAACTCCCCCATCAGCCCATTTTCAGTCCTAGCCCCCCCACAGCCCACAGCCCACCAGTCCTAACCCCCCCATCAGCCAACCTCCAGTACTAACCCCCCATCAGCGCATTTCCAGTCCTACCCCCTCATAGCCCATTACCAGTCCTAACCCCCATCAGCCCATTTCCAGTCCTAGCCCCCCCATAGCCCATTGCCAGTCCTAACCCCCCCCATCAGCACATTTCCAGTCCTAGTCCCCCATAGCCCATTGCCAGTCCTAAGCCCCCCATCAGCACATTTCCAGTCCTAGTCCCCCATAGCCCATTACCAGTCCTAACTCCCGCCCCCCCCCCGCCACCCAGGGGAACTTTAAAAGAAGAAACTAACTTGCTGCTGCTGCTGCCATTGCCGCCGTGGCAGGGCAGAATCAAGTGTCTCCCGCGGGGCCCCCGCCCGCCCAACAGAGCCCTCCCTCCTGTCCAGCAGAGCCCTCCCTCGATCACTCTCCTTGGCATGGCTTTCAGAGCTGCGAAGGGAGAGTTTCCCTCTCACGGTTCTGTTAAGCCGTTGGGGCTGATGGTAAACAGGAAATGCCTGTTCCCATCAGCCCCAGAGGGCTTAACACAGCCCATTGTGCCTTTACCGCCGGAATGCCTCCTACCTGCCCAGAGCCTTTTTCACATGTAAAACTCCTTATTGCTGCCATTAACACCTGCTACATTAACACCCTTTAGTAAATATACTCTTTTCTCCCTAACTAATAAAATAAAAGAATAATTGATATTTCCTATCTAACCCACCTTTTTCATCCACACCACACTCACACACTACATTCAAACTCAAAAATTCTTTCTCGATAATAAAGATTAGTTTCAGATTTAAATCCTTCCATTGTCACCTAAACACTTCCTTAGAAACAGCTATAGCTGTTTGGTTCTCTCAGCTAGCCAATTCAGCTAAAATTTCAAACTTCCTCTTTAAGAAAGAAACTATTCTTCTTTTACTCCTTTTTTAAGTAATAATTCTAAATGAGAAAGTATTATTTTTCTTGAACACTGGGTGTCTACTGCTAGTTCTCAGCAGTGCTGCCCTTCTATAAGAACATAAGATATGCCATACTGGGTCAGACCAAGGTCCATCAAGCCCAGTATCCTGTTTCCAACAGTGACCAATCTAGGTCATACGTACCTAGCAGTTTCCCCAAAAGAAACAGGTTCCACAATGCTTGTACTCGGTCAAGCATTGATATCCTGGGTCCCTTCTTAATAATGGTTTATGGACCTTTCCTCCAGGAACTTGTCCAAACCTTTTTTAAACCAAACTACACTAACAGCTCTTACTACATCCTCCGGTAACAAATTCCAGAGTTTGATTACACGTTGAGTGAAAAAATATTTTCTCTTATTTGTCTTAAATAGTTTACCCTGTAGTTTCAGTACATGTCCCCTAGTCTTTCTAAATTCTGATAGCATAAACAATTGATCTACGTTTACCCGTTCCACTCCATTCATTAATTTATAGACCTCTATCATATCTCCCCTCAGCCGTCTCTTTTCCAGGTTGAAGAGACCTAACCTTTGTAGCCTCTCTTCATAGGAGTAGCCTTCCATCCCCTTTACCATTTTGGTGGCTCTTCTCTGTACCTTTTCTAATAACGCTATATCCTTTTTAAGATACGGTGACCAGAATTGCACACAATATTCAAGGTGCGGTCGTACCATGGAACGATACAGAGGCATTATAATATCCTTTGTTTTATTTTCCATTCCTTTCCTTATGATACCTAGCATTCTATTTGCTTTCTTGGCCGCCGCTGCACACTGGGCGGAGGGTTTTAACATGTTATCCACGATGACTCCTAAATCTTTTTCCTGGGTGGTGGTTCCCAATGTGGAACCTTGCATCGTGTAACCATAGTGTGGGTTGTTCTTTCCTAGGTGCATAACGTTGCACTTGTCCACATTAAATTTCATCTGCCATTTGGATGACCAGTCTTCCAATTTATCCAGATCCTCCTGCAGTTTTCCACAGTCCTTTTGGGTTTTAACAACTTTAAACAGTTTTGTGTCGTCTGCAAATTTGATAACCTCACTAGTTATTCCCTTTTCCAGGTCATTTATAAATATGTCAAAAAGTAGGGGACCCAGTACAGATCCCTGGGGTTCTCCACTATTCACCTTTTTCCATTGGGAAAATTGGCCATTTAGCCCTACCCTCTGCTTTCTATCTTTTAACCAGTTCCCGATCCACAATAGTACACTGCCTCCTATCCCATGACTTTTTAGTTTTGCCAAAAGTCTCTGATGAGAGACCTTGTCAAAGGCTTTCTGAAAGTCCAGATACACTATATCAACCGACTCACCTTTGTCTACCTGTTTATTCACACCTTCAAAAAAACATATCAGATTAGTAAGACAAGATGTTCCTTGTCTAAAGCCATGTTGGCTGTCTCCCATTAGGCCATGACTATCTACATGCTGTGTAATTTTGTTCTTTTTGATGGTTTCTACCATTTTCCCCAGTACTGACGTCAGGCTCACCAGTTTGTAATTTCCCGGATCACCCCTGGAACCCTTTTTAAAAATTGGCGTTACATTGGCGATCCTCCAATCTTCAGGTATTACAGATGATTTTAATGAAAGTTCACAGATTACTAATAGCAGGTCTGCAATCTCATATTTCAGTTCTTTCAACACTCTTGGATGTATACCATCCAGTCCAGGTGATTTGCTACTATTCAGTTTATCAAGCAGTTGTAATACATCTTCCCGGTGTAGCGATATTTCTCTCAATTCCTCTGCAGTATCATCTTTAAATACCACTTCAGTCTTGGGTAACATCCCCACATCTTCCTCAGTAAAACCGAAGCAAAGAATTCATTCAGTCTCTCCGCTATAGTCTTGTCTCCTCTTACTGCCCCCTTTTACCCCTCTATCATCTAATGGTCCAATTGACTCTCTCACAGGCCTTTTGCTACGAATGTACTTGAAAAAGTCTTTATTTCATGATTTTGCTTCCGTAGCAAGTTCCTTCTCAAATTCTTGGTTTGCCTGCCTTTTATGCTTTGCATTTAACTTGCCAGTGCTTGTGCTGCTTCCAGTTTTCGTTGTTTGGCTCTTTTTTCCATTTCCTGAAAGATGCTTTTTTGGCAGCAACAGCCTCTCTGACCTCACCTTTAAACCATGCTGGCAGTTTTTTGGACTTTCTTCCACTTTTCTTAATGCGTGGAATATAGCTGGTATGGGCTTCCAGGATAGTATTTTTAAACAACATCCAAGCTTGATGTAAGTCTTTAATCTTTGCAACCGCTCCTTTTAGTTTTTTCTTAACTATATTCCTCATTTTATCATAGTCTCCCTTTCAAAAGTTAAAAGGTAGTACTGTGGATTTCTTTACTATCCCTCCTCCACTAATTAAATCAAATACGATCATGCTATGATCACTATTGCCAAGTAGTCCCAACACCCTTATTTCTTGCACCAGATCTGGCGTTCCACTAAGGACTAGGTCCAGTATGGCTTCCCCTTTGGTCAGTTCATGAACCAGCTGCTCCAAGAAGCAGTCATTTATTTCATCTAGAAACTTTATCTCTCTAGCATGTCCTGCCGTAACACTGACCCAGTCGATACCGGGGTAATTGAAATCACCCATTATTACTACTCTGCTGTGACTTTTGTTAGCTTCCTTGATTTCTTTGAGCATTTCATCATCCATTTGTTCACTGTGGTCATGGCACACATGCCCTCACTCAAAGCAGCTCATAAACCAGTGGCAGAAAAAAAATTCCTTTTCTCAAGAAAGGGTTAAATTAATTCCTTTTCCTTTTAGCCGCTGTTAATCTCCCAGTTCCAATTATATAAGTACCAGCTTTAAACTGGTTCCTTCTCTCCAGATCTGCCTGCCATAGAACCTTTTAAAGACAACATTTCTTATAAAGCAGTATTCAAATTGTCTGAATCTTTTTTCTTCTGAAGGGAAAAATAATCCCAAACTTCCGAGAAGTATTTATCTATTTTTCTTTATCTTTATTTAACACTTTATATACTGCCCTTGTCAAGACATGAGGGCGGTTTACAATAAAATATAAATGATAGCGTCAGAAAAGAAAGGAACTCCATTAAAATAAAGGAAAGAAGGGCCAAATGGGCCACTAGAGACAAACAGTAAATCATAAACAATAATTAGACAGAACTGCAAATCACAAAGGACAGACAAACAAATGACTACACAGGACTACTAGGAAGGAGGTCAAATGCCTGTTGGAATAAATGGGTTTTCAGTAGGTTTTTGAAATTGTGATAGGAGGATTCTAACCTGAGAGAGGATGGTAGTGAATTCCAAAGTGAGGGTCCCAGAAAAAGAAAGTGGCGTGGCTTGTCTGTTCTAGATGAGCTTGTGCGGGGAAGGAAGAGATAGACGATTGGCATGCAAGGTGCGAAGCTGCCGATAGGGAGTATGGAGGGAGACCAGATTTGCTAAATACTGAGGGGTTGAGGTGTAGATGACTCTATGAGTTAGAATGAGGAACTTATATCTAAACCTAAAATGCAGTGGGAGCCAGTGAAGATGATACAAAAGAGGGGTTACATGATCGGATCTATGAGCAAAAGTAACACGTCGAGCTGTGGTAGGCTATGGCCTATATAATAGCCTGTACATGTATGAGCCTGCAAGCTAGGCCTGAGTCCCCACCCCCACTTAGAAATAGTAGTGCCAAGAAAGACCAAAGTCAGTGAATGTCTGAGGATCTGCCTTAAACCGCTCTAAACTGCTTTTGATAAGTTTGTGTTAATCCTTTATTCAATGCTTTTATGCTGATGAAAGATATGTTCCAGTGTTTTGCATTTTCACATTCTCTGAGCCTAGCTATGACCTTGTAGCAGGAATGTATTTATGTCTAGAAACTGAGCCTTTGTTAGCATAGCCTGAGAAGGGGGAACAGGGTGTTAGGCCCGATTGGATAGATGCAGAGGGCGTTGGTACCAATAGAAAGTCTGCCTGTATCAAACTGTGAAGCTTGTATATAAGGAAGTTGTTCCTGTTCGCCATTCCTCAGTCCTTTTGAAGCTTGGGCCTTGTGCACAATAAATTGGTTTGGATCCTTGAACCGACTCCTGGTATTATTTATTGCATGCTTATCAGCTGCTACAGAGCAGCTGTATTCTGCAAAAGCTGTAAACGCTGGAGTTGGTAAGCAGGGAGATTTGCATAGACCACGTTGCAATAGTCCACTCTGGACATGACCAAAGCCAGTAAAAGAGTGATGAGAGTCAATGGGCAAAACAGAATGGACTGATCAAAGTTGTCGCAATATAAAGAAAGAACGACGGGAAAGATTAGATATATGCTCATGAAAAGACAGTGAGGAGTCCAGGGTCACTCCTAAATAACGGAAAGAAGAGGTAAGTGGAATGGGAACAGAATTTATTTGAGGCGTGACGTCTGGACAAGAGGCACTCATTGAGACCCACATGGCTGTGGATTTGGATGGATTTAAATGAAGAAAATTAGAGGAAAGCCAGTTAGCAACATGAGTAAGACAAGTATTAAGCGGGGTGATGTCAATATTAACCAGAGAGGTATGGAAAAGAAGAACTATATCATATCTTTCCACATAAATATAGACAGAGACTGGGAACTGTTGGACTAAGAGGGGGAGGGGGCAAAAAAAATGTTAAAGAGTAGGGGGGATAAGACAGATCCCTGAGGTACCCCACAGGACAGGGAAGTAGATGGAGAGGATTGGTGATTGGCACAGACAACAAAGGAACGGGCAGTAAGAAAAGAACAAAACCAACATAATACCGATCCCCGTAAGCCAATGTCAAAAAGACGAGAGAGAAGGGTACGATGGTCGATTAGGTCAAAGGCTGCTGACAAATCTAGTGAAACCAAGAGTGAGATATCTCCACGGTCATGGGCAACATGAATCTCATTCAGCAGGGCCAGGAGGACGGTTTCGGTACTGTGCCCTGCCCTAAAACCTGTTTGCCGGGGGTAAAGAGAATTAGTAGCTTCAGCATGAGATGATTACTATAGGAAGACACAACGCTCTAACACTTTTGCTAGGACAGGAAGGCTGGAAACCGGGCACCAATGGGTAAGTACTGAGGGATTGAGTGAAGATTGTTTCAAAAGAGGATGAACTATAGCGGATTTCCATGAGGAGGGAAAATGGCTGGAGGATAAGCTAGAGTTAAACATAGTGGTAATGACAGGTACCAGCTGTAAAGAGGGTTCTATCAGCCAGGCTGAAGGGATAGGATCTAATGAACAGGTGGTCTTCCGAGTCTTGGAAAGAGCCAGCAACACTTCCGCAGTAGTAAGGGAATGAAAGGTGGACCAAGTATGCGATAAGGCTCTGTTTGGAATATCTAACGGGCCATCGGTTGATTCCTCAGGGAAAAATTATCTGTCTGAGGCTAAAGGGGAGGAACAAGGAGGAGACAGAGGTAAGGGAGGGGCTATACTGAAGGAAGAATGTTAGTTCTGCACCTTCTCAGAAAAGAAAGCAGCTAACGAAGCAGGGGCTGGAACAGCGGCCTGCGGAGCATAGGGCGATGTAGTAGAGGAGAGCTGTCGCAAGATTGAATGAAGTTGTCTGGATGAGTGAGCGGCATTAGAAATTTTTGAGGCATAGAAGGAGCATTTAGCAGCCTGGACTGAGGAGCAATAGTCTGAATATAGGGATTTAAATCGAGCCAAAGTTTCTGGTAAGGGATGCCGACGCCAACGGCATTCAGCTTGACATAGTTGTGTGCGTTGTAACCGTAGGCCTGGATGGAACCAGGGAGAATGGGGTGAAAGGGATGACCTGCTAAAAGGATGAAATGGAGCCAGATTATCCAGGGTGTGTGAAAGAACAGAATTCCAAAGTTGAACTTGAGAATCAAGAGGCAATACAGAGAAGTCATCTGTGAATAAAGAACGTGAAGGAGGAAAAGCTGCTAGAGTGGATGGGGTAATACAACGTCACAGACGTGCCGGGGCAGAGGAACTGAGAGCCCACTGGTATCAGAGACTAACAGAGAGATTGAAAAAGAGACACAGTAATGGTCTGACCAAGGCACACTCTGAGAGATAGGAGAAGATAACATGGAGCAAGAACTGGAAGAAGTGAGAACTAAATCCAGGGTATGGCCCAAACAGTGGGTGGGCCCAGACACATGTTGATGAAGTGACAAATCCTGTAGAAGATTCAGAAAGACTCGATCCTTAAGCCTAGATGGTGCATCCATGTGAATATTAAAATCACCTAGAACCATGGTATTAGGATAGTGAAGAAAAGTCTCTGAAAGAGTTAATAAAAATGCCTCCCAACGATCAGTGTGAACAGAGGGGGAGAGGTAAAGTAAAAGGAAATAAAATGGGGGAGTAGAATGAAAGCGAAGAAAAAGAGACTCAGAAAGATGGATGGTAGAAGTGGTTACTTCAACAATGGGAAGCGAAGAACGGTAAAGAAGGGCCACACCCCCCCACGCCTACCCAGTCGAGGTGTTGAAAAGGCAGAGTAGCCAGAGGGAAGTGCACTGGCCAAAAGAGGGCTATCTCCCTCTTTAAGCCAGGTCTCGGTAAGAAAACAAAGAACAAAAGAGTGTTGTTGTACAAGATCCTGGACCAAAAGGGATTTAGAATGGAGGGACCGGCAATTGAGTAAAGCCAGGCTCAAAGTGAGGCTGGTAGTAACTGCGAATGCAGCAGCCCGAACTGCACAATGCTGAGGAAGGCGTGGGGTACGTTTACAGAGTACCAAGTTGGATAGGCAACGGCCAGACGTGAGTGTAGCAAACCTGGGGCTAGGGCTAGGGCTAGGGCGCCGGCCCCAAAACACCAGGATGCAAGACATGAAGCCTATAAGAAGAGCACAAGTAAAAATAAAGTGAAATACACCAAACCAGAGCTTACCTGGTAATAAGAGAGAGATAGTCCAGAAAAACAAGAGACCTGATAGAGGAGCCAGAAGAGCGAGCGAACCTGGAGGGGTCGCGATCGCGCACCCGCGGTCGCGTCACTTCTGGGAGGCGGGCCAATCAATTCCACAGGCTTTGGGGAAGGACACAGAGAGGGTAAGCACAGCAGAACCCTGGAGGGGTCGCGATTGCGCACCCGCGGTCGCGTCACTTCCGGGAGGCGGGCCAATCAATTCCACAGGCTTTGGAGAAGGACACAGAGAGGGTAAGCATAGCAGAACCCTGGAGGGGTCGCGATCGCGCACCCACGGTTGCATCACTTCCGGGAGGCGGGCCAATCAAAGCAGATTACACAGCAAACCAATCAAATGCACAGCAAACAAATCAAGTGGTTGGGTGTGTGGGTGTGGGCATGCAGTGAAAAATTGAGGTGTGTGTGTGTGAGTGGTGTGAGGAGGTTAATTGCATGTTGAGCTATATACAGTGTGAGCTATGTTCATGAACTATTTGCATTTTTTTTTTATTATTAATTATATAATTAGTACAACAACCAACTATAAAGTACAAGTCAATCAAATAGGAAATCACATAATGATTACAAAGAGTACAAGGAAAATTATAATGATACAGCCCACATCACTGGGACCTAAGTGTGATTGGTCTTGAAGGACTAGAAAGGGGGGACTGTTACTTCTGGAGAGAAATCTGCAACTGTGAGTATATACTTCTGGTAATTTTCTAAAAAGAATTATTTGTATTAAAGCTACTTTATCTGTAAACCCACTGTTTTTTGTTGGATCAGTTGGGGCCTAGTAGCAGCAATTAAAGTTTGAATTTAAAACACAGAGGAGAGCTTTCTGGTTACATTTCATACCCAGCAGAGAGCTTGTAGTTTAAATTTAATAGTCACTCAGGGCCAAGTAACAGCAAAGTACTTTTAGTTTAAATTTAACACACAGAAGAGAGCTTTCTGGTTAACTTTAGTACCCAGCAGAGAGCTTGTAGTTTAAATTTCATAAGAAGTTAGAGCCTAGCAGCAGCTAAGAGCTATAATTTAAATCAAATCAGAATTTAGCTTACCTCAGCAGTACAAGACAGGGTACTGTGTAGCAGACCTCTTTTAATAAGTGTTATTTCCCTCCCTCCCTCCCCACACCCACCCTCCCCTGGGATAATCATAGCTTTATAGGTACTTACACATCTTAAAAGACAGGAGGTGCTTTCAGGTGAAGCTCATTACCCAAATCAGTCATACACTAAGGACCTGAGATTAATTAAGTTTCAGGTGAACAAGGTATATTAAACATATTAGGTACTGTTTTCTTGGTATAAATACCCATAGTAAGAATTTAAAGGTCTAGACACAAACTTAAAACTAAGATGCAGACAGCAGTCCAGCAGCGGGATGGGGGCTTTCCAGTCTTTGCATTGAGTGTCACATGTATGATTTTCTCCCAGTTGGTGAGAGATCTTACGTGTGTACTAGGTGCAAGGAGCTCTTTTCTCTCAGGGAACAAGTCCGTTCTCTAGAGGCTAAAGTAGCAGACTTGGAAAACATAAGACAGACAGAGAGGTACATAGACGAGACCTACAGGGATATAGTCCTGAAGTCCCACCTCCAGTCTGGCAGCACCCCTGTTGCCACGGAGGAGAGAGGTCACATGACAGGAGAGCATCACCCTGGTGTGGCAGGAAGTGATCCTGTAACTAGGACCTGTCCTCCAGGTGATGTAAAACCCTCTCACACCGAGGAAGTTTCTCCAGGGCCATGTGCCCATGAGGGAAGGGTTAGGACAGCCGTTATAGTTGGTGATTCGATCATTAGGCATGTAGATAGCTGGGTGGCTGGTGGACATGAGGATCGCCTGGTAACATGCCTGCCTGGTGCAAAAGTAGCGGACCTCACGCGCCACCTAGATAAGGTCTTAGATAGTGCTGGGGAGGAGTATGCTGTCTTGGTACATGTCGGTACCAATGACATAGGAAAATGTGGTAGGGAGGTTCTGGAGGCAAAATTTAGGCTTTTAGGTAGGAAGTTGAAATCCAGAACTTCCAGGGTAGCATTCTCCAAAATGCTTCCTGTTCCACGCGCAGGACCCAAAAGGCAGGCAGAGCTCCGGAGTCTCAATGCGTGGATGAGACAATGGTGCAGAGATGAGGGTTTTGGATTTTTTAGGAACTGGGGAACATTCTGGGAAAAGGAGGGGCTCTACGAAGGGATGGGCTTCACCTTAACCGGGATGGAACCAGGCTGCTGGCATTAACCTTTAAAAAGGAGATAGAACAGCTTTTAAACTAGATATTAGGGGAAAGCCGACAGTCGCCCAAGAGCGGATGGTTCGGAAGAATGTGTCCTTGAAGGATACTACCAAAAGCAGAGAGGTTCCACAAAAGAGTAAAGTAGCCCAAATGCCCTCAAGTATGGAGCAGACAGAGCTTAAAGATCACAATTTACCCATGTCTAACAATAGCCAAATTAACATGAATAAAATACATTCTCTAAAATGCTTGTATGCAAATGCTAGAAGTCTAAAGAATAAGATGGGAGAGTTAGAATATATACCACTAAATGAAAGGTTAGATATGATTGGAATATCAGAGACATGGTGGAAGGAGGACAACCAGTGGGACACTGTGATATCTGGGTACAAACTATATCATAATGATAGAGCTGATCAAATTGGTGGAGGGGTTGCGCTCTATGTTAGAGAGGGCATTGACTCAGAAAGGATTAAAGTTTTGCAGGAAACAAAATCTGCTGTAGAATCTATATGGATTGAAATTCCATATAAAAGGGGGAAGGCGATGGCAGTGGGGGTGTACTATTGAGCACCTGGCCAGAATGACCAAATGGATGATGAAATGCTCAAAGAAATCAAGGAAGCTAACAAAAGTTACACCGCAGTTATAATAATGGGTGATTTCAATTACCCCGGTATCGACTGGGTAAGTGTCACGTCAGGACATGCTAGGGAGATAAAGTTCCTAGATGAATTAAATGACTGCTTCTTGGAGCAGCTGGTTCATGAACCGACCAGAGGGGAAGCCATATTAGACCTAGTCCTTAGTGGAACACCAGATCTAGTGCAAGAGATAAGGGTGTTGGGGCCACTTGGCAATAGTGATCATAGCATGATCGCCTTTGATTTAATTAGTGGAGGAGGGATAGTAAGGAAATCCACAGTACTACCTTTTAACTTTCAAAAGGGAGACTATGATAAAATGAGGAAAACAGTTAAGAAAAAACTAAAAGGAGCAGTTGCGAAGGTTAAAGACGTACATCAAGCTTGGGTGTTGTTGAAAAATACTATCTTGGAAGCCCAGACCAGCTGTATTCCATGCTTTAAGAAAATTGGAAGGAAGTCCAAAAAACTGCCAGCATGGTTTAAAGGTGAGGTCAGAGAGGCTGTTGTTGCCAAAAAAGCATCTTTCAGGAAATGGAAAAAAGAGCCAAACGACGAAACCTAGAAACAGCACAAGCACTGGCAAATCAAATGCAAGGCATTGATAAGGCAGGCAAAGAGAGAATTTGAGAAGAAGCTTGCTGCGGAAGCAAAAACGCGAAATAAAGAACTTTTCAAGTACATTCGTAGCAAATGTACTTGGAGTGGAGGAGTGGAGTAGAGTGGAGTGGAGGAGTGGCCTAGTGGTTGGGGCAAGGTACTTCGGGCCAGAAGGTCGGGGGTTCAAATCCCACTAGAGGACAACAACCTTGGGCCGGAAGGACTGGGGTTTCTAGTCCCACAGGGTGCTCCTTGTGGTCTTGGGCAAGCCACTTAACCCTCCATAGCCCATGTTCCCTGTAAAATAGTTCTCTGTGTGCTGTGCTTTCCTGTCTAATCAATGTGTTTATACCTCAAAAATTTCCTGTCATGATTTGACAATTTCCAATCTGTAATCAAAACCGCTGCTGATCGCTGGAAGTAGCAGTATACAAATGTATAATAAATAAATAAACAAAAAACCTGTGAGAAAGTCAGTCGGTCCATTAGATGATAAAGGGGTTAAAGGAGCACTAAGAGGCAACAAGGGGATAGCGGAGAGACTGAATGAATTCTTTGCTTTGGTCTTTACTGAGGAAGATGTAGGGATGTTACCCATGACTGAAGTGGTATTTAAAGGTGCGGAAGAATTGAAGGAAATATCGATACATCGGGAAGATGTCTTACAACTATTAGATAAACTGAAGAGTAGCAAATCACCTGGGCCGGTTGGTATACATCCAAGGGTGTGAAAGAACTGAAATATGAGATTGCAGAACTGCTATCAGTAATCTGTGAACTATCATTAAAATCATCTCTAATACCTGAAGATTGGAGGATCGCCAATGTAACACCAATTTTTAAAAAGGGTTCCAGGGGTGATCCGGGAAACTACAGACCGATGAGCCTGACGTCAGTACCGGGAAAAATGGTAGAAACCATCATAAAGAATAAAATTACTCAGCATGTAGATAGTCACAACCTAATGGGAGACAGCCAACATGGCTTTAGACAAGGAAGATCTTGTCTTACTAATCTGTTATGTTTTTTTGAAGGAGTGAATAAACAGGTGGACAAAGGTGAGTCGGTTGATATTGTGTATCTGGACTTTCAGAAAGCCTTTGACAAAGTCCCTCATCAGAGACTTTTGGCAAAACTAAAGAGTCATGGGATAGGAGGCAGTGTACTACTGTGGATCAGGAACTGGTTAAAAGATAGAAAGCAGAGGGTAGGGCTAAATGGCCAATTTTCCCAATGGAGAAAGGTGAATAGTGGTGTACCCCAGGGATCTGTGCCGGGTCCGCTGCTTTTTGACATATTCATAAATGACCTGGAAAGTGGAATAACGAGTGAGGTTATCAAATTTGCAGATGACACAAAACTATTTAAAGTTGTTAAAACCCAAGAGGATTGTGAAAAATTGCAAGAGGATCTTGATAAATTGGAAGACGGGGCATCAAAATGGCAGATGAAATTTAATGTGGACAAGTGCAAGGTTATGCACCTAGGGAAGAACAACCCAAACTATGGTTACACAATGCAAGGTTCCACATTAGGAACCACCACCCAGGAAAATGATTTAGGCGTCATTGTGGATACCATGTTAAAACCCTCGGCCCAGTGTGCAGCGGCGGCCAAGAGAGCAAATAGAATGCTAGGTATGATAAGGAAAGGAATGGAAAATAAAACAAAAGATATTATAATGCCTCTATATCGTTCCATGGTGAGACCGCACCTTGAATATTGTGTGCAATTCTGGACGCCGTATCTTAAAAAGGATATAGCTTTATTAGAAAAGGTTCAGAGAAGAGCCACCAAAATGGTAAAGGGGATGCAAGGATATTCCTATGAAGAAAGGCTAAAAAGGTTAGGGCTCATTAACCTGGAAAAGAGACGGCTGAGGGGAGATATGATAGAAGTCTATAAATTAATGAACGGAGTGGAACGGGTAAACGTAGATCGATTACACAGGTACACTAAAAAAAATTTTTTTTAAACTGTCTCTAATGTTTCGATTGATTTTTACATTTTTTGGTGCGCTGAATCCAAATCTGGTAACCAATTTGCTCCACCACGTACAGATTTTTTGCTACATTGGGTTAGCAGTTTGAGGTGAACGTTTCAGATTGAGTGCGATCGAGATAAAAGTTTCTTGGATGAATTCTTTATACTAATTGTTTAGTAGTTATTCAAATAAGAATAAAGAAAATTGTAACAAGGCAGCACATAAGAATAGAGTAATGTCAACAAAATACACTGTGATGGTAGCAAAATTGTCTGCACTTAAAACAGCCACATACATGTGCACAAACATTGAGCATATAAGAGCGAGGTTAGACACAAAGCAAAGCAAAGAAATGTGCAAAAATGTTGTACAGGTATGTATGTAAGAATAGAAAATGCAAACCGCACCATTGCAATACATGAAGACAAACACCCGATGGTGTGAAAATAAAATTCTAATAAATGAGATCCGACACTGTGATAATAACTAGCAAATTTTTATTTCAAAGTTTAGTAAAAACACGATATTTGTCAACACAGTTTAGATTTTAAAGTCATTCTTGGGTCAATCAATCTCCTGGTGGGCCCGTTTCTTCTTCCCCCGAATGCTTCTCTTGGTGCGCTGCTTGGCGTATTTTCATCTGGGGTTTCCCGCAGCAGCAACCAGCAGAAATCAGCCATCATAGTGGTGTTCCATCTTCCTTGGTACCTTCTCTCTGCGTCCTTGATGTCCTGGTGAAACCTTTCACCTTGTTCTTCACTGTACGCCCCTAAGTTTTCGGGAAAGTAGTTCACATGGGAGTGCAAGAAATGGACTTTCAGGCTCATGTTACAGCCTTGTTCTTTGAAGGCACTGAGCATCCTGGCAACAATATCCTTATAGTTCTCATCCCGCCTGTTCCCCAAGAATTTGAGAACAACATCCTTGAAGGAATCCCAGGCTTCTTTTTCCTTCTCAGACATCGTTTCAGCGAATGCTCCATCTGAAATGAGTTTCCTTATATCAGGGCCAACAAACACTCCTTTCTTTAGCTTTGCTTCAGAAAGTCGGGGGAACTTTGAGCAAAGGTACCGAAAGCACTCACCATCTTTTGGAAGGGACTTGATGAATTGCTTAATGAGACCCAACTTAATGTGGAGAGGTGGTAATAGAATTTTATCACGAGGTACCAAGCTCTCATGAAGAACATTTTTCTCACCGGGTCTCAAATACTCCCGAATTGGCCAGTCTTTTTTCCCCCAGTGTAGGTCGCGGGCCCGGCTATCCCACAAGCAAAGGAAGCAGGGATATTTGGTGAAACCGGATTGCTGCCCTAATAGCATGGATAGAATTTTAAAGTCTCCACAAGTCATCCACTTATGCTCATCATAACGAATCTTCTGAAGAATCAGGGCCAAATTCTCGTATTTTTCTTGGAGAATAACAGAGTGAGCAATAGGAACTGAAGCAAATGTGTTGCCATTATGAAGAAGAACACCTTTTATGCTGTCTTTTGACGAATCAATGAACAGCCGCCATTCAGCAGGATCATACTTGAGTTTAAACTTTTCCATCACTCCGTATATATCGTTGCAAAATACCAAATCTTCCTCTTTGCTGAAATACTTCAAAAATTGTGTCTCGCGGTTGCGGTACCAATAAAAAGTTGTTCCTGGTGACAATAGATTTTTCTGTTTAAGCCGAGAACCTAGCAGTTGGGCAGCATCTTTTGGGAGTCCTAAATCCCGGACTAAATCATTCAATTCAGCTTGAGAGAAAAGTTCAGGTTTCGGATCTGGTTCAGTTTCAAACTCGGAAGTACTGGACTCATCGGGAAAAGCCATCTGATGAGTCTCATCATGATCAGAACCGTCCACACAAATATGATCCAAAGATTTTGGTGGTTCAGGCACAGGTACTTCGTTGCTATGAGGCATAGGCCTAATTGCTGAGGGAAGGTTGGGATAACTTATTACGTTCTTATTTTTTAAGTTGTATCCCTTCACAATGCAAGAGCAAAAATAGCAGTCACTGCTGTGGTCTCTTTGTTCATGCCACATCATAGGTATTCCGAAACGAAATGCTTGTTTTTTACCTTTCATCCATAAGCGTAGATCTTCCTCACATGTCTTGCACACTTTGTGAGGAGCCCACGGTTTGTCTTGATTGCCTAACTTCAAACCGAAATAGGCGAAATATACTTTTTTAATAAATGCAGAAATGTTCCTCTGCCGCTTTTTCACGGTATATTCCCCACAAATAAAACAAAAACTGTCCGGAGAGTTGACGCAACCTCTGGCTCTGTGAGCCATCACAAATACACAGCACTGCAAACTACAACTGTAGTGAACCACTTCGGAATAAAGCTGGATTACGACTGAGCAAACAAAAGGTAATAATGAACTTGCAAGAAACTGAAATTTGACAGGAACGTTCATGTCGCAACCACCGTGTTTGAGCGAGCGAACGAGGCGAGGCGAACAGGAAAGAACATGCGCCAGCGCGAGTACTGGATTTAGCCCCCCGCCTCCCAATTGTCCTGTTAATGTATAAAATGAATACAAAACACTCTAAAATATCATGAGGGAGTGTTTCTAGTTAGTTAACCATTACAACCTCTATTTTGGGCAAAGAAAATAAACTGCAGTCGGCTAAAAAGAAATTATGTGAACATTCCTTATATGGGTAAGAAATCTAATTTTGCAAGAAAACGTGACGTGATGGAACATTTTGGCTATTTTTCCTGGATTCAGCACCCCAAAATCCATAGGAATCAGTTGCAAAACTGGAGGCAGTTTTTTGGTAGTGTACCTGTGTTATTTACCTTATCAGAATATAGAAAGACTAGGGGACATGCAATGAAGCTACAGGGTAAACTAATTAAGACTAATAAAAGAAAATATTTTTTTCACTCAACGTGTAATCAAACTCTGGAATTTGTTACCGGAGGATGTAGTAAAGGCTGTTAGTGTAGCTGGGTTTAAAAAAGTTTGGACAAGTTCCTGGAGGAAAGGTCCATAAACCATTATTAAGAAGTGACCGAAGATATCAATGCTTGACCCAGTACAAGCATTTTGGAACTTGTGTCTCTTGGGGAAACTGCTAGGTACATGTGACCTAGATTGGCCACTGTTGGAAACAGAATACTGGGCTTGATGGACCTTGGTCTGACCCAGTGTGGCATATCTTATGATCTTATGATTATAAAAAGAAAAAAAAAGAAAAGAAAACTAGGCTCTAAAAAAAACCCTACATCTAGGGAGGCATAATTAATTACACAGGTACACTACCAAAAAACTGCCTCCAGTTTTGCAACTGATTCCTATAGATTTTGGGGTGCTGAATCCAGGAAAAATAGCCAAAATGTTCCATCACGTCACGTTTTCTTGCAAAATTAGATTTCTTACCCCTATAAGGAATGTTCACATAATTTCTTTTTAGCCGACTGCAGTTTATTTTCTTGGCCCAAAATAGAGGTTGTAATGGGTAACTAACTAGAAACACTCCCTCATGATATTTTAGAGTGTTTTGTATTCATTTTATACATTAACAGGACAATTGGGAGGCGCGGGGCTAAATCCAGTACTCGCGCTGGCGCATGTTCTTTCCTGTTCGCCTCGCCTCGTTCGCTCGCTCAAACACAGTGGTTGCGACATGAACGTTCCTGTCAAATTTCAGTTTCTTGCAAGTTCATTATTACCTTTTGTTTGCTCAGTCGTAATCCAGCTTTATTCCGAAGTGGTTCACTACAGTTGTAGTTTGCAGTGCTGTGTATTTGTGATGGCTCACAGAGCCAGAGGTTGCGTCAACTCTCCGGACAGTTTTTGTTTTATTTGTGGGGAATATACCGTGAAAAAGCGGCAGAGGAACATTTCTGCATTTATTAAAAAAGTATATTTCGCCTATTTCGGTTTGAAGTTAGGCGATCAAGACAAACCGTGGGCTCCTCACAAAGTGTGCAAGACATGTGAGGAAGATCTACGCTTATGGATGAAAGGTAAAAAACAAGCATTTCGTTTCGGAATACCTATGATGTGGCGTGAACAAAGAGACCACAGCAGTGACTGCTATTTTTGCTCTTGCATTGTGAAGGGATACAACTTAAAAAATAAGAACGTAATAAGTTACCCCAACCTTCCCTCAGCAATTAGGCCTATGCCTCATAGCAACGAAGTACCTGTGCCTGAACCACCAAAATCTTTGGATCATATTTGTGTGGACGGTTCTGATCATGATGAGACTCATCAGACTGCTTTTCCCGATGAGTCCAGTACTTCCGAGTTTGAAACTGAACCAGATCCGAAACCTGAACTTTTCTCTCAAGCTGAATTGAATGATTTAGTCCGGGATTTAGGACTCCCAAAAGATGCTGCCCAACTGCTAGGTTCTCGGCTTAAACAGAAAAATCTATTGTCACCAGGAACAACTTTTTATTGGTACCGCAACCGCGAGACACAATTTTTGAAGTATTTCAGCAAAGAGGAAGATTTGGTATTTTGCAACGATATATACGGAGTGATGGAAAAATTTTAAACTCAAGTATGATCCTGCTGAATGGCGGCTGTTCATTGATTCGTCAAAAGACAGCATAAAAGGTGTTCTTTTTCATAATGGCAACACATTCGCTTCAGTTCCTATTGCTCACTCTGTTATTCTCCAAGAAAAATACGAGAATTTGGCCCTGATTCTTCAGAAGATTCGTTATGATGAGCATAAGTGGATGATTTGTGGAGACTTTAAAATTCTATCCATGCTATTAGGGCAGCAATCCGGTTTCACCAAATATCCCTGCTTCCTTTGCTTGTGGGATAGCCGGGCCCGCGACCTACACTGGGGGAAAAAAGACTGGCCAATTCGGGAGTATTTGAGACCCGGTGAGAAAAATGTTCTTCATGAGAGCTTGGTACCTCGTGATAAAATTCTATTACCACCTCTCCACATTAAGTTGGGTCTCATTAAGCAATTCATCAAGTCCCTTCCAAAAGATGGTGAGTGCTTTCGGTACCTTTGCTCAAAGTTCCCCCGACTTTCTGAAGCAAAGCTAAAGGAAGGAGTGTTTGTTGGCCCTGATATAAGGAAACTCATTTCAGATGGAGCATTCGCTGAAACGATCTCTGAGAAGGAAAAAGAAGCCTAGGATTCCTTCAAGGATGTTGTTCTCAAATTCTTGGGGAACAGGCGGGATGAGAACTATAAGGATATTTTTGCCAGGATGCTCAATGCCTTCAAAGAACAAGGCTGTAACATGAGCCTGAAAGTCCATTTCTTGCACTCCCATGTGAACTACATTCCCGAAAACCTGGGGGCGTACAGTGAAGAACAAGGTGAAAGGTTTCACCAGGACATCAAGGATGCAGAGAGAAGGTACCAAGGAAGATGGAACACCACTATGGTGGCTGATTTCTGCTGGTTGCTGCTGCGGGAAACCCCAGATGAAAAATACGCCCAGCAGCACACCAAGAGAAGCATTCGGGGGAAGAAGAAACGGGCCCACCAGGAGATTGATTGACCCAAGAATGACTTTAAAATCTAAACTGTGTTGACAATATCGTGTTTTTACTAAACTTTGAAATAAAAATTTGCTAGTTATTACCACAGTGTCGGATCTCATTTATTAGAATTTTATTTTCACACCATCGGGTGTTTGTCTTCATCTATTGCAATGGTGCGGTTTGCGTTTTCTATTCTTACATACATACCTGTACAACATTTTTTGCACATTTCTTTGCTTTGCTTTGTGTCTAGCCTCGCTCTTATATGCTCAATGTTTGTGCACATGTATGTGGCTGTTTTAAGTGCAGACAATTTTGCTACCATCACAGTGTGTTTTGTTGACATTACTCTATTCTTGTGTGCTGCCTTGTTACAATTTTCTTTATTCTTATTTGAATAACTACTAAACAATTAGTATAAAGAATTCATCCAAGAAACTTTTATCTCGATCGCACTCAATCTGAAACGTTCACCTCAAACTGCTAACCCAATGTATCAAAAAATCTGTACGTGATGGAGCAAATTGGTTACCAGATATGGATTCAGCGCACCAAAAAACGTAAAAATCAATCGAAACATTAGAGGTAGTTTAAAAAAAAAATTTTTTAGTGTACCTGTGTTATTTTTCCATTGAACATAAGAACATAAGATATACCATACTGGGTCAGACGAAGGTCCATCAAGCCAAGTATCCTGTTTCCAACAGTGGCCAATCCACGTCACAAGTACCTTGCAGTTTCCCCAAAAGACACAAGTTCCTCAATGCTTGTATTGGGTCAAGCAGTGACATCCCGGGTCCCTTTTAATAATCGTTTATGGACCTTTCCACCAGGAATTTGTCCAAACCTTTTTTAAACCCAGCTACACTAACAGCTCTTTTTACATCCTCTGGTAACAAATTCCAGAGTTTGATTACACGTTGAGTGAAAAAATATTTTCTCTTATTAGTTTTAAATAGGTTATCCTGTAGCTTCATTGCATGTTCCCTAGTCTTTTTATATTCTGATGATGTAAACAATCGATCTATATTTACCCGTTGCACTCTATTCATTAATTTATAAACCTCTATCATATCTTCCCTCAGCCGTCTCTTTTCCAGGTTGAAGAGCCCTAACCTTTCTAGCCTCTCTTCATAGGAGTAGCCTTCCATCCCCTTTACCATTTTAGTGGCTCTTCTCTGAACCTTTTCTAATAATGCTATATCCTTTTTAAGATACGGCGACCAGAATTACACACAATATTCAAGGTGTGGTAGCACCATGGAATGATACAGAGGCATTATAATATTCTTTGTTTTATTTTCCATTCCTTTTCTTATGATACCTAGAATTCTATTTGCTCTCTTGGCCACCGCTGCATACTGGGTGGAGGGTTTTAACATGTTATTCACGATGACGCCTAAATCTTTTTTCCTGGGTGGTGGTTCCTAATGTGGAACCTTGCATCATGTAGCCATAGTTTGGGATGCTCTTCCCTAGGTGCATAACTTTGCACTTGTCCACATTAAATTTCATCTGCCATTTGGATGCCCAGTCTTCCAATTTATCAAGATCCTCTTGCAATTTTCCACAATCCTCTTGGGTTTTAACAACTTTAAATAGTTTTGCGTCATCTGCAAATTTGATAACCTCACTCGTTATTCCCTTTGCCAGGTCATATATGAATATGTCAAAAAATAGCAGACCCAGCACAGATCCCTGGGGTACTCCACTATTCACCTTTTTCCATTGGGAAAATTGGCCATTTAGACCTACCCTCTGCTTTCTATCTTTTAACCAGTTCCCGATCCACAATAGTACACTGCCTCCTATCCCATGACTTTTTAGTTTTGCCAAAAGTCTCTGATGAGAGACCTTGTCAAAGGCTTTCTGAGAGTCCAGATACACTATATCAACCAACTCACCTTTGTCTACCTGTTTATTCACACCTTAAAAAGATATAACAGATTAGTAAGACAAGATCTTCCTTGTCTGAAGCCATGTTGGCTGTCTCCCATTAAGCCATGACTATCTACATGCTGAGTAATTTTGTTCTTTATGATGGTTTCTACCATGTTTCCCAGTATTGACATCAGGCTCACTGGTGTGTAGTTTCCTGGATCACCCCTGTAACCCTTTTTAAAAATTGGTGTTACATTGGCAATCCTTCAATCTTCAGGTATTACAGATGATTTTAATGGTAGTTCACAGATTACTAATAGCAAGTTTGGAATATCATATTCCAGTTCTTTCAACGCCCTTGGATGCATACCATCTGGTCCAGGTGATTTGCTACTCTTCAGTTTATCAAAACGTTATAATACATCTTCCTGGTGTAGTGATTTTTCTTTCAATTCTTCTGCAATATCACCTTTAAATACCATTTCAGTCATATGTCCCCACAACACGCCACCAACCATGAATACGTAAACCATTACCAATGGATGTACATAGTATACATACAGTCTGTAGATAGGTGTAAATTGTTGAACATAGTTACCACCAGTTGAATCCCGAGTTAATCTACCCTGTTCATTGTAAGTGCTTTTTGCACAACATTGTTGTATGTAAACCGCGCTGATTTTTAAGAGTGCGGTATATAAGAACATTAAATAAATAAATAAATGTGTAACATCCCTACATCTTCCTCAGTAAAGACTGAGGCAAACAATTCATTCAGTCTCTCCACTATAGCCTTGTCCCCTCTTACTGCCCCTTTTACCCCTCTATCATCTAATGGCCCAACTGAGTCTCTCACAGGTTTTTTGCTACAAACGTACATGAAAAAGTCTTTATTATGTGTTTTTGCTTCCACAGTAAGTTTCTTCTCAAATTCTCTTTTTGCCTGTCTTATCAATGCCTTGAATTTAACTTGTCAGTGCTTCTGTTGTTTCCAGTTTTTGTCATTTGGCTCTTTTTTCCATTTCCTAAAAGATGCTTTTTTGGCAACAACAGCCTCTCTGACCTCACCTTTAAACCATGCTGGCAGTTTTTTGGACTTCCTTCCACTTTTCTTAAAGCATGGAATACAGCTGGTCTGGGCGTCCAAGATAGTATTTTAAACAACACCCAAGCTTGATGTAAGTCTTTAACCTTAGCAACTGCTTTTATTTTTTTTCTTAACTATTATCCTCATTTTATCATAGTCTCCCTTTTGAAAGTTAAAAGGTAGTACTGTGGATTTCCTTACCATTCCTCCTCCATTAATTAAATCAAACGCGATCATGCTATGATCACTATTGCCAGGTGGCCCCAACACCCTTATCTCTTGCACTAGATCTGGTGTTCCACTAAGGACTAAGTCCAAAATGGCTTCCCCTCTGGTCGTTTCATGAACCAGCTGCTCCAAGAAGCAGTCATTTATTTCATCTAGAAACTTTATCTCCCTAACATGTCCTGCCATGACACTGACCCATTCAATACCGGGGTAATTGAAATCATCCATTATTATTACCGTTCTGTAACTTTTGTTAGCTTCCCTGATTTCTTTGAACATTTCATCATCCATTTGTTCATTCTGGCCAGGCAGTCAATAGTACACCCCCACTGCTATTGCCTTCTCCTTTTTACATAGAATTTCAATCCATATAGATGCCACAGATAATTTTGTTTCCTGTAGAACTTTAATTCTTTGTGACTCAATGCCATCTATAACATAGAGCGCAACCCCTCCACCAATTTGATCAGCTCTATCATTACAATATAGTTTGTACCCAGGTATCACAGTGTCCCACTGGTTGTCCTCCTTCCACAATGTATCTGAGATTCCAATCATATCTAACCTTTCATTTAGTGCTATATATTCTAACTCTCCAATCTTATTTTTAGACTTGTAGCATTTGCATACAAGCATTTTAGAGACTGTATTTTATTCATATTAATCTGGTTATTGGTAGGCAGGGGTAATTTGGGATCTTTAAGCTCTGTCTGCTCTGTACTCCAGGGCATTTGTGCCATCTTTGTCTTTATTGGATCCGCTGTGCTGATGTGCCCTAACTTCATTTTGTTAGTAGTATCCTTCAAGGATACATCCCCTATTATCTAGTTTAAAAGCTGTTCTATCTCCTTTTTAAAGGTTAATGCCAGCAGCCTGGTTCCATCCCGGTTAAGGTGAAGCCCATCCCTTAGGAAGAGTCCTTCCTTTCCCCAGAATATTCACCAGTTCCTAACAAATCCCAAACCCTCATTCTTGCACCATTGTCTCATCCACGCATTGAGACTCCAGAGCTCTGCCTGCCTTTTGGGTCCTGCGCGTGGAACGGAAAGCATTTCGGAGAACTCTACCCTGGAAGTTCTGGATTTCAACTTCTTACCTAAAAGCCTAAATTTAGCATCCAAAACCTCCCTACCACATTTTCCTATGTCATTGGTACCGACATGTACCAAGACAGCAGACTCCTCCCCAGCACTATCTAAGACCTTGTCTAGGTGGCGCGTGAGGTCCGCTACCTTTGCACCAGGCAGGTATGTTACCAAGTGATCCTCACTTCCACCAGCCACCCACTATAACGGCTGTCCTAAACATTCCCTCATGGGCACTTGGCCCTGGAGAAACTTCCCCGGTGTGAGAGGGTTTTACATCACCTAGAGGACAGGTCCTAGCTATAGGATCACTTCCTGCCATATCAGGGTGACGCTCTCCTGTCACGTGACCTCTCTACTCCAAGGCAACAGGGATTCTGCCAGACTGGAGGTGGGACTTCAGGACTATATCCCTGTAGGTCTTGTCTATGTACCTCTCTGACTTCCTTATATCTTCCAAGTCTGCTACTCTTGCTTCCATAGATCGGACTCATTCCCTGAGAGCAAAGAGTTCCTTGCACCTTCTTCACACATAAGACCCCTCACCAACTGGGAGAAAATCATACATGTGACACTCAATGCAAAAGACTGGAAAGCCCCCCCCCCCCCCCCCATCTTGCTGCATCTTTGTTTTAAGGTTGTGTTTAGATATTTAAGTTCTTTACTTACTAAGGGTTGCTGGTGATACTTATACTAATAAAACTATACCTAATATTTTAATTTTAATTAAATTAACAGTCGCTTATATACCACACCTTCCAGAGATCAGGTGCGGTTTACATTTAACAACAATATAACAGCTGATATCTGTTTTACAATGAACGTCTGAAACAGTGTAACTATTATACAACAAAACAGTCAGTAATCATTTACAAGGAACATCTTAAAACAAAGGAAAATTGTGCAAAAACAAATAACATTTTGGTAACTATATACAATTGGGGTATGAGTGCATTACATAAGACGTAAAAATATATTATAAATTTCTAAACTAGTGTAAAATCTTAGGAGTGGAAGGTGTTGGATCATGTCAATTTTGTGTCACTCAGTCAAACAGTGTTATTATCCGTTTTCTTGTTGGGAGAGGGAGTTTGTTGATAGCCCGTAGTGTGCCTTAAACAGATGTGTTTTTAGACTCTTACGGATCTCTTTGATCTCATTTATTGATCTGATTTCCTCTGGGAGGTCATTCCAGATAATGGGGGCCACATGGGAAAATGCTTTTTTGTTAGTTGTCTTTTTAGCTTTTATGTATTCTTTTGGGGTCCTGAATATGTTTAATGTACTTTGTTCACCTGAAATTTAATTAATCTCAGGTCCTTAATGTATGCTGATGAGAATAAACAGCTGCACCTGAGAGTGAATATGGCACCTCCTTTCCTTTAAGAGGTTTAAGCACCTATAAAGCTACAATTATCCCCGGGGTAGGTTGGTGATGGGGAGGGAGAGAGAGAAAAAAGACATTAAAAGCTGGCTGCTACACAGTACCCTGTCCTGTGATTCTAAGGTAATCTGTGACCAATCTCCAGGGGGAGCCTTACAGCCCTTGCTTGGATAGAGGGAGTCTTGGGTTCTAAATTTAACCAGAAAGCTCTCCTCTGTGTTTTAAATGTAAACTAGGCCCTGACTGAGTATTACATTTAAACTGTATGCTCTCTGCTGGGTTCTAAATTTAACCAGAAAGCTCTCTTCTGTGTTTTAAATTTAAACTGAAGCTCTTTGCTGCTATTCGGCCCTGACTGATTTAACAAATACACTGGGTTCACAGATTGATCTGCTTTAATCTAAAGAATTCATTTTTCCTGAAGATTTAGAAAAATTCCCATAAGTAATACTTATAATTGCAGATCTCTACCCAGAAGTAGCAGTCACTTTTGTAGTTCTTCAAGACTTTGAAGCACAGAACTCTGGTTGAACTTTTTATGCCTGTGATTCTGAGGTAAGCTGTCATCAATTTCCTGAGTGATTAATACAGTCCTTGCTTGATAGAGGGAGTCTTTCAAACTGGCCTTTTGATCAGTTGCCTGGCTTTAACACCTATTTAAAAAATTTCAAAGCTCTCTTGCCCTCTATGTAGAAGACCTCTTTGTAAGGGTCTCTAGAAATAATTTATTGCTCAAGGAATACTGACCCAGTTTTGCCTTTTATGCTAAGTTATAGTCTAGATTTAAATTAAAGCTCTTAGCTGCTACTAGGCCCTGACTGAGTATAAAATTTAAACTGGAAGCTCTCTGCTGGGTTCTAAATCTAACCAGAAAGCTTTCTTCTGTGTTTTAAATTTAAACTGAAACGCTTTGCTGCTACTAGGCTCTGACTGATTTAACAAATACACTGGGTTCACAGAGTAATCTGCTTTAATCTACAGAATTCCTTTTCTCCAAGGTTTAGAAAAATAATTCCCATAAGTAATACTTACAATTGCAGATCTCTTTCCAGAAGTAGCAGTCCTCTTTTGTAGTCCTGAGCTTGAGATAGATAGGACAAACTCAAAGGCTTTGAAATTGTTTTTTGCAATTAATTAAAAAAGATAGATGAGGTACAGGCAGCTAGAAACTATTCAGAGCAAGCAAAAGAGAAAGAACGAAAACTTAGCAGACAGATCCAATCAGTATGCTTCCACTCCCAAATCTCTGGAGATCAATACTAGCTTGTGGGTCTTTCCAACAAGTTTTACATGCAGAGCTCACTTTTTCTCTTTTTTTGTTTGACGTCCTGAGCCAGAAATCCCTGCTGGCCAACTGTTAACTACCAGACTACAGCTTACAATTGCAATACAGGCCAAATGTATTCTTTTAAAGTCACTTTTTCAGAACAGGCTGGAAATCTGAACTCTTTTTAGAGCTTGGTAATTCCTATATTGCACCATGAGGAAGGATCTAGCAAAGCCTGAAGAATGATAATGCAATTGGCAGCCAAGATTTCATACTAAAAAAAGTAGGGTCATGCATTTGGGCTGTAAAAACCTAAGGGAGAAGTACAGTGTAGGAGGTGAAGTACTTCAAGACATGAAAGAAGAGCGAGACCTGGCGGTGATAGACTTGGTTGATTTTAAAGTGGTTAAACAGGTAAACAGGTGATAGCAAAAGCCAGAAGAATGCTTGAATGCATAGGGAGAGGAATGGTCAACAAGAACATTTGGAGTACTGCATACAGTTTTGGAGCATGCACCTTCAAATGGATATAAAGTCCAGGAGATGGCTAATAAATGTCTTTGCTATAAGGCATAAGGGGATGGACTTAAAGATCTCAATATGTATATTGTGGAGTTAAGATGGGAAAGGAGAAATATAATAGAGACAGTTACTTATATACTTCTATGGTATAAATGCACTGGAGGTGGCTCTCTTCCATTTGAAAGGAAGCTCTGGAACAAGGGTCATAAGATGAAGGTGAAAGGGGATAGACTCAAGAGTAATCTGAGGAAAAATTTCTTTACACAAAGGGTGGTGGATGTATGGAACACACTTTCTGTGGAGGTGGTGGAGACAAGAACTGTATCCAGGGCCTGTGCAAGGATTGGAGGTGACCTAGGCAGGCCCCTCCATCCTGCTGCTCACCTCATGAACCCCTCACCTCTATTTGAAGTATGCATCGGAAGGGGTGGAGGAAAGTAGAAACTGTGAGGCAGCAACAGCAAAGTACTGCCTCACGGTTTCTGAACGACTGCCACCATTGCAAGTCCAGAGAATAGTAGCAGTGGTGGTAATGGACGCCCCAGAGGGCTGATGCTCTAAGTGACCACCTAGTCTGACTAATGGAAGTGCCAGCCTTGACTGTATCTGAATTCAAGAAACATGGGAGAAGTAGAAAAGAACTCTGAGGGAGAGGAGGGGATTGTAGAGCTTATTATTTCATATGGCTGGGCAGACTGGATAGTTCTTTATCTGCCGCCATTTTCTATGATTCTCTCTACCTTCACTGGCTCTATGATATTGAGACTTGAGGAACATTTGACTTTACTAATTAAACAACTGGCAAAGTTCTCTACTTTCAACTTATGGTCTCTATATGTACTATGACAGAAAATATACAATGGAAAATAATTCTGCTGGTTTGGATTAAGCAACCTTTATCTTACTAGTTAAACACACATTTTATCTCATCCAATTTAACTTTGTATTGCTTAAAAGTACATATATAACTGCATTTAGCATCAACTGTTTGATGTTTGTCCAATATCTCTCGGCATGGTGCATTTCCCTTTTCATTCACATACTGTAGTACCTCATTATACAAACAAGCATAATTAGATCTTACCACTGATTTGTAGGTAGATTGAACATGGGAAGATTTTGATATCTTGCCATTCTATACACTCACTAGCTGTTGAACTGCCTGTTCCACAAAAGGCCAAGGAAATAATAAAGCTGAAGATGCATAATAGATAATTAGACAGTTAATACGGAGAAAATCTTCTAATTTAACCAAAAAGCAGTCCTGAATGTGCAAGAACATGTATTGCTAATTATTTACCAGAAAGCCTATTAGAAATGAAAAATCAACCCTCCTCCACATTTATAGCCATGATATGTTGCAAAATTAAAAATCTGAGAGACAGACCTGAGAAAGGCAGGGAGACTTATCTTGCTTTAGCCAGGTCTCGGTGATGGATAAAAATCAAAATTAGAAAGTAACAGATTTATGAAAATTTGTTCTTTAACAGACAGAATGTCCTGCCATCCTACCCAAAAGGAAGAAGCAATAGAAGTTGGCAGGATTTTTATTTATTTATTTATTTACATTCTCTTATATACTGTGCTATTCTGCATCAGTGCGGTTTACATTGAACAAACTGAAATTACATTGAACAGGGCATTATAACTTGGAGATAACTATTATTACTATGGAGGGTTAAGTGGCTTGCCCAAGACCACAAGGAGCACCTTGAGGATACTGATATTATTAAAATCATCTGTAATACCTGATGATTGGAGGATGGACAATATAACTCAAATTTTTAAAAAGGGTTCCAGGGATGATCCGTCAGTACTGGGAAAAATGGTAGAAACCATTATAAAGAACAAAATTACTGAACATGTAGACAGTCATGGCTTAGTGGGAGACAGCCAACATGGCTTTAGCCAAGGAAGGTCTTGTCTTACAGTATTAATCTGTTATGTTTTTTGAAGGTGTGAATAAACAGGTAGACAACGGTGAATCGGTTGATATACTGTATCTGGATTTTCACAAAGCCTTTGACAAGGTCCCTCATGAGAGACTCTTGGTGAAACTAAAAAGTCATGGGATAGGAGGTAGCATACTATTGTGGATCAGGATCTGGTTAAAAGATAGAAAGCAGAGGGTAGGCTAAATGGCCAATTTTCCCAATGGAGAAAGGTGAATAGTGGTGTACCCCAGGGATCTGTGCTGGCTCTGCTGCTTTTTGACATATTCATTGGGCGGCACCTATATTCCCTGTCCATGCTGGGGTATTTCTCTCTCTTCAGATGGACCAAGCACATTTGCAGCACAGTCCATCTCAAAGTGTGAGGACAAGCCAGGTAATGAGCAACTAGAGTGTTGATGAATAGCGGCAACAAGAAGAGGCTGAACCGCAGCTAGCCCCTGCAGACTGTACCACTATGCCTATGAACATGGCGGCAGCTTCTCCCCTAAGTGAATCAGTGATTTCTCCTGTGGGGATAGGGATTGACAAACCTCATAGGCGGTGCAAGCGTTCAAGGCAGCACTGGGGTGAGTCTAACTCTTCCTCTTCTAGTACTGAGTCTTTGTTATCTTCTGGAGGGTTGGGCATAGGGGTGGCCAGTGCATCCATTGGGGCATCTGCAGGGACTTCTGGTGGGGGGCAGTCTACGTTGATTCTCTTTTTGGAGCTGTGGGGATTGATCCCCAGGGTTTTGTGTCAAAAGAGTCAAAAACGGAAGTACATTGATATTTTCCGCCTATTCGAGTAGCGGAAGAGGTCAGGGGGGAGTAAGAAGAAGCAAAAAGAGGACAAGAAGGCAGGCCGGCTTAAGAAGGTGTCCAGGAATACAGTTGATTGGAACAGAACCTTCCCCATTTGGTGAGTGTTTGGGGACACTATATGCCAGGGCAGTATGGCCCTCTGCTGGTTTATGCAGATTCTATCCTAGAGATTTCACAGACGCACAAAGAGTGGGCATGGCTAAATTACGATGAAAAGTTTAGAGACAAGATGGAGGAGTGTAAGATAATGTCTTGGGGGAACCAGGACATTAACTTGTGGTTGATCTAGATGTTGGCAAGATCGGAGGGGTCTGGGATGGAGCAGCAAAGAGTGGGTCTGGATCTACTGTGTCTAGGACGCGTTCCTTTCACTCCAGGATATATGGCATGCAGCAGAACAAACTCAGGGGAGGGTTGTCTGATGTCTGTTGGCAATTCAAAAAATCTTCTTGTCCCTTCCCTGATTGTAAATTTTGCCATGTCTGTTCCATTTGCGGCAGAGGGTACTCCGCATCTAAGTGCAGTAATAAGGGGATCACCGGTGTCCCTTCCAGAGGTAAATAGTGATATGTTGTTGCAGCAAGCTGTTACTCTAGTGCATAATGAGGCCATGCACCCATGATTGGCTTGCTATTCATGGCAGCATGAGGACATTTTATTAAAAGGTTTTAAGGCAGGTTTTATCATTCCTTTCCAAGGTGAGGTTGTCAACTCCAGGGCTCATAATGCACCTTCAGTTGAGCGTCTCTTGGAGATGGTTCAGGCTAAGTTAGCGAGTGAGCGTGAACTGAGGAGAGTGGCTGGACCTTTTGAGAAGCCTCCTTTCTCAGTTTTTGCTATTTCACCATTAGGCATTATACCAAAAAAGGATCTGGCGAAGTTTTGGTTAATCCATAACCTCTCTTTTCCACCTGGTAACACAGTGAATGATCATGTGCCGAGGGAATTTTAAGTGGTGTGTTATGTGTCTTTTGATTGTGCGATGGCTTTGGTTCAACAGTTGGTTCTGGGTTTCCTACTAATGAAAGAGGATATTGAGTCAACTTTTCACTTGCTCCCAATTCATTCTTCTGTCTTCCACCTTTTTGGCTTCATTTTTGAAGACCCTTTGTTATTTTGATAAGTGTTCCATCTGTTGCAGTTACTTTGAAATGTTCAGTAGCTTTCTGCATTGGGTGGTGTTTATGGCTGGTGAATGTAGTCCACTACTTGGATGATTTTTTGTTTCTGGAACTGGCACAGTCTGTTACATGTGCAGCACTGTTGGACCACTTTGTTGCCTTTGAGAGTGATTTCAGCATTCGTTTGGCTGCAGAGAAGACTCAAGGCCCAGTAACGCAAATGACCTTTTTAGGCATTGAGATGGACACTGTAGCTATGGTGGCACAGCTACTGGATTAAAAAATGGGGAAACTGAGAACATTGTTGTCTCAGATCAGGTCTTCTTGGAAGGTTACCTTGAAGGATATGCAAGCTTTGGTGGGGTCCTTGGGTGATTCCAATGGGCCATGCATTTTCTAGGTGTCTTTCAAGTGCGATGTCAGGCATCTTATGCCCTCATAATTACATTAGAGTCTCCAAAGGGGTGTGTGAGGATTTGAGAGTCTGGGATGCTTTTCTATCTGAGTTTAGTGGGACGTCATTTCTTCAACTGAAAGAGATTTCAAATTCAGACCTGCAGATTTTTTCTGATGCATTCAGAGGTATAGGCTTTTGGAATCTATTTTCAGGGGTCTTGGTGTGCGGAGTGGTGGCCGGTAGAGTGGCATGCATCAGGTCTGACCCATAATCTCACATTCTTGGAGTTCTTCCCAATTGTTTGAGCTTTAGAACTATTGCCACAGCGTCTGCTTAATCGGAGGGTTTTGCTTTAGTGTGACAATGCAACGGTAGTCGATGCCATCAATGGGCAATCTGCACATTGCCTGTGGGTGGCTGCATTGTTGCATGTCTTTGTTCTGTTTTGTCTACGTTTAAATGTGACAGTTCATATGTGGCATGTGCGTGGGTCTATTAACCATATCGCTGATTCCCTTTCCTGCTTCAAGTGGTCCCTTTTCAGAACTCTGGCGCCAGGAGCAGAGATTGAAGGATCACTTATCACAGTTTGATCTCCAGAGATGATGAACTTGCTTTGTGGGTATGTTGCTTCATCTACATGGGTTGTATAATGCAGGGGATTTCACTATGTGGAGGCCTTTTTGCAAGGTTGGGGTTGGCATGGTTGCAGAGCACCGGAGTTCCTGTTTGGCCAGTACATAATGAGGGTAAAGACGCATGGGTTTTCAAGAGCAGTGGTGAGAGCTCACTTGGTTAGTTATGCTTTCTTTGTGAAGGCTGCGGGTTGGGGTAGTCCGCTTTCCCTCTTTTTTGTATGGAGAGTGTTGTTAGGTTGGGAGCGAGCTTCTCTGATTCTGCCAGACTCTCGCAGCCAGTATCACAGGAATTATTTTTGCAGTTGTGCAAAGGTTTGCCGGCTGTGGCCATCTCCTCTTTCAAGGTGGCATTGTTTCATGCAGCCTTTTGTTTGGCCTATTTTGGTGCATTTCAGATGAGTGAACTGGTCCCTGGATCCATTCAGGCTATATCCAGCTATGGCCTCTTGCTGAATCATGTACAAATGGTGGATGGCTGATTGTGGATTCTGATCTTGCGTTCCAAAACAGATCAATTCAGACAGGAGTTGTGGGTGGTTTTGCAGCAGTTGGAAGGTTATTTGACCTGTCCAGTTAAGAATTTGTTAGATTACTTACATCTGAGGCTGGCAGGAGGCAGTTGGCTACTTTTACATGCTGACTCTCATTGGGTATTTTTACATGCTGACTCATGTCGTTGTCGTTTTCGGTGGAGCTGTGGAAATTTTGTTGTGATGTGTTGTGGAGCTGTGGAAAGGTTGTGATGAATCAATTTGCAGTACATTCCTTCTGCATTGGAGCAGCGATTAGTGCAATTGCCTCTGGTTTAGAGAGTGTGGTTTATCCAGCGGATAGGGAGATGGCGATCCAGGGCATTCGCTGGATATATCAGCCTGTAAATTTATTCATAGCATGTTGGTCTAAATATGTTCTCTCTTCCATAGCTCCATTGGTGAGCTCAGCACTGGTGGATGGTCAGACACTCCTTTGTCTTTTGGGCAGAGCAGCTTGCTGCTTTGCATCCTCTTGGACCTCACTTGTGCCTAGAATCTGAAGGTGGTCTTGCTGATATAGTTGGGTGAGCATGGGATGCGCTGGAGTCAGCTTATCCTGCTGTTGCAGCACTATGCCCAGATACAGCTGGGATCATCATTCATCTGAGGGATAATGAGTTGTCTGTATGGACTTGTAAGCAGCTAATACATGCTGCAAAGAGAGACTTTGCAACTATACTATCTACGTTTCCAGGGGTTGTATTTTGCAGGTCCAACATTATTCCTCGGCCTGCATGTATGTAGGAGAGTTGGTGGTCCTGGAGGGAGATGGAGATCAATCATCAAATTGGGCGGTGGGTCTTTGAGCAAAGGAGAGTGCAGATCCAGCACCCCTGGATAGAGGTTGGTTGTAATGGCCTTTATGGTTCTGATGGGGTTCACCTCACCCCTGGTAGGCCAGGACTTACTTCTCAACAATTGGCAGGTGGCATTGGACTATGTGGCTGGGTGTTCCCTGGTTGCAGCTTTATGGAGATGGGGGGGGGGGGCAATGCTGGGACAGGCTAGGCTGACCCAGCACTGGTGGCGGTTACCCGGGGACATTCGAGTAGCCTGAACACAGGGTTCGATGCTTCTGGGCCTGGATCGGGTGATCTTAGCACGGACATTGAATAGGGGTTTTGGTCCTGGATGGGGGGCTTCAACTGGAGAGAGGTCAGCCTTTGCTAGTAACATGGTGTATTTGCTGCTGGCTCAGCCAGTAATGGGGGTGGAAGAGGTACCTCTTTGCTACTCACATGGATAGTGGCAACCTTGTCTGGTTGGGGTGGGGAGGAATTTGATTACTGTCCAGCTGTAAACTGTTTAATGCACACTTGGACTTCCTTTCACCCCATCACCATTTCGGAACTATCTAAGATCCTCAGTTCTTCCCACAAGACCACATGTCTCCTGGACCCCATTCCCTCTCACTGGCTTTCGGAATCTTCCCTTGCCCTCCTTCCATGTTTACTTCACATGATTAACTCTATCCTTTCCTCTGGTTCTTTTCCCATGGCCTGGAAGCATGTAATCATTCACCCCATCCTGAAGAAGCCCTCCCTGGACTCCTCCATCCTTGTCCATTGGCACCCCATCTCCAACCTCCCCATTCTGTCCAAACTCCTGGAGAAGGTTGTGTCCTTACAACTCTCCTCATACCTTGACTCTATGTCTGCCCTTCACCCCTGTCAGTCAGGCTTCCATACTGGCTATAGTATGGAAACTATCCTTCTCGCATTTTTGAACAAACTCCACCTGGCTCATGAACATGGCGATGTTTCTATCGCTGTGTCTCTAGACCTATCAGCCACATTTGATCTCGTGGACCATCCAACTCTCCTATCTCGTCTGCATGACTTTGGGATCCATGGGACAGTTCTCAGCTGGTTTTGGTCCTTTCTCTCCTCTCGCTCCTTTTCTGTTCACACTGACAACTCCTCTTCACCTGTCACTCCCCTTCCCTATGGGGTTCCTCAGGGTTCTGTCCTGGCTCCTCTCCTCTTCAATCTTTTTCTGATTCTCCTCACTCTGACCATACAGCAATCAGGACTGTCAGCATATTACTATGCAGATGACATCATTCTCCTCTTTCATGTTAATCCTATCTCTCTTGATCTAACCCCCCTGAATCACTGCCTTACACAGGTCTTCACTTGGCTATCTTCCAACTATCTCCACCTCAGTCCCACTAAATCAGCCACTATATGGTTCACCTTTGGTGCCCCCTGTCCCTCTGTGGCTCCTATGCCCTCTGACTCTCACATCCCTCTCACCTCATCCCATAAATATGTGGGTGTGACTCTTGATTCCTCACTCTTTTTCCATCATCATTTCACCTCCCTGGTGCATCGTTCATTTACCACCCTTCAACAGTTATGGGCAGTGAGTCCTATTCTCCCCCTTCCTCCCTAAACTACACTCGTAGTGTCTCTTTTTCTATCCTATCCCATCTTGACTATTGCAATATTGTATTGGCTGGTTTGCCCCATTACTAGCTCCACTGTTTGCAATTACTCCAAAATACAGCTGCACGTCTTCTCACCCATTCCTCCCACACAAACCACATAGCACTCCTCCTTATCCGCTTACACTGGCTCCCACTCAGATTCCATTTCCAATAGAAAATATTTATCATCGTACACAGGGTTATCCATAGTTGTTTACCTCACTACCTTGCCAATCTCCTCCATATGCATATCCTTTCCCCTGTCTTACGTTCCATACATAACAACTGTCTGTCTCTTCCATCCCCACCTCATTCATGTTTGGAACTTACACGTCATGCCGCTTTTTTCTTTCTTGGTTCAGCACTGTGGAACTCCATCCCAGCCCCTCTCCATGCCGAGCAGTCTTTTTTGAGGTTAAGGCACTACTGAAGGCCTAATTATTTGGCCTTGCCTTTGACCTTCCCTCAACTCCGGATCAGTCCACTCATACTTCTTGATTGGTTTCCCCTTTGTCTCTGCTCCTGTCATCTCCTTTCTAGTCTGTTTTCTGTGTCCTGTCTTTTCTGCTTTTCTATCCATAATTTTGGTATACTTTTCCTACCTATTACAATCAATTTTATTGTATACCAGCCTTGATGCTTTTTCCTGGGTGGTTAATCAAGTGAACAAATAAAGATAAAGATACATGGAAACGTCTTGGATTCAAAAACAGGCTCCTAAATGCAAATGCTGTGGAAGATAATTTCACAAAAAGTCACCTTCAAAATACATTGGAAACAAAGCCCAAATTATCAGAAGAAACAATTAAAAAGGTATAAGCCAAGGATACACTTGCGATCTTCACAGTCACGTATTAGCGGTCCCAGCAGCAAGAGTGATGAGAAAAACTGTTTGGAAATTGAAGGCATTTGTGAGAGATTCTCAACCTGGTTGTGTTTAGCAAATAATTGAAAGCATTTCTATTCCCCTTGCAATTTTAGTGGAGAATGTTGGAAGGCTTTGGGAAGTTGCAGAGGGTCTGGGAAATCACTGCTCTATCTTATTGTGTTATGCTGTATTGTAGACAATTTTCAATGTGTAATCAGGAGACCATATTGGCAACTTTATTAAATACTATGTTGAAGGGACTGGACTCACACAACACAGCATACATTTTGTTATGCATTGATTTAGCTCTGGCATTTGGTTCAGCTTTTCATAAAGCACTGATTACAAGATAAGCCTTGACTGGACTAGGGGGCTTGGCCTTAAATTGGTTTGCCTCTTTTAACCAATAGAACTTGAGTGCAGACTGATGATGATTTCTCATTGGCAATCAGTTAAATGTGGCTCCACTATCTGCAGGTTCCTGTTCGGTAATCCAGTTTAGTCCTCCAACATCGGGTAGTGCCCCTCCTCCTGCAGCCTGGAGACTGGACCAATCAAGTCTTCTGTAGTATATATGCAGACGGAGCTCCCAGAAGCCCCCAGTGTGTCCAGTCTCCTTGCAGCTTGCAGACTTCTGTGCCCTTTCTGGGCACACTAAGTGACACTTGAAGGAGCAACACTAGTTAGTTAGTTCTTTTGGGGTTTTATTTTGGGTCCTTTATTTACCATTTCTTTGCTAGGTAGCTGTATCTTTAAAAAAGAAAAAGGAGCATTGCCACAGGGGACATCCTGGGGGAAGACAGACCTGCATTGGGCTCCTGCCTTCCTGCCTGGGAATATCTGAAGCCTGGGTTGAGCTCTCCCCAGGACTGTTCGGGGAAGAGCCATACCTGCTACAGCATTGCCTGTCACTTGGAGGAGTTGGCTGAGTTCCTTGCTGTTCCCTGAGCTGGTAGGAATTTTCCTTGCTTTATTTTTTCAGCTCTGTTATTTTTTGCATTGTCAGAGGCTCTGTCGGCTCCCTGGCTTCCGAATTGCACTTTTTCCTGATTTTTTTCGCTTGCCCTGTATTAGAGGGTCGTTTTCTTTCTTTTCCATATTATTTGGTTACCTTTGTATTTTCGCGCCTTTTTTTATTGTGGGTGAAAAAGTGCGGTGGCCATTTTGGATTTCTAAAGTGTGCCTTTTAAGGGCACTTTTTAACACTTGTGCACGGGTTCCCCTGGCATTTTTGGGGTTTCTTTTGCTGGCGATTTTGCTCAGGGCACCCCTAGGATTCTGGGGAGTATTTTGTTTTCTGTAAAAAAAAAAAAAAAAAAAAGTTTTAATTTTAAAGCTGTACTGATTTGAATATGGTTAGTCCCTTTGCTGTGGGCTTCCCTGTTCCTGTTTCCTTCTTTCCCCCTGGAAGCAGGTTGCCTTAGCATGGCTGCCAAACCTCAAGGTGGGATTTGTGGGTCCCGCAGAGGTACAATGACTGACTCTGGCATCTGTAAGAGCTGTGCTGCAGTTTATTCAGCACTAGAATGTCTTCTCCCTCTGCTGTTTGCAGCTCTGTGGTAACTCGATTGATTTTTCTTGATTTTTCAGCGATTTTAGTCATTTCTCTCATGCCTGCAACCCTCCCACCTTCTTCTTTGACTTTTTAAGTTAATTCCTTAGCTTTTGGGGGTTTTAATTCACTCTTTTGGTGTTTTATTTTTGCTGGTGGCCATTTTGAATAGCTAATGAGCCTCGGTTTTTGGCGGGAAGCCAGATTACTTCTCGGCTGGCTTCTAAAAGCTATATTGTTGTTTCAGGTTTTTTTTTCTTCTTTCCACAACACTTGCTAGAGGTCAGTTGTGCAGAGGTTACTTTTTTCTCTGCCTCTGTATGAACATAATGGATAAAAAGTACAGAAGGCATGGATAGAGAACAGTATGCAATTCAGAGCCACAGTACAATGCTGAGTCACTGATGAAGGGTGCAGGGCTCATGGCTTCTATTCCCCACTGTGCCCAACAAAGAAGGCTGGCTGAGGCATTACCTATTATGGGGAATATTGTTAAATGCCTGTTCCTGCGGGACGCAGTTATTTCTTTTTAGTTCTCCCTGTGCCTTATTCAGGTTTAAGCTGCATAGGCTGTCAGAAGAAACACAGGGACCTCAGGCATCAGCTCGGCTCTTCCCCCCGCATCTTGCTTCCCCTGAGGAACTTGGGAACTCCAGAGCTTGGCTTCGGGGGAGCTCTCCATTGGCTTTACGCTGCACTGAGTCTTTACCACGAGAGTTTGAATACCTCCAGGAAGTTCAGGTATCATTTTCTGTAAGAAAACTGTGCGTACTCTGTTTTTGTTTTTTCTTCCTTGCCTCAGCTGCTCTGGGATGCTTTCAGCTGTATCCGGACCGGCTGCCCCTGAGTTGGAAGTGCCTACTTTGACTTCTTAGTCCACAAACTGCAGCCGGGTTACTTTGTACGTCCTACTGATTATTGTACCTGTCTTATTCAATATACCATTTGGTTGAGGTTTTAAGTCAGTGTTTTGGATCCTGACTGTTTTGGGCTCGGCCTAATTAAGCATGCTCACTGTAATTTCCTATGGCTGGATTGAGCTTCTACATCCCTCCCCAGAAACACCTTTCAGCCCCTACCATGGAGGTCTGAATGGCTGCGGAGGGATCCCACTCTAATTTCCCTACTTTCAGACACTGTAATTGCCTTACCCTGACCTTGAAAGTTTCTCTATGCCAGCACAGTGAATGACTGACAGTTCCCTTCTCAGTTCTGCGTATACCTGACAGTTTTTCGGTGCCAGCGGCTGTTTTGTTTTTCTCTTCAGTGTTTCTTTTTAGAGGCAACAGCTCTAAACAGCAGTTTCCACACACTTAATCATGCTGTGGTGGCACGTGCAGTTTCAAAATCCTTTTCTTAAACAGTCTTGGGTTTCCCTGAGCCTTCCTTGCTTTTTGTTTTAAATGCAAAAAAAAAAAAAAAAGATAAATAAATAAATACATGAAACCCCACACAAGAAGAGGAAAGGTGGTTTAAGTCTCTACAGTGCTTTTTTCTATGGCTGTATTATATGTGAAATGTAATCAGCCGAAGGGTACATTAATAGCTTGCTTGTGTTACACCTGCACGCTGCATCCCGGAGGCTTTCCCCATACCCACTGCGTTGCTAGCTGGGTCCCCCAGCACCTTATCTCCCCCCTCCTCAGAGCCCCTGCTGCAGGATCTTCCACAGCCGCTGCAGACCACATTACACATTCCCATCCGGCCGTCTCATCAACGGTGTCTCTCCACTTCGCACTTCCGTGGGGCCACTTCCAATTTCCGGCCATGCCGTTTGGTCTCGCCACGGCCCCCCGCACCTTCACAAACGTGATGGTAGTGGTCGCGGAGGCCTTGTGCACAGAGGGCATCCTGGTCCATCCGTATCTCGACGACTGGTGGATTCGGGCAAAGTCCAGTCGGGAGTGTGTGCACGTCACGAGCAGGGTGGTGGCTCTGCTGCGGTCCCTCAGCTGGGTGGTGAAAGATTGCAAGAGTTGTCTGTGCCCGACTCAGGATCTCGAGTATCTGGGAGTGAGCCTCGACACAGCACGGGGCTTGGTGTGCCTGCCGGAGCGCCGCATTCGGTCTCTTGTCCGACTCTTCAGGGGGATGCCTGCTCCGTCTGCATGGTGATAGCTACAGTTCCTCGGTACGATGGCAGCAACCTTGGAGGTGGTGCCCTGGGCGCGCTTCCACATGCGCCCGGCTGCAGATTGCCCTGCTGCGCCGTTGGTCCAACCAATTCGACTCGTTGAACAGGAGATTGACTTGCCCAAGGGCGGTTCGCAGATCACTCCGGTGGTGGCTCTCCTCCGAGAACCTGGCGCGGGGGATTCCCTGGAGCCTCCACTTTGGGTTCCGTTCACAACGGATGCCAGCTTAACCGGCTGGGGGGCTCACTGCGAGACCCGCTTCGCTCAAGGGGAATGGTCTCCCCTGGAGACTTCTTGGTCGATCAACCTCCTCGAATGGCGGGCGGTGCGGCTAGCCCTCTTGGCCTCAAAGCCCTAGTTCTCGACCGGCCGGTGCGAGTCCTTTCGGACATTGCGACCACCGTAGCTTACATCAATCGCCAAGGGGGCATCGGCAGCATGGCCCTGGAATCTGAAGCGATGGCCTTGGTCAATTGGGTGCAGTCTCGTCTTCCGGCCATCTCGGCAGCGCCTATTGCAGGCGCAGACAATGTTCAGGCCGATTTTCTCTGCAGAGTGCGGGTGGACCCCGGAGAGTGGGAGCTAAACCCGCAAGTTTACGCGCAAATAGTTCGTCGGGGGGGGGCCGCCCTTCATGGATCTCATGGCGACATTTCAACCGGCCGAGACAGGACGCTTCTTCAGCAGGCAAAGGGAGCGTATGTCCGAGGGGCTCGACGCTCTCATTCAGCCGTGGCCAACGTCCGGCCTTCTTTATGTCTTTCCTCCGTGGGTTCTGATTGGCAGGGTCGTTCAGCGCATCGAGGGCCATCGGGGTCGAGTGTTACTGGTGGACCCGGACTGGCCTGGGTGGCCCTGGTATGCCGATCTGGTCCGGCTGAGCGACGGCATTCCTTGGCTCCTATCCACGCTGCCGAATCTTCTTTTTCAGGGACCCTTGCGGATGCCCCAAGTGGGTCAATTCTCGCATACGGTTTGGCCATGGAGAGGGCTCGGCTGAAAAAGAAGGGTTACTCCCCCCGCGGTGATTTCTACCCTACTGCGGGCGGGGAAAACGTCCACTTCTCTTACTTACGTTCGGATTTGGGGGATCCTTGAAGACTGGTGCTCCCGGCGTGGAGTCCGGGCGGCGACGGTTTTCGTTTCCGTCATTTTAAGTTTCTTCAGGTTGCTTTTGATAAGGGCCTTGCGGCTAGTTCTCTGAAAGTCCGGTTGGCGGCTATCTCTTGTTATCGATGCAAAGTTTTAGGCCGTCTCTACGGTTCTTATCCGGACGTACGTCGTTTTCTTACGACTGTTTCTCATTTGCGGCCCTCCCGCAGGCTTTTCGTTCCTCCGGGGGACTTGAATCTAGTGATGCGGGCCCTGGTTCGTGAACCTTTTGAACCCCTGAGTAGGGCGTTTCTGAAAGATTTTACGCCGAAGACGGTTTTTCTTGTAGCCATCGGTTCGGCACGGCGTATTTCAGATCTACATGCGTTGTCCTGCCGAGAACCTTTTTTGTCTTTTTCCCCGGTCCCTTCCTTTTTGCCGAAGGTGGTTTCCCCTATTCATGTGAATCAGGCAGTGTTTCTTCCAGTTCTTTCTTCCCACTCTGTCGGGTCGGCGGACAAAGGTCTTCACCGTCTCGATGTGGGTCGTGCACCTCGTCGTTCTTTGAAGGCTACCGAATCTTTCGGAAGACTGACCGGTTATTCGTGCTCTTCGGTGGTGCACGTAAAGGGGAGGCGGCGGCTAAGGCCTCCGTTGCAAGATGGCTCAAGGAAGCGTTCGCGTCTGCGTATCTGTTGCAGCAGCAGTCTGTTCCGGAGGGGCTACTGGATCATTCCACTAGGGCTCGGGCTACCGCTTGGGCGGAGTATAGCCTAGTTCCGCCAGCAGATATCTGTAAGGCGGCCACCTGGTCGTCTCTGCATGCTTTCAGTACACACTATCGTTTAGATGTGTCAGCGGCTCGGGATTCCTCTTTTGTTCGGCGGTTCTGCGCGCCGGATGGCAAGGTCCCGCCCGGTCTTAACTGCTCTGTTACATCCCGATGTTGGAGGACTAAACTGGATTACCGAACAGGAAATGGAAATTACACTAACCTGGTAATTGTAGTTCCTGGAGGGTCCAGTTTAGTCCTCCTTCCCTCCCGACTATCTGTTATAAAAATGCGGCGCGCTTTCCGAACGGTGGATCATAAGACGGTTCCTCTTGCCGTTCGAACCTTTTTTGCAGCCGCGTTTTTGGCTATGGCTCTTCCTTTCTCAGGTGTTCAGTCAGCTCCTGAGATTTCTGATACGGAGCTGTATTTTGATTTATGGGGCGTTGGTTCCAGTGCAATACAGTGTTCTGACTTCCTCGTTTGGAGAGAAAGTTGGATATTTTTGTGGGGGGGAAACAAATTGTTCTTTAATTATGTCATTTTGTATATTAATCTAATGTGTTGCTTCGTTAAGTATGCTTTGTTACTAGTACACTGGGGGCTTCTGGGAGCTCCGTCTGCATATATACTACAGAAGACTTGATTGGTCCAGTCTCCAGGCTGCAGGAGGAGGGGCACTACCCGATGTTGGAGGACTAAACTGGACCCTCCAGGAACTACAATTACCAGGTTAGTGTAATTTCCATTTTGTGTACTTGGTACCTCTCTTTCTAAATTACTTAGAGAGATGAATATTAATTTTGATAATTTATACCAATGACATTTTACTGTTTGTGCCATTTAATCTCAATGATGATATTACTTCTTTGGTTTTACTTAATTAATTTAATAGAATCACAGGATAGTTCTCTGAGAATGGCCTTTCAATCGTCAAAAAAACATAGAAACATCACCGCAGATAAATACCATACAGCCTGTCCAGTCTGCACTTCCATACAAACCAAAATGATGGTTGTGAATAAAAGGAAAAATTAGAGTTTGCCAGCTATGATTGTACTTGAAGGAAATAATATTCTTCCATGCCCTGAAGTGAAATACTTAAGAACCATCTTGAATACTATTTTATCAATGTGGCCACAAACCTCAAAGCAAGGTGACTAGCTGAACACACTGCAGACAATAGCTACCACACACTAACAGCGATGAGAATCTGCAGGACAAGCAACAGAGACCATCTCTAGCACTGTAAGTCCTGGGGACCAGGTGCAGGGCGGCCGTCCTCACGCTCAGGGTGACCGCTGAAAACTGTGCAGTAGCAGTCAGTGCATCGTACTGAGCTGATGTGATGTATCTGTCCATTCTCTGTTTGGTGATCAGCTGCAGACTGCTGTTCTGTGCATGTGCAGTGCATCATGGGTACTGGAGAGGTTAACCTATACCAGCACACACAGCAGACAGTTTAGGCAGAGACTTGCAGGCTCTTCAATTCCAGATGTCACAGGTTCAAGAGGTGTAGCATACTGGTTAGTTCAATGTCCCCATAGGCAGAAGACAGGGGTTTAATTCCTACTTGCTCTTTTTTTTGTGAACGTGTGCTACTCAGATCATTTTCATGCCTGTGATAGTCAGGGCTCTCCTGTGCCTGATCTTCATGTCACCACTCCCACTCTGTGCCCATGGCTGCAAACATCCTGCCGCTTCTGGCTCGGCTGGGGGACACATTTTCCATATCCTATGCCACACACTGACATTGAAGCACTTTACATTGGCACCATCCTCTGCATCGGTACAGCTGCCTCCCACATGCTTGTCCACCTACTGGTCGCTGCATAGGGTGCCCACCAATATGGCAGGTCCATCAGCTCCCACCTGTCCTTCCTTCCATCACCTTTACATTGACTTTCCGTGATGCACTATCCAACGTTAGGGTTACAGCCATTTTCCTGTCTTTAGATGCATGCTTGTCATCTTGAAGCACCTTAATACCCTTGACCATCTTATGTTCGGGCGCCCAAACCCCTTAGGGCACCTTAACTTCATGTATTTTAACCTCTCAGAGCACATTAATCTCAGGCACCTTGAAACCCTCAGGGCGCCTTAACTTCATGCACTTTAACCCCTCTGGGTGCCTTAAACTCAGGCGCCTTAGGTTGAAATGCCTTAAACCCCTTGGGCACCTTAACGTTTGTCACATTAACATGAGATGTGCCATTACCATGAGTTAAATGGTCAGGGCGCCCTGTTCAGGGCATTACACGGCCCGTAGCTCCCTTTACACCGACCGCCCCCACCCACCCACCCACCCATAGCCTTATATGACTTCTGGAACCTTAGAGCTGCCCTTACCGCCGGTGACTTTGCCGTGGTTTAGTAAACATCCCCCTTAGTTTCCAGGTCGTAACCATAAACCCATGATTCATCACCAGTAATAATCTCTTTGATGAAATCTGAGTCATTTTTAACACATTCCAACAACTCCCTGGCTGCAGACATTCAATCTTCCTTTTGGTCAGGGGACAGGAATTTTGCAGACACGTCTCATCCACAAGTCAAGAGTAAGAATGGACTGTACCAATCCAAAACTGATGTCCATGTCCTCAGCAAGCTCCCTGATAGTCAATTAATGATTTGAGAGTATTGCAGGATGCACTGCTTTAACTTTGTCTTCATTGCTGCTCGTGGATGATCTTCCAGAACGTTTGTCACTGTCAACACTTTGGCCGCCCTCTTGAAACATTTGTACCAGTCATAAACTCAAACACGACTCATGCATTCATCACTATACACTCGCTGTAACTTGTCATAAGTCTCTTTGCATGACTCTCCAAGGTTCTGGCAGAATTTAATGCAAATTCTCTGTTCAATTTTTACACTCATCGTAAATCTGACAAACTGCTTTTGCATGATACTAAACATCACATGATTAAAAAAAAGTACAGATGTGCTGCAGCCACGCTACACTCTTCACACGCAGAGCACATAACTAGGTCACTGCATGCTTAATAGCATCAAGAACAGAACAAGTCTCGATACTTTTTGATCACACCTTGTACATTGAGATCTCATAGGGGAAAAAAATGTGTCCAACTTTCCTCCAAATTTAGGAAGATTTTTTTAAAATTGCTGCTTCTGACAGCATCCATCTGCCTAAAATGCTGATACCCCCTTGCACCAGTAGTACATGCACACATACCCCCCTCCCCGTTCTTGTCAAAATGGACATAGTCTGATAATTTTATTTATTTTTATAACTTTAAAAATAATTACGTCATAAGCACATGCCTTAGGAAGAAAGGAGAAAAAATTACCAATGAAAATCAGAAAAGGACAAATCTCAAAAATTACCACTCGTCAGTCCTCTATAAGGTGGCCTAAGAGGAAAAATTGCATGACACAAAAAGGAAAAACAATTCATAATGGGTCAAGTCAAGAGAAAAATGGATGTGAAAACCCATAGCTATTAGTACAATTTATCATTCAACCTGCTGTACAGGAATCGAGCAGACAACTGTTAGCCTCAAAACCAAATACTAGACAACTGGGCAGGTTCAAAGAAACACGTTTAGCTTCCTGCAAGCATTCAACACATTTGCAGGGATGGTTTGATATAAAAACTGCTCTCAGCTGTGTAACTCTACTGTAGGTCTCATTAGTAAGCTATATTCTTCTTCTCTATGTCTCTAGGGCTAAGTCGGCGAAAACCCTGACTTTAAAGCTCACAAACATAGGGGTATGTTTACTAAACAGCGATAACGTCACAGCGGCGATGTTATTGCGCGATACGTAACATTATCACATGATTTATCGCGCAATAACATTACGTTATCACGCAATAATGTCTCCAGCGGTGTTAAAGTCACACAGAGGGTGGAGAGAGGGCGGAGAGAAGGGGTCAATGGGTGGGGGGTGGGCGGGAAGAGGCCCCTGCTACACTAATGCCGGGATCTTAAGACCAGAACATTACCGTGAGTGAAAACCTGGCGTTAGAGGCACATTTGCAGGAGAGAGAAACCATTTCAGTCAGCAATGTACAGCAAAGGCAGGGAGACCAAGAGAAGTGATAGTAGTGCTACATGTGCAGCAACAAACAGAGTGCCCATGTATGAAAGGGCACTATGGTGATGCTGTAAATGGGGTACAGAGGGCTGCAGGCGGGACATGCAGATGCCTAGGTGGCATATAGGAATGCAGAAACGGAATATCAGCAAGACAGCAACTGACCAAAGTCACACATGCCCATGAGTGTGTGTTACGGCACTGAGGTGAGGGTGTTTTTGCAGGCAGCACAGATTGTAGAGATGTGTCTGACTGTTACAGGCAGCACAAGGGATTGCCTCAGACATCCTTATTAGATGAGGCCTCTGAGGGATTGAACCATGACCACTGGCTTGGTAGTCATTGCATTAACCAGTGAGCTACACCTCTATAGCTATTCTCCTACCGCTGGCACGAAATTAAGGTTACCGCGTGTAACGAGCCAAGGCACCCTCTATTGCGCGATAAACAGCCATTGCTACCTTGACGCCGGAACGCCCATTTCCTTATATGGCATTGCTCACGTTAACTCTGCACTTTTCGCCGGTAACATTAGGACGGTTTAGTAAACATACCCCATAGAAAAATAGAAACATGACGGCAAAAAAAGACCACATGGTCTATCTAGTCTGCCCTTCCATATTAACCACTACAACAGTTCCCCTTTTCCTTAGAGATCCTATAGAAACATAGAAACAGTCCTTGAATTTAAAGAACAATTTTATCATCCAGTTTCTATGAGAATGAAGTGAAAACTGAATCAATAAAGTAGAAGATATAGCCTGTGCATCTTCAGATTGCTTGAGGAAATCTGTTAAAGTGTATACCAGGCTCCGTACCACCAGGAGCCTTCAACCCTCCATCCCTGAGGCAAATAATATAATTTAGTAACTGGAGGTGCCGCAGACTCAGGCATGCTTAATACTTATAGTAGATAACGCTTAAACATATCATAAGGCGACACAGTTATTGTATGGGAAAAATTAATAAACCTCAAATTTTTACTCCAAGATCTATTCTCTAGGGCTTCCATTTTCTTCTACATTGCCAGATTATCCTAAATCAAGATATTCTCTGTGACTTCCTGCTTCCAAAATCTGCTGAACAGAGGACCAAGTCTCTTTAAACCAGTGTTTGTCAAACGTTTATCCCGTATGACCCCATTTAAACAACTGAAAATTCACATGACCCCAGATGATGATGAAATCAAAATAGCAGGTCTCCATCCTCCTTCCCCCCCCCCTCCACTCATCTCAAGCAGGAAGGCAGCAGCAATAGTAGTGGCCAAAGAAGCAACAGTCAGCACAGGGTCTCTTGTGTCAGTGTGCAGTGTATCCATACAGACCCCAGTACTCAGGAAGCTTACCCCAGAGAGGGCAAGGGCCAATGAATGTTCACCGGCTACATGCTGATTAATAAGTGCCACTACTTGGCATAAGTTGCAATGGAGGTCCAGAGAGAAGGGGAAATGACCATGTTTCTGGACCCCCATTCACTGATTCCATCTGGGGTCCCGACCTCAAGTTTGAGAATCATTGTTTGAAACAATACCAATTATCTCTTTTGCTCCTGTCTATCCTATAATAGTTGTGTCATTTGAGGAGACAATACACTAAATTGCTCTGTTAGGGACTTCTGGCTGACTTGTAAAGTATTCAAATAGTATTGAGATCAACAGGAGCCAAAGGTCCAGCAGGGACAGAAGCAAAGAAAATATTATTAAAAGTACTTTCCAATGTCATAATCCATTATTCTTTCGAGGATTCCATGCCATTTACCTCTTCAATACTGAACTGGCAAGTAATCACTCTCCCCTGCAGAACACCAAAACTACCAGCATTGTGTTCTACAGGATGAGGCTCCCACCTCCCTGGGAGTCTCTGTAGTAGCTTCACTGTCATCACCAGGAATCCCGGGAATCAAAATCTTTCTTTGGCCCAGAGGCTGCAACAGAGCGATGGACTCTCCAAGTGACAGAGTAACTTCTCCAATGGTGTGGCAGAGGCATCCAGCTCATTTCTCTCCAATTCCTGCAGGGCAAGCTATCCATCGGGCCAGGTAAAGATGCCGCAGGCAGGGCTTTGGATTTGGGAGGCTTTCTCGGAGGACATCCCTTTTGCATATACATCTCTCAGCAAAGAGAAGCTTTCAGCACCCGGCACACTATCACCATCTTGACACCCTCCCTCTTATAGCTAATTTTCAATGTTTTATATGGTTAAGTTGTGCACATCTTACCTTGTCAATAGTAGATGTACAGCTTGGCACTGCATTTGAAACATACAAATCTTTTAAATAAATACATATATAAATATTGTGATTACTTTATTTATTTATTTATTTTAAAACATTTATTGACCACAAAGTGCTATAGCATTCTAGGCGGTTTGCAAAAAGGTATAAAAATACATGAAAGAAACAATCATCCCTCTCACCCCCCCACCCCAACACCAAAACACCCTTCCCACCCCACCAAGCAACACATAATGCTACCATCTGCCATCACTGCTAGAAAATCATGACTGTCTGCCATCTAAACGAGAAACAGAAACATTTTTAGTGCCTTTCTGAATACCATCAGGTCCATCTCCTTCCACAAAACCTCCGATAACGTATTCCAGAGGGCCAGAGCGGACACCAAAAATGCCCAAGCCTGCCACAGCTGCAAGCGGATTGAGAAAACCCAGGCACAGCCAACAGCTGTGCTTGTGTGGACCAAAGGGCCCTCCCAGGCAGGTACCAAGATAACACCCCCTGCAGATAACATGGTCCCAACCCTCTTAACACCTTGAAAATGAGGACCAAAAGTTTAAAGACACACCTCTGTCGAATCAGGAGCCATTGTAGTTGCCGCAACACCTCCCTGAATCTCGCCTGCCCAACCTTCACACCAGCCGAGCTGCAGAATTCTGGACGACCTGCAGCTTCCTGAGAACATAGGCTGCTAGTCCAACATATAGCCTATTACAGTTGTCTAAGCCAGATAACACAAGTGCCTGGACTACAAGGTGCAAGGCCTCCTTGTCCAAAAAAGAACACAGCTGCTTGACCAAAAGTAGGTTGCCATAAACATTTATTTACATTCTCTTATATACCGTGCTATTCTGCATCAGTGTGGTTTACATTGAACAAACTGAAATTACATTGAACAGGGCATTATAACTTGGAGATAACTATTTTACAGGGAACATGGGCTATGGAGGGTTAAGTGGCTTACCCAAGACCACAAGGAGCACCTGTGGGACTAGAAACACCAGTCCTTCTGGCCCAAGGTTGCTGTCCTCTAGTGGGATTTGAACCCCCATCCTTCTGACCTGAAGTACCTTGCCCCAACCACTAGGCCACTCCTCCACTCTGACATGTATCTATACAAACATTATGTAATAACAGAGCCAAAAAAATAACCTTTCTCCCGCTACATACAAAACATATAAACATAGTAATATAGTAACATACTGTAGTATACGACGGCAGATAAAGACCAGTATGGCCCATCTAGTCTGCCAGCAAGGCGGCAAGAGTAGGTGCACTTGCCACTCCGTGCAGGTCACCTCTTCCCATGCCTTTGATTAGGGGTGTACCCACCACTCTGTGTAGGTCACCCCTATTTGCTGAGATATAAGAGAGATGTTTATTTTGATTTTATCCTGTTGCTATAAAGGGATCCCATGTGTCCCATGCTATTTTGAATTCTGTCACTGTATTTGCCCTACCACTTCCATCAGGAGTGCATTCCATGGATCCACCACCCTTTCAGTGAAAAAAGTATTTCCTGACATTGCCTTTCAGTTTACCCCCTTTCAGCTTCATGTTATGTCCTCTAGTTTTACAGCTTCCCCATCTTTGGAAGAGGTTTGTTTGTTCATTAATACTCTTAAGTATTTAAAGGTCTGAATCATATCTTCTCTGTTCCTCCTCTCCTCCAAAGTGTACATATTTAGGTCTTCAAGTCTCTTCTCATAAGTCTTCTGACAAAGGCTCCATATCATTTTAGTCGCCTTCCTCTGAACTGTTTCCAGCCTTTTTATGTCCTTTGAGAGATATGGGGGTATGTTTACTAAACCGCAGTAATATTACCGTCGTTAATTTCCCTGGTAATGTTACGGATACCCATATAAAGGAGTGGGCGGTGCATCATTAAAGCAAGCTTTGTCAGGTAACACGCGTTACAAGGTGCTTAATGCATAGTACAGTGCGCCATGGACCCACTGCGCGTGAACATCACAGCTGACAGGAAGCAGCAGCGTGTCCAAAGGGGTTGCAATCTAAGGCATGCAGACAGTAGAAGACGCGCTGAGGGATGTACAGATATGGTGCCTCATGAGAAACGGAGCCATAGGTGTAAGACCGTAGACCACAGGCAGCTGATATCGCAGTCTGTAATGTGGACGTGAGCCACAGTTAACACATGCACACACACCATGAAATGGTGTGCAGTGAACACAACATGCAGAGGAGTAAACAACGGTAATGGAAAGGGCGTTGGTCTGAAGGGCCAGCTGTGTGAATGGTGTGTATAAGGGCAAAATGGGCAAGGAATACAAAAAAGAGTAAGAGGGAATTGAACCAGTACACTGAAGAGCCCAAACACAGCTCACCGACACTAATACCAAACCAATGAGCCTCCTACCCACCCAGACAGCCCAAAGAAAGGGAGCATATGTAACAGCTAGCATGTGACGGATAGGCTGCATGGAGGGGACACTACAGTGTACAGTGAAGAGAAGGAAGGGTGTCTGGAGAAGGGACAAAACTGGAGCCATTGTATGGTAAGGAAAGCAGGGCAGATGAAAAGAAAGGAAAAAGAACCTGTGGGACCCAAACAAACAACCTATGTTGGCTCCACAAACGTTTGCAACCACTATCCCAAACAACCACAACAAGCACAATGCAAATATGTTCCACCAAGTGGCCATCGTGTCTGCTAGATTATCACGCAGTAGTGTGGTATACACGTGTTGCGTCTTACGTGCGTTGCAGAGAACACGCGTAGCAGGGCGTCTGACGTGCAGCGTGCACAATAATGTGTGTGACATTACAGACCTTCCTACGTGCCTTATGAGATATGTCTAAGTGCCTTAGAATATGTGGTTGGATTATGGCCCATAACAATGCAATCCCAAACAGACATCACACGCAGTATTGTGAGCGCTGCGCATCTTCGGTGCTGCAACGTGCTTTCACCACAACACGCGTAAGACGCATGCTCCGCAATACTGCACACTACAGTAGTCTACCTGTCCGTTGCTCTTCCTCTGTGCTCCCACCAGTTCTAGGATTACAGCTGTTCCCCAGCCCCCAACCATGGTCTGACATTCACCAGAAGCAGGCACAGTCAGACTATACCCACTGCACCACACCATGTGTCCTAGCCATGCACAAACTAACCACAGACACTCTGCTAGCCAGTCTACCTTGCATGTTTACAGTGATTGGCCCTTCAGAACAGGGGGTCACACATATATCACTTGAGACAAATGCTATGTAGCACTGTGTGGGAACATAGCCGTGCCATGGTCACTGTTTGGTCAGTGTGAGAGTGCCCTAACAGCGACATGTTGGGCCATCTTGTCCATGCAGGTGGTGGTTGGGCACTACAACGTCCCAGCCATTGCCCTACACCCTCTGCAGATGCATCCTGCCCAGTCCGCCCTGCCTGGGCCATACCCACACTACCTTGCTCCTCATTATGTACATTTGCAGGCTAACGCTGGTAATAGTGGGACATTGTGGGCCCAGTGAGGTGCAGGCAACCACAAAACAATGGATAGACAAAAACACACACACACTCCTATTGCAGCATTGTGCAAAGATAGGGGTGGTTGGCAACACTGCCTGCCACACTGGTCCTGATCACAGTGCCAACATTGCCAGACTGTGAAGGAGGTAGTAGTGGTGCTCTGGTGGTGACGGCAGCTCCGTGCTGGGGCCAACAGACTGAATCTGCATGGAGCTTTGGATAGTGGAGCCTGTGGGTGTGGGTGCATGTGCCCCTTCGGGCCGATGCTCTAGGGCAGGGGTTTTCAACCCAGTCCTCGGGGAACCCTAGGCCAGTCAGGTTTTCAGGATTCCAAGAATGAATATGCATGAGAAAGATTTGCATGTTCTGCCTTCATTGTATGCAAATCTATCTTATGCATATTCATTGTGGTAATCCTGAAAACCTGACTGGCCTAGGGTTCCCTGAGGACTGGATTGAAAACCTATGCTCTAGGGAGTGCACATGTTTATGTTGTATGTGCTATGTAGGGTAAAATGTAGGGACATGCTCTGCAGGAGCCACAGCTGGGACCTGGACCTGTGACCCTCTGCTCCGGGACACACTGGCTGTGTGTACTGCACCACACTTTTGCCACAGAAGAACAGCAATCACTGGGGCTACCTTTACTTCTCCTCAGCCAGACCTTTTCTGTTGCACTGCACACCACGTACTGAAACAGGGCATTGGCTAGGTTCACTGCAGGCAGGTGCCACTGCCCCCTCCAGCACCAACACAGACCCCCCATGCTGCCATGCTGCCTGGCCATATGCTGTCCGTGCTGGTAGTGTGCAGTCCCAGGCCATCCACTGTGCAGGTAGGCGGTCACCTAGGGAGCGGGGTCTGGGGTGGGGAGGCATACATGGACATCCACACATCTCCCCCATCACTGCCTACCAATATTACGTCCCTTCCACATGGGAGAGACATGGCTGGGGGGATGTCAGGTCAGTGCCCTAGCAACTATTGGCTAGGGTGAACCAGGTAGAAATAGGTAGATTGTGTTGTGACAGCTGACTGTGACAGGCTAGGGCATGCACCTCAGATATGGTGTACCCAGCTTGGCCTACTGGGTGTATATATGTTTCAGACAATGTGTGGTCACACCCTGCAATGCCTTACTAGGGTGTTCAGTTAGCTGGGTGTACGAACTGTTTGGGACTCATCCTGGGGAAGGTCTGTGGACCCTTGTTAGAGAGGTCCCCAGATGTGCACTGATTTCCCTATTACAGGTATAGTGGTACCTGTGTGAAATTTGGGGTACTTGCTTTGTTATGTCCTCTAGATGGGACACTGTGGAACACCGACTACTGGGCATGTTTGGCCTTGGTCAGCTGCTGTCTTACTGATTTCCAGTTTCTATGTTCCTATGTGCCACCTAGGCGACAGCCTAGTCCACCCTGTGCCCCAGATTCCTCTACTACATTTCCCGCCTGCAGCCCCATATGCCCCATTTGCACCATCACCATACTGGCCTTTCATACTTGGGCACTATGCTGTTGCTGCAAATGGATCACTACTATCACTTTTTTGTGCTCCCTGCCTATGTTGTACATTGCTGACGCTCAAATGGTTTCACCCTCCTGCATGTGTGCATCTAACGACAGGTTTTCAGTCCTGGTAATGTTCAACCCTTCAGTTCCCCGCGCTAGTGTTGCGGGAGCCTCTTCCCGCCCACTCCCTGCCCTCTCCCCGCCCATTGACCTTTTCTCTCTGCCCTCTCTCCACCCTCTGCGGGACTTACTGTGGACAGTGATGTTAACGCGCGTTAGGTACCCTTAACGCGCATTGTTACTTAACGCGCGTTAATGTTACTTAACACGCGTTAACTTTACTTAACGCACATTAATGTATCCGCTGTGACGTTACCACAGTTTAGTAAACATACCCCATGGTCTCCAAAACTGAACACAACATTCCAAGTGAGGCCTCACCAGCGACTTATGCAGTGACATTGGTACCTCTTCCTTTCTGCTGGTACTTCCTCTCTATATGCAACCCAGCAACCTTCTGGCTTTTGCCACCAACTTGTCACACTGTTTTGCCACCTTGAGATCCTCAGAACAATCACTCCAAGGTCCTTCTCCTGGTCTGTGCACACCAATTTCTCGCCCCCTATCACATACAATTCCCTTCGATTTCTGTTTCCCAAGTGCATGACACTGCACTTCTTCACATTAAATCTTAACTGTCAAGCATTAGACCATTCTTCCAGCTTTTGTAGATCTTTCTTCATGTTATCCACCCCCTCTGGGGACTCTACTCTGTTGCAAATGTTCATGTCATCTGCAAAAAGACAGACTTTTCCATTCAGTCCTTCAGCAATACCTCTCCAAAATACATTGAACAGTACAGGTCCCAGGACCGAACCCTGGGGCACATCGCTAATCACCTTCCTTTCATCCAAGTGAGTTCTGTTTACCATCACTTTCTGTCATCTGTCATTCAACCAATTTCTGGTCCAGTTCACCACCTTGGGACTCATCCCTAAGCTGTTGAGTTTATTGATAAGCCTCCTATGAGGAACAATATCAAAGGATTTGCTGTAATCTAGGTAGATCACATCCATCACATGCCCTTGATCTAGTTCTCTGATCACCCAGTTCAAGAACTCAATCAGATTTGTTTGGTAAGCTTGTCCTTTGGTAAAACCATGTTGCCTCAGATCATGCAACCTGTTGGTTTTGAGGAAGTCCACTATTCGCTTCTTCAGGAGTGCATTCATTACTTTTCCCACCACCGAGGTGAAGCTTACTGGCCTGTAGTTTCCCTACTGCCACTTTTGTGAAGAGGTATCACATTAGCTCTTCTCCAGTCCTGTGGAATTTCTCCAGTCTCCAAGGATCTATTAAAAACACCCTTTAACGGCCCTGCAAGAACCTCTCTGAGCTCTTTCAGTATCCTGGAATGTATCCCATTGGGTCCCATGGCCTTGGCCACTTTCAGTTTTGCAAGCTGCTCTAACACATCATCTTCTGTGAATGGTGTGGTATCTATTCCATTCCCATTTGTATATTTGCCAATCACAGGTGATCCTTCTCCAGAATTTTTTCTAGTACAAACAGAGCAGAAGTATTTGTTTAGCATTTTTGCTTTTTCAGTGTCACTTTCCACAAATCCGTTCCCAGCACTTTTGAGTCCTGTAATGCTACCTCTGATTTTCCTCCTCTCCCAAATAAACCTGAAAAAGGTTTTGCTGCCACACTTCACATCTTTAGCCATCTTTTCTTCTACCTTTGATTTTGCTATCCTTAGGCAGAAGAAAAGATGGCTAAAGATGTGAAGTGTGGCAACAAAACATTTTTACAAGTTAATGTTTATATTATATTTAAAAATTATTGATAGAAGATAGTGATAATGCCACACAGCAAACACTGTTAGAGTCATTTCAGAAGCCGAATAAGGGTTTGTACGTGCATCAGGGACATTTCCGTATTCTGGGACCTGGCGCCTGTGCATGTTATCATCATAGAGACACATTTAATGTATTTTGGAAAGGCCTGTGTGCATTTTAGACTTCCCCGCAGACGTGCCTGTTATTCCTGCCAGAGATATGGAATAACGCCAGTACTTAGGTGTGTGTGTGTGTGGTTTGAAGGTTGCACGGGAGGATATTGTGTGCTGATTTGCAATTCAAGGGGGACTGGCCAGTACATGGACCTTACAGATGATCACAGTGATACCAGGTGCCACTGTGATAGGGCAGCAATACAGCAGCTGTGCCAGGTACTGGGAGACTTGACAATTGTTGTGGAAACATTCCCCAGATCATGCCATGTGGCCTACATCCTTACCCAGTCCAGGATCTATGCAAGCTGCGAGAGTAGTGATATATATGGAGGCTGGCTACTTGGTATGCTGGCTCAGGGATCCCCTTCTCCCATGCCAATACAGGCCTGACCAGGGAAGCTGTGTCATAAAGCAGACTATGGGAAGGCAGGCAGGGTAGCCCCACAGATAGCAGATATATACAGACCAGCATAAGCCAAACCAGAGAGTGGGGAATGTATGGGACAGGTGTAGCCACATATAGGGATCTGCTGTGAGAAATGCCAGTACCCAGATTTATGGGAAACAGATGCCATAGCCAGACAGCCATAGTCATTAGAAGAGCATAGTTATGTCGTTCAGCAATTCAATGCATCCTTTCGGGAATTGCAAAGTTAGTTTAGGTTTTTGTGAGGTTGGTAAGAGTCATACTTAGCTTTTTAAAGAGTATTTTTAGAGATGACTAATGCAAGAATAACTGAGGAGTTGTTAATGCTGGCATGTACGTTTTGATGCAAAGGTATGTCATGACAAACACGTTAATATTTACTTGATCTTATAATATCTTATAGTGCACTGAGATACTTTGCAGTGTTCTGGGCATGAAACAGACTAGCATATATAGTCTAGTTTGCATCAGCATTAATGCATCATCAGTATTGTGGCGCTGCGCCCCGACTAGGCAGTCGCCTATAGGTTGCAGCGTGCTACCTCATAACATTTATTTTGCTCCATCTTAAGAACTAGGACTTCTGACGATGTAGTTGTGGGTCAAGAAGACAGTCCGAGTGAGTTTTGGCAAACACAGGACATTTATTTATTTATTTATTTTTACAAGACTTTGCAAACAACTTTCGTTGTGTAGCATTTGAACAGGACAACTTAAAGAGGATATTTTCTCCAATCAGAATTATCGTACAAAACAATGTCCTGGTAGTGCTCAAGAATAAACCTCTTTCATGTATAACAAACAGTATTTGCTTCTTCAAATGCCAGGGTTAAAACTTAGTGCTTACTGGTTCCTAGTGCCTTCAGTAAAGATATTAGCTTCTTTTAAACTGTTCAAGCTTAAACAAGGTTCCTTCTTCCTGTTTTCATTATCCACAGAATAACAGCTTCTTAAGACATTCAGTTTACACTTAGGCACTTCAGTTAGCTCTAACAATGGCAAATCCCTTTTCTTTCCAGAGTTTTCAGTGCTCAGAACAACAAGGCTTTTTCTAAGCTAAACCGGGTTCCGGTTTTCTCTGAGCTTAAAACTCTTGGCCTTCTTTTACTCTGATGCTAGACAAAGAGAGCAATCCATTAAACTATCACTCGAGTCCTGTTCCATCTCACAGGGCTCCATGTCCATACTTTCACAAACAGAGTTACATTCCTCTGGACTTGGAACTTGCTCTGTGCATGCAGGCTTGACTTCTTTTAAAAGCTTAAACAGTTTGTTCCACTGAGACTTCTGTCTCCCCTCTGGGTTCCTAGGGTGACTGCAAGGCTTCCTGTCTCTGAATAAATATCCAAAGGCTCTGACTGTCTGACCTTGCTTGTGGTAACACTCTGCCTTACAGGTTTTAAAAGGGGTAAAACTTTTCTCTTGGAGTCTTCTAGTGCTGCTCCTCTAACAGGGCTACAACCTTCAGTTTCCCCAGGAGTATCCCTCCTACCTTCAAACCAGGCTGTAGACCTCTCACGGCAGGGGCTCCTCTCTGGAGTGCAGTCTTCTGAACAAAAGCTGCTCTGAGAGCTTCTCCGGTGTCTGTTCCTAGACACTCTCTGCCTTTGACGCCTGAAGTTTGAGTTCTCCTTTGTCTGCTGTGTATATTCCCTTTTCACATTGCCTGTAAACTGCTTCCTCAGCCCCTCTCTCCTGGACGGCTCGAGACTGGCTCTGTCTCCAGTCCTGTGCCTGCTACGGTGGCTGGCTCTGTTCCCGTCTCTGAGACTCTGGCTGGTTCTGTTCCCTTCTCCTCCACTCTGGCCTTGGCCCTGGCACCGGCTCTGGCCATGGCTTTCTCTGAGACTGTGTCTCCTGCTCTCCGTGAGCCTGTCTCTGTATCTGGAACTGGAACTCCTCCGCCTGCTTCTTTCTCCTTTCCTCCTCTCTCTGCTCCCTCTTCCTGAGAGCTTAAATGTGTTTGAGTGTCTTCCTTTTCCTGGCTCCTCCCCTAGGTTCCTCCCATCTCCACCCTGTGTTGCCATGGAGCCTGGGTGTGGCCTGCACTCAATAGTTCTGAATGTGTGTTTTTTTTCTGTACCTGCATTCTGATACATGTGCTTAGATGAGTGATTCCTCTGCCTAGAAGAAAAAGTTCTATTTTCCAGGTATTTTCCTAGGCTCTAGTGCAGCCTCATCACCACAGTATTTATGACTAGTTTACATCAGCACAACATTGTCAGTGAGAAGAGCAGATTAGGAGATGCACAGTTTAACCAAGGAGGCATGGCCATCGGAGGCATCTATGGGTATATCACGGAGATTGGTTGGAAAGGTGCAACTTTCCAGAATATGGTGATTGTGGGAACATCCAAAGTGATTGCAATGTTTACCCATGTCCCACAATATTAGCAGGGACATGTTTCTCTGCAACACTGCATGGCCCATGCCTGCATTTGTGCACGGGCCTCATGCTGGATACATGCACAGGCTGGCTGAACAGTGGTTTGCCTGTGCCACACTGGACATATCTATGGGCTTATTCCAGAAACGTCCTCACATCTATACCCGTGGATGCAGAATCCACAAGAAATCCTACCTGTGTCCAATTTAAATGTGTCCATGGGATGGACATGGATTTTGTGGAATCTGTCTCTATGTGAACACTATATAATGGATTCAATTGAAGGAATAGAAGTCATAGGAATAGAAGTCATAGACTCAAGTTCAAGGAAGAAAGCCCCCAGGTAAGTGAAACATTAAATACCTTTATGGAAATGGGCAAAAGGAGCAACATATGGAAAGCAGTGTATATAAATCTTGTAGCATGGGAAATAAGATCCCAGATGTTGAAGCTTTAATGGGAGAGGCTGACTTGGATTTAGTGGCAGTTACAGAAACATGGTTCACAGAAAACCATGACTGGGATGTAACTATAGCAAGTTATACTTTTTTCAGAAAGGACAGGGTAGGAAGAAGGGGAGGAGTGGTACTATATGTAAAAAAATAATATTAAAGCTTTGGAACTACAGAGCTTAAAAGGGAGAGAGGAGGCACTCTGGCTTAAACTAGAAAGAGGGAAAGAGAAATCTATTTGCATTAGCATGATATACAGACCTCCATCACAGGAGGAAGAGGTGGATGGAGAGTTAATTGAAGATATACGCAGCATTGCCAGAAAAGGGAAAGTACTACTGATAGGGGATTTCAATATGCCAGATGTTGATTGGCACATTCCAGTATCATCTAGAAGTAAGGAGATCCTGGATTCTCTACAGGGAGAACTATTCAGGCAACTGATAACATAACCCACAGGTGAAGGAGCCATACTGGACTTGGTGCTTACCAATGGTGAAAGTGTTTCTGATGTTATAGTGGGAGATCATTTTGCATCCAGTGATCACCAGATGGTGTTTTTCAGTATTAGGACTACGGCTGTTAAAATCCATTCAAAAGTGAGGGTCTTAGATTAGGAAAACTAACTTTGCCAAGATGGGCCAATACCTCAGGGAGTCATTAGCGAGATGGGAACAGCTGGAGGATGTAGAAAACCAGTGGGCAAAACTAAAAAGGGGATATTTTAAGGGCAACCAACCTTTTGATAAAATGGTAAATAAAGGTAAAAGGAAAAGGAGACTGCTATGGTTTTCAAAAGAAGTAGCTGAAAAAGTGAAGAAAAAAGGGAGGCCTTCATGAAATACAAGAGATCACAGAGAGAGGAAGACAGGCATCTATATTTGGAAAATGTTAGAGAAGCTAGCGAAGTAGTAAGGAAAGCAAAGATTCAAAAAGAGGAGGAAATATCCAATACAATAAAATGGGGGGATAAGACATTTTTCAGATATGTTAGTGAGAAGAGGAAGAGCAAAAGTGGTATTGTAAGACTCAAGGGTGGAGGGGAGGAATATGTAGAAGATGATGAGAATAAAGAAGAATTGCTTAACAAATATTTCTGTTCTGTATTCACAGATGAAGAACCATGAGCAGGACCTCAGAAAACACCACAAACAGGAAAAGAAGTGAGGGGCATCTTGAACAATTTTCAGAAGACTGTGTTCATGAGAAGCTAGCTAAACGTAAAGTAGACAAAGCGATGGGACCACATGAAATACACCCTAGAATACTGAGGGAACTGGGGGAGGTTCTAGCAACTCCACTGACTGACCCTTTCAATGCCTCATAGGATTCAGGAGTGGTGCCAAAGGACTAGAGAGAGGCACATGTGGTCCCTTTACACAAAAGCGGAAGTAAGGATGTGGTTGAAAACTACAGGCTAGTTAGTTTAACTTCAGTGGTGAGTAAATTATTGGAAGTGCTGCTGAAAGAGAAAATAGTGAGGTTTCTGGAGTCCAACAGATTACAGGATCTGAGGCAGCATGGATTTACCAGAGGCAGGTCTTTTCAGACAAATCTGATTGATTTCTTTGACTGGGTGACCAGCGAGTTGGACTGAGGGAGACCCTAGATTTGGTGCATTTAGATTTCAGTAAAGCCTTTGAAACCATTCCTCACCGGCAACTTATAAAGAAACTGAGCATCTTAGGGATGGACCCTAAAGTTACTGCTTGGGTTAGAAATTGGTTGAGTGGGAGGTGACAAAGGGTACAGGTAAATGGAGCTCATTCTGAAGAGAAGGAGGTTACCAGTGGTGTGCCCCAGGGATCTGTCCTTGGTCCGATTCTTTTTAACATCTTTGTTAGTGATACAGCAGAAGGGCTGTCGGGTAAGGTTTGCCTCTTTGCAGATGATACCAAAATCTACAATAGAGTAGACACCCAGGAAGGTGTAGATAACCTGAGGAGGGATCTAGCTAATCTTGAAGAATGGTCTAGAATTTGGCAGTTGAGATTTAGGGGCTTGTTTACAAAGCTGCGGTAGCGGTTTCTGATCGTTATCGGAGCTGCGGCCCCATTGATTTCAATGGGGCCGTGGCTCCGATAATGATTGGAAACTGCTACCGTGGCTTTGTAAACAAGCCCCTTAATGTTAAAAAATGCAAGGTCATGCATTTGGGCTGCAGCAATCCAAGGGAGCAATATAGTAAAGGGGGTGAAGTACTTTTGTCCACTAAAGTAGAGCAGGCCCTAGGCGTGATTGTGTCTGATGATCTTAAAGTAGCTAAACAGGTATAAAAGGTGACAGCAGTGCAGGAACAAACCTGGAACATCACAGAAGTCTGCTTTGGTGGATCATCTCACCTATCGGTGGGTTGTCTGTTCCAGTTACCACAGCACCAACTCACAACGGATGTGTCCACCCATGGCTGGGGAGTGCACCTCCATCACCTGTCCACATAATGTCTCTGGTCACCACAAGAACACTCCCTTCACATCAATAGGGAGGAGTGGCCTAGTGGTTAGGGCAAGTTACCTCAGGCCGGAAGTTCAAATCCCACTAGAGGACAGCAACCTTGGGCAGAAAGGACTGGGGTTTCTAGTCCCACAAGTGCTCTTTGTGGTCTTGGGCAAACCACTTAACCCTCCATTGCCCATGTTCCCTGTAAAATAGTTATTACAGTCAAACCTCGGTTTTCGTATGCCCCAGTTTTCGTTAGCTTCGGTTTTCGATGATTTTTTTAATTGCTATGTTGTCTCGGTTCTCGTACGTCCGCTCGGTTTTCGTAGAATTTGAAATGGTCCGGTGACGTCATCGGGCTCCACGGCGGGGCTGTAGAAGAGCTCCATTACAAAGCCTTGTGCTTCCCTAGCAGCAATCGGGCAGCGGAGCAATGAAGGGGCCGCAGAAACCAACAGAGGATTCATAAATTGAAGATTGTGGCAGCGGAGAGGGGAACCGCGTGATAGTGCAGATGACAAGGCAACGGAGTGCTGGGGAGAGCGTTGGAGAACAAACGTGCACCAGGAGCCACGTAAGAGAACCGGCGGGGAGCGGGACTGCCTAGCAGACAGCCTTGTGAATAGGCGAAGTGAGTCGGGGGACTGCTGCGGGGAGTAGCGAGAGCAAGAACAAGGCAGGGAGATCGGAGGGGAAAAAAAGGAGCAGTGAAACCCGAGTGGCATCCAGCAGCGAAGGGGAAGAAAGAGAAAGCTCATACCAGGAAGTAGCAGGAAACCACCCTCGGCACAGAATAAGGTACTGTAGGTTAAGCAAAAATAATTTTAAAAAAGAAGAAATATCAAACCCTCTGGTACCAGTTAGCCAGCTCAAAGCCCTGTGGGATCCAGCCTTAAAGCAGCCACTACCCAAAGGAATACAACCTAACCTATTCTCTATAAAATGTATTTTTTGTGAATATTTTTGGGTGTCTGGAACGGATTAATTGGATTTACATTATTTCTTATGGGAAATATTGCTTCGGTTTCCATAGGTTTCGGTTTTAGTCAGACTTTTTTGAACGGATTAATCATGAAAACCGAGGTTTGACTGTATATCCAAGTTATAATGCCCTGTTCAATGTAATTTCAGTTTGTTCAATGTAGACCGCCTTGATATCATGAAAGGCGGTATATAAGAAATGTTAAAAAAAATAGGGAGAGGAATGGCCAGCAGAAAAAAGAAGGTGATAATGCCTCTCTATATGTCTTTGGTGCGACCTCATTTGGAGTATTATGTGAAATTCTGGAGACCGCACCTTCAAAAGGATATAAACAGGCTGGAGTCGTTACATAGGGTGACTACTAAAATGGTTAGTGATCTTCATTATAAAGCATATGAGGGCAGACTTAAGGATCTTAATATGTACACCTTAGAGGAAAGGCTGGATAGAGGTGATATGATTGAGACGTTTAAATAGCTCCATGGCATAAGTGCACAGGAGGAGAGCCTCTTTCAATTGAAAGCAAGCTCTGCTATGAGGGGACATGGGATGAGGATGAAAGAGGATAGATTCAGGAGTGATATGCAGAAATATTTCTTTACAGAAAGAGTGGTGGATCCAATGGAATATCGTGGTTGATATGGAAGTACAGACTAGATAGTCCATGTGGTCTTTTTCTGTCATCATGTTTCTATGTTTCTATGTTCTAAGGAATCAAAAATGCAGTTCAAAAGACACAGTTCCAAAAAGTAAAAGTACTTAGCTCATAAGCTTCGCCAAAACAGCTATGCAAGGTGATGATGTCCTTCCACCTATTTCACAGGTAAACAAAATTCAAAAAAATGCTCTGTCACAGAAATGAAAATGGCTGATTCTAGTACTGTTTTTGGTTACGAACTCGGATATTTACTTATAAATTATCCATCACTTAATGTTTTTGAGTGACATGTAGTTTAAATTTAGGCTATGTTGCTCATATTTACATTAGATGTACTGTATATAGATGTATATTGTAACGTAATGTCTCCTAAAAGGTAGTTGTATATGATTTTCTACTGTATTTCGCCTCAGGAACATCCCTCTTAAGGGTCCCACAATAGTCTGCAAGCATACTGGAGCTCCACTTGCCCAGGTACCTATTTTCCATTACCAAAATTTCCTGATGAAACCTTTCCCCATGTTCATCGCCGACTGCTCCTAGATTTGCAGGAAAAAAATCCAGGTGTGAATTCAAGAAGTGCATTTTCAAAGACATGTTACATCCCAGTTTCTGGTAAGATTTCAGTAGAGTATCCACTGATTGTGCGTAGTTGTCTGCCTTGTTATTTCCCAAGAAGTCGTGGCAAATATTCTTAAAGGACTCCCATGCAGCTCTTTCAATTCATTCAACTGACCGTCAAAGTTTTCATCTTTCATCAGTTTTCTAATATCAGATCCTACAAAGATCCCTTTTTTGATCTTCGCCTCACTGATTCATGGAAATGGCTTTCTTAGATATGCAAATCCAAGTCCACTTCTATCCATGGCTTTTACAAAGTTCTTCATAAGACCCAACTTTATATGGAGTGGAGGTAGATATACTTTATTCGGCTCCACAAGTGGGTCATGTGCAACATTTTTCTGTCCTGGGACTAGTGATGTTCTCTTTGGCCACTGTTTCCAGATGTAATGATTTTTCCTGTCCCTGCTGTCCCACTCACACAGAAAGCAACAATACTTTGTCCAACCAAGCTGTTGTCCAAGCAAGAGGGCAATTACTTTTAAATCGCCACAAATATTCCACTTGTGTTCTTCATACTTGATATTTGTTAGCAGGAGATGCATACTGCTTTAAGTTTCTTTCATATTGGCGGCATGAGCTACTGGAACTGATGGTAAAATATTTCCATTGTGGATAAGCACAGCTTTTAGGCTATATTTAGAAGAATCAATAAATAGGCTATATTTAGAAGAATCAATAAATAGTCACCAATCCTCTGTTCTATAATCCAGACAAAGTGTTTCCATCAGGGGTTTAACTTCACAACAAAAAGCAATTCCATCTTCAAAGGCAAAGTAATCCACAAACTCGGTATGCCTATTTCTAAAAGTGCACACTTTGGTTTCTTTCTGAAGAAGATTCCAGCCTTTCAATCATGACCCTAACAGATCTGCTTGTCGCTTTGAAAGATTCAAATCTCTGACGAGATCATTCAAATCGCCTTGGTCCAGTAAATGTGGTTCAGAAAAGGAACCGGATGCCTCAAAGCTTGGATCCTGCATTACAGCATCACCCTCATCGTCAACATCATCAGCATTCATTGGTTCTTCTTCTTCTTCATCCTCATTCACTGTAAGATTTTCTGGAGGTCTTGGCACCGGCAATTCTTGACAGTGAGGCTCAGGCCTCATGGCAGATGGGAAATTTGGGAAATTTACAGTGTGTTTTGATTTTGAAGTAATGCCTGCAATGTTTGTAAGGCAAAAGTAGCAATCTGTCAAGTGATCTCTTGATTCCCTCCAGATAATTGGAACAGCAAAATTCATGTGTCAAACACCCTTTACCCAACCTGTTAGGAGTCTGGCACAGGTAATGCAGCAGACGTGAGGCGCCCAATTTTTGTCCTGATCACCGACTTGACATCCAAAGTACAGCTTATAACATGTCTTAACAAGAGGAGTAAAACGTCTTCTTCTTAAAAGTAACCTCACCGCAAATGTAGCAAAATGAATCCGGACGATTAACAACTACAAGTGATAACCGTAATATTTATTAACCAACTGCTGTTTATGAAATAGATTAACGCAAACTCACATCCATTCAGATTCTGTTTTTTTCAAACAATACAAAACACAATCGCTGATGGCGACAGAAAGCATACCAATACATGACTCAGCTTTTTCTGCTTGTAACAGCTGGACCAGTAGGGCAAGAGGCCCGGCTAATTAATTATATTATAACTACATGACTCAGCATTTTTGGTTGTGAGGAGTGGCCTAGTGGTTGGGGCAAGGTACTTCAGGCCGGAAGGTCGGGTGTTCAAATCCCACTAGAGGACAGCAACCTTGGGCCGGAAGGACTGGGGTTTCTAGTCCCACAGGTGCTCCTTGTGGTCTTGGGCAAGCCACTTAACCCTCCATAGCCCATGTTCCCTGTAAAATAGTTTCTCTGTGTGCTGTGCTTTCCTGTCTAATCAATGTGTTTATACCTCAAAAATTTCCTGTCATGATTTGACAATTTCCAATCTGTAATCAAACCGCTGCTGATCGCTGGAAGTAGCGGTATACAAATGTATACTAAATAAAATAAATAAATAAACACAGTTTAGATTTTAAAGTCATTCTTGGGTCAATCAATCTCCTGGTGGGCCCGTTTCTTCTTCCCCCGAATGCTTCTCTTGGTGCGCTGCTTGGCGTATTTTTCATCTGGGGTTTTCCGCAGCAGCAACCAGCAGAAATCAGCCATCATAGTGGTGTTCCATCTTCCTTGGTACCTTTTCTCTGCGTCCTTGATGTCCTGGTGAAACCTTTCACCTTGTTCTTCACTGTACGCCCCTAGGTTTTCGGGAAAGTAGTTCACATGGGAGTGCAAGAAATGGACTTTCAGGCTCATGTTACAGCCTTGTTCTTTGAAGGCATTGAGCATCCTGGCAACAATATCCTTATAGTTCTCATCCCGCCTGTTCCCCAAGAATTTGAGAACAACATCCTTGAAGGAATCCCAGGCTTCTTTTTCCTTCTCAGACATCGTTTCAGCGAATGCTCCATCTAAAATTAGTTTCCTTATATCAAGGCCAACAAACACTCCTTCCTTTAGCTTTGCTTCAGAAAGTCGGGGGAACTTTGAGCAAAGGTACCGAAAGCACTCACCATCTTTTGGAAGGGACTTGATGAATTGCTTAATGAGACCCAACTTAATGTGGAGAGGTGGTAATAGAATTTTATCACGAGGTACCAAGCTCTCATGAAGAACATTTTTCTCACCGGGTCTCAAATACTCCCGAATTGGCCAGTCTTTTTCCCCCCAGTGTAGTCGCGGGCCCGGCTATCCCACAAGCAAAGGAAGCAGGGATATTTGGTGAAACCGGATTGCTGCCCTAATAGCATGGATAGAATTTTAAAGTCTCCACAAATCATCCACTTATGCTCATCATAACGAATCTTCTGAAGAATCAGGGCCAAATTCTCGTATTTTTTCTTGGAGAATAACAGAGTGAGCAATAGGAACTGAAGCGAATGTGTTGCCATTATGAAGAAGAACACCTTTTATGCTGTCTTTTGACGAATCAATGAACAGCCGCCATTCAGCAGGATCATACTTGAGTTTAAACTTTTCCACCACTCCCGTATATATCGTTGCAAAAATTCCAAATCTTCCTCTTTGCTGAAATACTTCAAAAATTGTGTCTCGCGGTTGCGGTACCAATAAAAAGTTGTTCCTGGTGACAATAGATTTTTCTGTTTAAGCCGAGAACCTAGAAGTTGGGCAGCATCTTTTGGGAGTCCTAAATCCCGGACTAAATCATTCAATTCAGCTTGAGAGAAAAGTTCAGGTTTCGGATCTGGTTCAGTTTCAAACTCGGAAGTACTGGACTCATCAGGAAAAGCCATCTGATGAGTCTCATCATGATCAGAACCGTCCACACAAATATGATCCAAAGATTTTGGTGGTTCAGGCACAGGTACTTCGTTGCTATGAGGCATAGGCCTAATTGCTGAGGGAAGGTTGGGGTAACTTATTACGTTCTTATTTTTTAAGTTGTATCCCTTCACAATGCAAGAGCAAAAATAGCAGTCACTGCTGTGGTCTCTTTGTTCACGCCACATCATAGGTATTCCGAAACGAAATGCTTGTTTTTTACCTTTCATCCATAAGCGTAGATCTTCCTCACATGTCTTGCGCTCTTTGTTAGGAGCCCACGGTTTGTCTTGATCGCCTAACTTCAAACCGAAATAGGCGAAATATACTTGTTTAATTAATGCAGAAATGTTCCTCTGCCGCTTTTTCACGGTATATTCCCCACAAATAAAACAAAAACTGTCCGGAGAGTTGACACAACCTCTGGCTCTGTGAGCCATCACAAATACACAGCACTGCAAACTACAACTGTAGTGAACCACTTCGGAATAAAGCTGGATTACGACTGAGCAAACAAAAGGTAATAATGAACTTGCAAGAAACTGAAATTTGACAGGAACGTTCATGTCGCAACCACCGTGTTTGAGCGAGCGCGAACGAGGTGAGGCGAAACAGGAAAGAACATGCGCCAGCGCGAGTACTGGATTTAGCCCCCGCCTCCCAATTGTCTTGTTAATGTATAAAATGAATACAAAACACTCTAAAATATCATGAGGGAGTGTTTTAGTTAGTTAACCATTACAACCTCTATTTTGGGCCAAGAAAATAAAACTGCAGTCGGCTAAAAAGAAATTATGTGAACATTCCTTATATGGGTAAGAAATCTAATTTTGCAAGAAAACATGACGTGATGGAACATTTTGGCTATTTTTCCTGGATTCAGCACCCCAAAATCTATAGGAATCAGTTGCAAAACTGGAGGCAGTTTTTTGGTAGTGTACCTGTGTAATTATAGAGGGATACTGCATGGTGGTCATTCTGTAACGCAAATAGCATCCATTTTATTGTATTTATTTATTTACTTAAGTGTTTTTTTATACCTCCCCTTCCATCAATCAAGGGTGGTTTACAAAGAACAGAACAATTACATTAAACTTTTTAAAAACATTAGTGGAACACGTTTACAATCAAAATATTTACAAGGAACTATTTTACATTAATTACATACCTAAAGTAAATGTATTATTGGGTGGGAAAAGAGAAGGCTGTTCTTTATGCATCTGAGAATAAATATGTGACAATATAGTAAGGGGATGAGTGGCCTAGTGGTTGGGGCAAGTTACCTCAGGCCAGAAGGTCAGAGGTTCAAACCCCACTAGAGGACAGCAATCTTAATTCAGAAGGACTGAGGTTTCTAGTCCCACAGGCTCTCCTTGTGGTCTTGGGCAAGCCACTTAACCCTCCATTGTTCACATTCCTTATAAAATAGTTATCTCCCAAGTTACAATGCCTGTTCAGTGTAAACTACCTTGATATCATAAAAGGCAGCATGTTAAATAAATATAGTTGTAAGGGGTTGGGTCTAGGAAGTACAGATCAGAAACTACATTGAGTAGAGCTGTTCATGGTTGCAATCAGGGCCGGCCCGTCCATTGAGCGAGAATGTTGTTCGCACAGGGCCCCGCGCTTACCACATTCTCGCTCAATGGACTGCTGCAGAGGGAGCCAGGGAAGCCCGCGAGAGGCCCCGGCTCGCTCTGCACAGCCCGCCAGCATGAAGAGCCTTTACCTTCACGCTGGCGGCTGTTTCAATGAAGCCGCGAATGCCGCGAGAGGTTAAAGGGCATTGCCTTTAACCTTTCCCGGCATTCGCGGCTTCATTGAAACAGCCGCCAGCGGGAAGGTAAAGGTTCTTCACGCTGGCGGGCTGTGCAGAGGGAGCCGGGGCCTCGCGCGGGCTTCCCCGGCTCCCTCTGCAGCCCCTTAGATGGCGCGGGGCTCTTGGGGGGGGGCGGCTAGGACTGGATGGGCTGTGATTGGGGGGGAACAGACTGGAAATGGGCTGTGATGGGGGGAGAAACGGACTGGAAATGGGCTGTGATGGGGGGGGAGAACGGACTGGAAATGGGCTGTGATGGGGGGGGGGGAGAACGGACTGGAAATGGGCTGTGATGGGGGGGGAACGGACAAATTGGGCTGGGATGGGGGGAAACAGACTGGAAATGGGCTGTGGTGGGGGGGAGAGGTGAGAGCGAGAGGAGAATGGAGAAGGAGGAAGAGAACAGACTGGAAATGGGCTGTGATGGGGGTAACGGACTGCAATGGGGCTGTGATGGGGGGAGGACTGCAAATTGGATGTGTGGGTGGGTGGGATATTACTGCAAATTGGCTTTGTTGGTGGGGGAAATGGACGAGATGGGCTGTGATGGGGGGAACTTGGACTGGAAATGGGCTGATGAAGAGCTGGATTAGGACTGCAAATGGTCTGTGATGGTGGGGGGGATAGGACTGGAAATGGGCTGTGATGGTGGGGACGGACGGACTGAAAATGGGCTGGAATGGGGGAAACAGACAGGAAATGGGCTGTGATGGGGGGGGAACAGACAGGAAAAGGGCTGTGTTGGGGGGGGAACGAACAAATTGGTCTGGGGTGGGGGGAAAACAGACTGGAAATGGGCTGTGGTGGGGGGGGGAACAGACTGGAAATGGGCTGTGTGATGGGGGGGAACGGACTACAATTGGGCTGTGATGGGGGAGGACTGCAAATGGGCTGTGATGGTGGGGGGGATAGGACTGCAAATGGGCTGTGATGGTGGGGGGAATGGACAAAATGGGCTGTGATGGGGGGGAACTTGGACTGGAAATGGGCTGATGAAGAGCTGGATTAGGACTGGAAATGGGCTTATGGGGGCTGGAATAGGGTGAAGTGGGCTGACAAGGGGGCTAGGATTGGAAATTAGCTGATGGGGGAGCGTGGAGGAAATGGGCTGATGAGGGACTGGAATGGAACTGGAAAAGAGCATACGGGGCTAGGACTGGAAATGGGCTGATGAGGAGCTAGGATAGGACTAGAAATGGGCTGATGGGGGGAACGTAGACTGCAAATGGGTGATGGGCTGGAATAGGACACTGGAAATGGGCTGATGGGGGCTGGAATAGGACTGGAAGTGGGCTGATGGGAGTTGGAAAAGGGCTGGAAATGGGCTGATGGGGAGCTTGGAGTGGAAATGGGCTGATGGGGGGGGCTGGAATGGAACTGGAAAACAGCATATGGGAGGCTAGGACTGGAAATGGGCTGATGTGGAAGCTTGGGAGACTGGGACTAGAAGGGGGCAGATGCTGGGTGGGTCTAGAACTATAAAGGAGCTGATTTCGGGGGAGGACTAGGAAGGGATGGGAAATGAGAATGGAGAGGGGAAAAGATATTTTGTGTGGGAGGGAAGAAAAGTCTACGAAGGGCTGGGTATTGGAAGAGTAAGTGTAGATTGAGAATGGAAGGGTGAAATTTGAGTGGATGATAAAGCAATAAGGAAAGAAATGGAGGAAAGAGCAAAAGGGTAAAGATCAGTATGTTAAAGCAGATATAGAGAAAAAATTTGGAAAAAAATCTAAAAGAGCAGAAAGGAAAATGGATTGCTCGCAGAAGACACAAAGAAACCAGAAGAAAGTGACTGGAGCAATTGCAACTGAAAAGAAAATGCACAAGCAACAAAAGGTAGAAAAATACTTTTTTATTTTGAATTTATTAACTGGAATATATCAGCTCTGGGAAATGTGCATTGTTAACATCTTTTGTGTTTTGTTTAGTACAAGAGGAAATTTAATTTATAGTTTTATTTCTCCAGTGTTGTTGTACATCCCAAGTTTGGCTTTTGGGGTTCCCAGTTTAATTGTTGTCTTCCTATTTCTAAATTGTGATCCCTTATTCTTTGGTGACGGTCTATATTCTGCATTTTAACCAAGCTGAGGTATTCTGTTCATGTAGTTTGTATTTGACCGTGTCACTTGTTCTCTTTCCCCAGTAGGAGATGCATTGGTATTCTCTGAGATGTATTGGTTTAATATTTGCAGTGTTGCCTTTTGATAGGTAGGGTTTGGTGCTTTGTGAGTCCTGGCAGAGCTGTTATGATATGGTGGATTTGCTATGAGTTCTAAAAGGTCAATGTTTATAGTACTTCCTAATGGGCCTGGCGGTTGGCACTGGAATATAGTAACGTATAAATCTATTAGTCTTTCTTTATCCAGACACTCATTAAGAAGCATGTTTACTAAAAATGTATGTTAACATTATGCAAATATTTATGCAAATGAGGCTCCCTATGCAAATGAGGCCCCGCAATTAATCTCCGCACATGGCCCCGCACCCCCCTTGGGACGCCCCTGGTTGCAATTATCTCCAAAATGTTCAATGAATAACAAAGTCTTAGGGGCATGTTTACTAAACTGCATCAACACAGCAGCAGCTACATTAAGGTGCCATAAGGTGCCTTAACAGGACATTCTGTACCATTAAGGCACCTTAACATTCCCAGCTGCATTAAGTGCAAAAAAAGGGTGGGGGGATAAGGGGTCAGTTGGAGTGGGAAAGGGTGGGGAGAGGCCACTTTCACACTAACATGGAGGAATTAAGGGCTGAATCCTAACACAACTGAAAACCAGGCATTAGCACACAATTGCAGGAGAGAGAAACCATTCCAGTCAGCAATGTACAGCAAAGCTAGGGAAACCTACAAAAAATGATAAGTGTGATACATGTGCACAGAACAAAAGGGCAAATAAACATTGAAAATGACCTGAACAAAATGTAAAACAAACATAACCGAGCTGGCCAATAGTGATATGAATGGGAAACATCAAAAAACACTACTGAGAAAGCTCCAAAAAAAGGATATTAATTTTGGAAGGGTCTATGCTCTGTCCCCATACAAGGTGAATGATCCCACAGTGAAATAGCACTAATCATGGTTTCCCCTTGTTATTGGACAGGTTTTCTATGGCGTGCTCATGTTCCGCAACAGCAGGGTGGGCATGTCGGAACGGGCAACTGGACAGATGCTGGAAAAGGGGATACAGAGGGCTGCAGGCGGCACATGCTGTGGTGCTGCTGTGCCCAGGGTGATGCCTAGGTGGCCCATAGGAATGCTGAAACAGTAGAGCAGCCAGACAGCAACTGATGAGGGCCCAACATGGGCACGAGTGTGTTTCCCACAGTGTCACAGGGGATAGTACCCAGCAGGTACCCCAAGGGCACAGAACATTGGCAGGCAGTGCCGGGGGGAAGTGTGGACATCTATGCGGGCAACCCTACTCCAGAAACCACACCATAGGCAGCCGCCTACCAGCACACTGGATGGCCTGCGACTGCGCACCACCAGCACCACCAGCAGAAGGGCATGTCAGCATGGTGGCAGAGGAGTACTGGCGGTGGAGTGGGCAGTGGCAGCTGCCCACAGTAGACCATGGCCTAGCCCTGTGTAGGTGGGTGCCATGCATTGCAACAGACAGGCCCTGTCTGACGAACAGTCATGGTATCCCCAGGGACTGCACTCTCTCTGTGGCAACACGGTGGTGCAGTACACACAGCCAGTGTGTTCAGGAGCAGAAGGTCACAGGTTCAGGTCCCAGCTGTGGTTCCTGCCAACCCAGTCCCCATATTTTACCCACTACTAAAACGTGGTAATAAAGATGGAACCTTTATTGCAGATAACATAAACATGCCTTAAACGCCTATATTTTACCCTACAGAGCACAGACACCATAAACATGCACAATACCTAGAGCAGAGTTTCCCAACTGCAGTCCTGGAGGGCCAAACACCATTCAGGTTTCATGCTGTCTCTAATACAGATGTCTGTGCTGCATTTCTATGTGCCGCCCCCATGGTATGCAGATGTATCTCATGCATATTCATTAGGGACAGCATGAAAACCTGAACAGTGTTTGGCCCACCAGGAATGGAGTTGTGAACCTCTGCCCTAGAGCAGCAGCCAACGGGGCAGACGCACCTGCATCCACAGGCTCCAGTATCCAAAGCCTCCTGGAGAGGCAGGATGTTGGGCCCTGCGTGCATCTCCCAATACTAGCACTTACATACCCTAGCAATGCCACCCTAAACCTGGGAATATGGTACACATATATCAAGAGGTTGCTATGATTACTGGCAGATAGCAATTCCTAAGTTAAGCACAATCTGCTCATTGAGCTGTATCATACCAACCTCTCTGATGTCTGTGGAGTGTGTTTCAGGCCTGGTGTCTGACAGTGTTCCCCACTCTGGGGATTGACCCCCAACAGTATTGCATACCATAGCCATGCCTGCACTGTGCCCAGGACTGGTGCGGTGGCCAGGGCTGCCAAGAGCCTCTATAGTTGCACAATGCTGGCATAGGTGTGGGAGTGTGTGTCTGTCTATCCAGTGTGTGGTGTCTGTCAACACCTTCCTCAGCGCACACTGCTTGCACTGTTGCCATTGTATGCCTGCCAATGTGCATAATGAGGAGCAAGGTAATGTGGGTATAGCATGGACAGGGTGGCCTGGCCTGGATGCATCTGCACAGGGCATAGGGCAATGGCTCGGACATTGTAGTGCCCAGCCACAACCTGCACAGACAGGGTGGCCACAGCATGTCCTGCTGGGGGGGTCACTCTCACCCTGACTGAGCAGTGACCACGGCATGGCCATGTTCCCCCATAGTGCTGTATAGTATTTCTCTCAAGTGATATTTATGGGTTCTTTTTTCTGGGACCCAATCATTGATTTAGCTGCTTGGTGTGTGCGCTCACATCTCCTCCAGGAACATGCACGATGGACTAGCTAGCAGACTGTCTGTAGCTAGTATGTGTATGGCTGGAACACCTTGCAGGGTGTAGCGGCTGGAGGCTCACTGGGTTTGCTGCTGGAGAATGTCAGATAGTGGTGGGGGGCAGCTGGGCATCTCCAGGCCTACTGTCTGTCTGCCATTGCTTTATGGATGTGCACAGATCTGCATTGCCTGCCCGGTAGGCTATCTGTTCCCCAGCAAGACTGGGGTCGATGGTCCCCTCTACTGCCACCATTGCAGGGATGTAGACTGTGTATCTGTTGGTGGGGGTCCTCTTCCCCACCCTGGAATAAGTCCCCCTGGACATAGGGGGATGGCTGGCCTGAGCAGCAGCAAAGAGGCGAGGGGGTGCAGGGGATACTCTGCAGCCCGACGCTAGCCATGGAAGGCCAGATTGGGGGTCAGGCTGCGGGGAAAGGAAAGCATAGTCAATGGCTAGGGATCGTGGTTCCTGAATGGAGCCTTGGTGCCATGGCAACACGATGCCATGGCACTACGGCTCCATTCAGGAGCTTGACTGAGTTAGCCGGGCATGGGTCTGTATGTGCAGGCTGATTGGAATCAGGTCCCTCCTGCACGTACAGACCCTAGGCTCGATTCTGATCCCATGGGACATGTCTAGTTCCTGCGGGATCGGAATCAGGTCTTCCTCTGTGCATCCTGATTCCGATCGGGAGCACAGGGACCTGGATGCACATATTGGAATGTGCCTCCATTCGTCCAAAGTAACATTAGCAAACTGTTCTACAGTGTACTCACCAAATTAATATTACAATTGTGGGATCCTGCCAGCTACTTGTGACTTCTATTGGCCACTTTTGGAAGCAGGATACTGGGCTTGATGGACCATTAGTCTGGCCCACTATGACAAATCTTATCGGCTTCAGTGGCAACAGCTAGTGCTGCTAAAGGAGCTAGCCACCGCCACTGAGCATTAGACTTGGATATTCAATGCTGGGACCCAAATACCATTCCCAGCATTGAATATCCAGGTTGACAGATAGCGATGAAATTAACCAGTCAGCGGCGATATTTAGCCACTACCTGATTAACTCCACCAGCAAAAGTTAGCAAGTCTTTGCTATACCTGATTTTCACCACTTTAGTCTAATCGGACAGTGGCTCAACATTGCTGCTGCCTGGTTATTGCCGGGTGCCACACCCATTCTTCCCCTAGAAGCATCAGTTAGCATCAGGAAGGGCAGCAGCGGCACCAATGGATATTCAGTGGCACTAGCTAACCATGCTAGTGCCATTGAATATCCTGAGACGAGGGGATTAACAAGGTTTTCGGGTCTGCTAACCATGCTTATCCCTTTGAATGTCAGACCCTATGGGGTATGTTTACTAAACGGTGCTAACAGCACAGCTGCGATGTTATCGCATGATACGTGAGGTTATCGTACGATAATGGCACATTACCATGCAAGAACGTCATGTATCACGCGATAACATCTCCTGCGGCGGTAAGGTGAGCAGAGGGTGGAGGAAGGCTCCCCAGAGGGCAGAGTAAGGCTCCCCAGGAGCAGAGATAAGGGATCAATTTATTTTATTTCTTTATTTATTTACATTTCTTATATACCGCGCTATTAAAATCAGTGCGGTTTACAGCGAACAGAAATAATAATACAATGTAACAAAAGCACATTGTGTTTACAATGAACAGGGTAATAAACGGGTGAGAACTTGGGTGAGAAACTATTTACAGCACATTTTACAAATTTACAGAATATTCACAATTGAGCAGCATGCACGGAGGGGTTCATACAAGGGGTCCGCTGCCTATCCATTCTCTCGTTGAGTTAAGGTATTGGATGGGCAGAGAGTGGGCGGGGAGAGGCTCCATGCACACTAACGGCATGAAATGAAGGTCTGAAAAGTAGCGCCAGTGAAAACCTTGTGCTAGAGGCACATTTGCAGGGGAGAAAGACCATTTCAGTCAGCAATGTACAGCAAAGGCAGGGTATCCAAGAAAAGTGATAGTAGTGATACATGTGCAGCAACATCATAGTGCCCAAGTACGAGAGGGCACTACGGTGAGGCTGCAAATGGGGTACAGGGGGCTGTAGGCGGGACATGCAGTGGTGCAGCTGGGGCAGAAGGTGGGCTAGGCAAATGCCTAGGTGACACATAGGAATGTAGAAGTGGAAAACCAGCAAGACAGCAACTGACCAAGGGCAAACATGGCCATGGGTGTGTGTCCCACAGTGTCCCGGGGACAGTACCCAGCAAGTACCCCAAAGGGCACATAACATTGGCAGGTGGTGCCAGGGGGAAGCATGGATGACTAGGCAGGCACCCCTACCCCATATCACGCAACATAGGCAGCCGCCTACCGGCACACTAGATGGCCTGGGACTGCGCGCCACAAGCACCACCGGCACAAGGGCATGTCAGCATGGTGGTGGAGGGGTGCTGGTGGTGGAGGGGGAAGTGGCACTGCAACAGACAAGGTCTGTCTGACGAACAGTCATGGTATCCCCAGGGAATGATCTGCCTCCATGGCAACAGTTTGGTGCAGTACACACAGCCAGTGTGTTCAGGGGCAGAAGGTCACAGGTTCAAGTCCAAGATGTGGCTCCTGCAAACCATGTCCCTATATTTTTCCCAGTACTAAACCATGGTAATAAAGACAGAACCTTTATTGCAGATTAAATAAATATGCCATAAACGCCTATATTTTACCCTACAGGGCACAGATGCCATAAACATGTGCAATCCCTACAGCAGAGCTTCCCAACTGCAGTCCTGGAGGGCCAAACACCATTCAGGTTTCATGCTGTCCCTAATAAATATGCCTGTGCTGCATTTGTATGCACTGCCCCCATTGTATGCAAATGTATCTCATGCATATTCATTAGGGACAGCATGAAAACCTGAACCGTGTTTGGCCCACCATGTTTGGGAACCTCTGCCCTAGAGCAGCGGCCAACAGGGGCACAAACACCCACACCCACAGGCTCCACTATCCAAAGTTTCATGGAGAGTCAGGATGTTGGGCCCTGCACGGAGCAGCATCTCACAATACTAGCACCTGCATATCTTAGCAATGCCGTCCTAAACTTGGGAACACGTTACACATATATCAAAAGGTTGCTATGATTAATGGCAGATAACAAATCCTAAGTTAAACACAATTTGTTGACAGAGATGCATCATAGCAACCTTTCTGATATCTGTGGAGTGTGTTTCAGTTTTGGTTTCTGACAGTGTTTACCACCCCGGGGAGTGACCCCAAAAGTATTTCGTACCATAGGAATGCCTGCACTGTGCCCAGGACTGGTGCGGTGGCCAGGGCTGCCAAAAACCTCTATATTTGCACAATGCTGGCATAGGTGTGGGAGTGTGTGTATGTCTATCCAGTGTTTTGTGGCTGCCTACACCTTACTGAGCCCACACTGCTTGCACTGTTTCCAGTGTTAGCCTGCCAATGTGTATAATGAGGATCAAGGTACTGTGGGTATGGCCCGGACAGGGTGGCCTGGGCAGGATGCATCTGCACAGGGCATAGGGCAATGGCTGGGACATTGTAGTGCCCGACCACCACCTGCACGGACAGGGTGGCCACTCTCACCCTGACTGAGCAGTGACAATGGCATGGTTAGGTTCTCCCATAGTGCTATATAGCATTTCTATCAAGTGATGTTTATGAGTTCCCTTTTCTGGGGCCCAATCACTGACATGCTTGCTTGGTGTGTGTGCTCACATCCCATTTGTGGGTGCACACAGTTCTTCCAGGAACATGCACTATGTACTAGCTAGCAGACTGTCTGCAGTTAGCATGTGTATGGCTAGAACACCGTGCAGCAGGTGGATTCTGACTGTGCCCTCTTCTGGTGAATGTCAGATGATGGGGGGGGGGGGGCAGCTGTGCTTTCCCAGGACTACTGCCTGTCTGCCAGTGCCCTATGTGATGCATACAGATCTGCACTGTTGGCCCTGTAGGGTGCCTATTCCCCAGCAGGACTGGGGTTGATTGTCCCTTCTACTGCCACCATTGCAGAGATGTAGAATGTAGATCTGTTGGTGGGAGATCCTGTCCTCCAACCTGATCCAGAGAGAGCGGGTTGGGTGGTGCTACATAATCCACTTTTGGGTCCAACCACCACCCTTCTCTTATAACATGTGACCATGGCAACCACACAGGATATGCACTATTCTGTGTGCATCATAGTTCACAAGGGCTAGATGTGACTGGGAAATACAGATGGACACAGGTGTAGCCTAGGTGTGTCTGCAGGGACTACCCACACACTGGCACTGATGGGGACATGCAGCGCAGCCTGCCTTAGCCAAGCCAGGTGCTGTGGACCTGGTGCTGGGCGCCCCACCTTGCCCTCATAGGTCAAAGGTTTGATCCCACAGTGGTGTTATTTAATAAGGCTGTCTGAGGCATTTCCTTTTAATTTAAATCAGTGCTGCCAGCAAAAACACCCTCACAGTGCCATAGCCTAAGGTTCCTCATAAGGCGCCCTATAAAGTGCCCTATAGGGCACATCATAAGGTGCCTTGGCGGACAGGGCACTTTATAATGTGCCCTATGGAGTGCCTTATAGGGCGCCTTATGTGACACCTTAGGTTACGGCACTGTGAGGGTGTTTTTGCTGGCAGCACTGATTTAAATTTAAAAAAGGAAATGTCCCAGACAGCCTTCTTACATAACACCACTGCAGAGTCAAACCCATGACCTCTTCCTCCACAATCATTGCAGTAACCAGTGGGCTACATCTTTATTGCTTCTAACACTGTGCTGGCATGAACTTAGGATTAACGCGTGTTAACATGCCACAGCGCCCATTATGGCACGATACAGATTCTTGCTACCTTGCTGCCGGAACGCCCACTCCTTATATGGCATTCTTCACATTATCGCTGCAACTAGCGCCGGTAACATTAAGACGGTTTAGTAAACATACCCCTATGTTTTTATGTTCTCAATGAATGGCAAAAGTTTGTATAGATGAGCATCAGAATGGATTTCTCCCCAAGCACCGATCCACTAATGCATCTTTTCCTTACAGGTCCTGATTAACAGACAAGTGAAAAATAGCCCTTTGGGGAGACATTTTGCATGTTTAATTGACTTTGGTAATACTTTGAAATCTTTTAACACCCTAGCCTCAATTGTAAACCACTTCAAACTATAATTCAGAGGAACCCTTAGATCAAATTAAATCCATATATTCATTCATCAGCTGTAAGTTAATTATAAACAACTGCAGATAGCTTCTGGCAGAAGCAAGGAATAAAACATGGCTATTGGTTGAACCCTACACTTTTTTAAATTAATTAATGAGCACCTCATATTGCCAGATGGCTGGTTAGGTTGGAAATATAGGAATTTCCTAGCTTTTGATGCTTCGGGGCTGGAGGGCTGCAGAGTAATATGGGGCCATGTGTGGAAACCCATTTCAGTGCCTCATTTGCATAATTATTTACATACCTGGTCCTCATTTGAATAAATATATGCACACTGGGTTTATTTGGTCTGTGCTATGACTAGGTTAATGAGGAGGGAAAATATTAAGTAAGAAAAAAATCCTGGTAGTTACGAATTCAAGATCATAGTGCAGAAGCTAGATTTGAATGCGTCAGAGCTGAAAAAGCCCAGACATCAACAACAGTGAAGATTTCCTTGAATGTGAACTGACAAAATATTTTAAATTTAAGACCAACAGCACAAAACATCACATCTTAAAGACTCTCCATATTCAAGTACCCCCAACCAAACACTCTACAGTTGTCTCACAGGAAACAAAAAGCAAGAACCACAGCACAGGACTATAGAGCAAATCTACCATTCCATTCACACAAGAAGCCTATCTGGAAAAGAACTGCACCTTAAATATTGCTGTAGACCCCATAAAATCCATATACCTACTGGTAAAACTGAACAAGTCAGATTAACAGATCCCTACATAAAAGCTCCATGCTAACAGAGCACCTGGCCTAGATCATACACTAAAATAGACTCTCACCAAGTATAGAATGAGGGACCACAATCTAAAAATAGAAATATGCAGACAAAAATTTAACTGAAACCCCCAAGAAGCCAGACTACATGCAGGTCTCACCTAAGATTTTGTTAATGATAAATCCCCTTCTTCCAAAAGCAATCCTAGCTCCATGCATTAAGTACAAAGTGTGTTAAGGAGAGCCATCTTTGTAGGGTTTTTTTATACCCCTCTATCATTTTTTAGTTTACATTGTAACCTGCATTCTTCTGAGGCTGTGTAGGGTTAAGAAACTTGCCCAAAGCATGCTAGTGAAAATCAAACTGTGGTCTCCTAGCTCCTAGGACAGTGTACTAACCATTAGGCTACTCCTTCACTCACCTCTTAGCTACTTCCCTTGCCCACTTCCTCCTTCCATTCTTTCTCCCACCACATTGAGGAGGTTTCTCCAAGCCCATGTGCCCATAAGGGAAGGGCTAGGACAGCTGTTATTGTTGGTGATTCTATCATTAGGCATGTAGATAGTTGGGTGGCTGGTGGATGCCTGGCAACATGCCTGCCTGGTGTGAAGGTAGCAGATCTCACATGCCACCTAGACAAGATTTTAGAAAGTGCGGGGGAGGAGTCTGTTGTCTTGGTACATTTTGGTACCAGTGATATAGGAAAGTATGGAAGGGAGTTTCTGGAGGCCAAATTTAGCCTTTAGGTAGGAAATTGAAATCCAGAACTAGGGTGGAATTCTCTGAAATGTTTCCCGTTCCACATGCAGGACCCAAAAGGTAAGCAGAGCTCCAGAGTCTCAATGTGTGGATGAGACGATGGTGCAAAGTATATGGATATGTTAGGAACTGGGCAGCATTCTGGGGAAGGGAGGGGCTTTTCCAAAGGGATGGGCTCCACATTAACAGGAGTGGTGTCAGGCTGTGGTATTAGCCTTTAAAAAGGAGATAGAAGAGCTTTTAAACTAGATAATATGGGAAAGTTGACAGATACCCAAGAGTGCATGGTTCAGAATGAAGTATCCTTGAAGGATACTAGCAAAAGAGGGATGTTAGGGCATCCTGACATAGAGGTTCCAATAAAGATAAAAGTAACCCAGATGGTCTTAAGTACAGAGATGAAAAGTTCCAAATTACCCCTATCAACTGATAACCAGGTTAATATGAACAAAATACAACCTCTAAAATGCCTTTACGCAAATGCTAAAAGTCTAAAGATGGGTGAGCTAGAATATATAGCATTAAATGAAACATTAGATATGAATGGCATCTCAGAGACTTGATGGAAGAAGGACAACCAAAGGGACACTGTGATTGCTGGGTACAAATTATATCAAAATGATAGGGTAAATCAAATTGGTGGAGAGGTTGCACTCTATGTTTCAGAGGGCATTGAGTCACACAGGATAAAAGTTTTGCAGGAAAAAATATACACCATAGAATCTCTATGGAGAGAAATCCCATGTAAAAAGGAGAAGGTGATGGCAGTGGGGGTGTACTACCGACCACCTGGCCAGAATGAACAGATGGATGATGAAATGCTAAAATAAATCAGGGAAGCTAAGAAAAGTTACAACACAGTAATAATGGGTGATTTCAATTACCCCAGTTTTGACTGGGTCAATGTCACTGCTGGACATGCTAGGGAGATAAGATTTCCAGATGGAGCAGCTGGTCCATGGACCAACAAGAGGGGAAGTTATTCTGGACCTAGTTCTTAGTGGAACACATGGTCTGGTGCAAGAGATAAGGGTGTTGGGGTCACTTGGCACTAGTGGCATTATCACATTTTATATAATAAATGGAAGAAGGCAGCAAGGAAATCTTTCAAAAGGCAGATTATGATAAAATGAGGAAAATAGCTAAGAAAAAACTAATAGGAGCAGCTGAAAAGGTTAAAGATTTACATCAAGCATGGGTGTTGTTTAAAAATACTATCTTGGAAGTCCAGACCACATGTATTCCACACTTTAAGAAAAGTGGAAGGAAGACCAAAAAACTGTCAGCATGGTTTAAAGGTGAGGTCAGAGAGGTTGTTGTAGCCAAAAAAGCATCTTTCAGGAAATGAGAAAAGGAACCAAATGATGAAAACAGGAAACAACATAATTACTGGCAAGTTAGACGTGAAACACTATTTTCTTTTTTAATTTTGTGCCATTAAGTCAGTGCTGACTCCTGGCAACCCTACTGCTTCTGGGTTTTCTTGGCAATGTATCACTGGAAATAGATTGCCAGGCCTTTTCTTCCAAGACAATGGAAGGTAAAGCGACTTGCCCAAGATCACAAGGAGTGCCAAAGGGAATCAAAACCTTGATCTTCTAGGTATTAGGCAGTTGCTCTAACCACTAGACTACTTCAAGGCACTGATAAGGCAGGCAAAAATAGAATTTGAAAAGAAGCTTGCCATGGCAGCAACCACACATAATATAAACTTTTTCAAGCACATTCATAGCAAAAGACCTGTGAGAGAGTCAGTTTGACCATTAGATGATAGAGGGGTAAAAGGGATGCTAAGGGATTGCTCAAGGATTCATGTTGAATGATGCTGAGAAGATCAAGAAAAGGTGGAAAGAATATATAGAGTGCTGATTTTCAAAGCCCTAGGCACATGCTACATGTGTAAAAGATGGCCTTACCTGTGTAAAACCAGACATTAAATAAAGCGGCTTGAATCAGAGAGGCTCAGCTACCCGCACGGTGCCAAGCGCCAAGGCCTGGGTGTGGAACGGGGGGAGGGGTCATCCTCAAATATGCATAAAGTGGATCTCCAAAAGCTGTGTGCACTGACATTGGACAACGGACATCACTAACCGAGTAAGCCTAAGCTACGTTTCCAGGTGCATATGACTGCTGATGGTGTACAGCAAACCTGTGTAGTAGCATTACAGTGCATAGTACAGCAAGGGGAGCATGTACCCAAACTGTGCAGAGGTAAAGCACTACTGGATCAGTCGTGAAGCCATGTGGGCCATGCACATGGTGTTCCAGAGTTGGAAATGCGCCTGCCATGCTGGGCACAGTGGAGGATGTTGCAGGCAGTGCATATCCGTCAGCAGGCAGTAGCCCAGCACCCAAGACGCAGGTATTGTGCCCCATGTATACACTGGCCCAGGGTGAGCTACCTGCAATTGATGGAGGAGGAGGTCTAGAGATATACTGGATGGGGCAACAATAATGGAGTTGTGCAGCACAGTCAGTGTGGACCTTGAGCCCTTCTAGAACCAGAAGCCAAGCCCTGCCAGTAGCTATGATGGTGACCACTGCCCTAGCATATCTGGAAACTGGCAGCATGTGATAGGGGAACTGTTGGAATCTCGCAGTTCATTGCTGGCTACTGCTTAAGTGCCTTCACCAGGGCTCTGCTGTGGAGGGTATGCCACCTCATAGCCTTCCCCCTGACAAAGCAGATGCAGCAAGAGACCATGAAGGCATTCTACAATGTTGCATGATTCCCATTGGTGCCTAGATGTATAGACTGCACCCACATTGCACTGTAGGCACTATGGCTGGAGCAGAGGGCATACCAGAATAGGCATGGTTACACAGCAATGAACATGCACGTGATTATGGATGCCAACATGACCATTACTAATGCCCACTACCCGGGGTCCTGCCATGATGCATTTGTCTTTGCCCAGTCCAGCCTAGGACAGGCAGCAGCCAGGGATCAGCTCAGAGATGCATGACTGCTAGGTGAGTGCGCACATATGTGAGCCCCAGGACAAGCCCAGAACAAGCAGTTGCTATAGTATGCTGCTATGTGTAATGCAAATAGGTGGGGATATATGTGTTACATACATATTGCAACACATAATGACCATGGCGTGCACATGCTCTGCTGTTCCACAGATCCATGTGCACAGCAGGCCATGTCATACATTGTAGAGACAACCAGGGGAAGCCCCAAGGCAAAGACAGTACACACCAACATTTGGCATGTGGAGGAGCACAGGCTGGTACCATGTAGTGCAGCCACATGGAAGCAGCCTCTGTAAAGCACATCCATGTCAGCCCCCAACCCAGCCAGCAGACCCCCCCAAACACATCTTTGTGCCATGCCCCTGCCCCCTCCCCCACAGTCCAACAGGCTAGCCCATGTCACCATCCCCCATTGCCCTGCTCCAAATGCCTGACTGTTACACAAGTCACATGATGGTGTTCCCTCACTGCCACAGTGTCCTTGAATGTCACATATTGCACCCCACCCTGCTAGTAGCTGGTATGTTGTATGCTGCTGTAACAGTCCATAGACCATAACCGACACATGTCCCATGCTCATATACATATCTCACATTTTTCCCACAAGCAACCCTGGATATCCCCTGGCTGCTGACCCCAGTGTGCCACCCCAGAAGCTGGAGGAGGAGCGGTGCAATGCTACCCATCAGCATACCTGGGTGATTGTGGAGCAAGCAATAGAGGTGCTGAAGAGCTGCTTCTGGTGCCTCAACAGGAATGGTGGGGAAGACTTCTACAGCCCGGAGAGGATATGCCAGATATTTGCATTGTGCTGCATACTCCACAACCTTGCATGGATGTGGGGAGTGCTAGAACCAGAGCCTGTGGTTGTGGAATAGTAGGAGGCCGCAAAGGCAGAATATGGTGATGGTGCAGATGCCAGGAACCATCAGCAGACCCGTGCACTGGCCCACTGTGCGTGGCTGATACGAGAGGTTTCTGAGGTGACTGCCCTTTACCATCACCTGGATGATATACACACATTCACCAATAAATTGTCCGCAATGATACTACATGTGCAGTGTGTTTATTTCCTTCCACATGTGTCCCCTGCCCCTGGGCTTGCAGCTGGCCATGGGCATTTGCTAACACATGCACTGTGACTCAGAGGAGCGATGCCTGATGACAAGCTGGCAGCATCATCACCCTCCCTATCAAGGCAGGTTGCTGCATATGGTTCAGAGTTACGAGGTGGCTGTGCTGGTACACTGGTAGCCACAGCATCCACTCCCTGAGCCTGCAGGAGGCCTACCAAACTTTGCAGGGAACCGCCAATCATTGCTTGGTATGCTGCCATCTCCCTCATCAGACATAGGTGTCCCTCTAGATGGCGCTTCACTCACAGTCTGTGTTCCTACCATGCTTCGTACTCAGCCTCCCTCACCTTTGTGGCTGCTATATACCGTGTAGCTCAGCCAGTATGCCCTCGGTGCCGGCCACCAGACATGCACCCTTCTGCAGTAGCTCCTGGTCCACATCCGTGCCCCCTTCATCCACAGGGTCATCCAGGATGGTGAACTGTAGCTCAGCAAGTGGGGCATTATCTATCTCTATCTCCCCAGAATTGGCAGACACACTGACCTGCTCCACTGCCCTGGGAGCTGCAATGGCCTGCTCTTCTGCCCTGAATGTTGTACTGGACTGCATCTCTGCACTGGGTGTCACACCAGACTGCACATCCACCCTGGCAGGTGCACCAGACCCTGTGACTGTGCTGCTTCCCAGCTGCACACTGGCATCATCAACGGTAGGAGGTTGAGACTCCCCCTGATGCATCAGTTCCAGGCTGTGAGGGTTGGATCCCTTGCAGGTCTATTGGAGAACAAAGATAGCAGGGGTTAGTGACATGGATTGCTAGATAAGCCTATGGGGTGCTACCAAGCCCACAATGGAACTGGCAGAGGGATCCCCAGTCCACACTGTCCCCAACCCATGTATCACCCAAGAACCAACAGACAGACAGGCAGGCCTTGGGTTGACGGAACAATGGCGGGACACATACATTTCCATCATGGTGCCATCCAGACCATGGGGCAATACCTACTCACCCTCCTGTGTGCCTGGGATGGAGCTGTCAAAGTCCACAACCCCTGAGACAGAGACCTCTTCCATGAACTGCAGCACCTGTTCCTCCAGAAGGGTGAGTTGCATTGCCACTCAGGTGGCAGCCTGCTATTGCTGACCCTTTTCTCCTTCACAGACTGCCATACCATCCACCACTTCTTCTTGATATCTTCCACATTCCTGTTGTTGAGGTGGATGGCATTGACATGCCTGACAGTGTCACGCCATGCTGTCAGCTGTGAGCTGGCATCCTCAGCTACAAAGAGGGCAGCATGTCACTGCATGATGAGCTCCAGGACCATTGAGGTCTTTGAGGGTATAAAGTTCACCTTCTGGGTTTGCTTTGGCCCTTTCGGCATGGTGTCTGCCATTGTGTAACTCAGGTGCTATGGTGGTATCAGGCTACCCACATAGGCCCTTTCACACATATTCAGATATGTCGTGCAGCCACGCCATGACCCGTCCAAAGGTATATCTGGTACCCGTATAGGTTTCTGAGCACTGGTGCTATGAAAATCTGTATGAGAGCTGTATGCCATAGGATGCCATGGCCTCACACTATGGCATGACAGCAACATATGTGTGCATGAATGCCTAAACTGTTATACCCAGTGTAGAACAGATAGCACAGTATGCAGACATTTATTTATTTATTTATTTATTTAATTTATTTATTTAAACAGATTTCGATACTGCCTTCTTCTTCAATCAAGGTGGTTTGTGTGACATGAGGACAGGCACACGGTGGCATTCCAACCATTCCAACCATGTGCCACCATGGGGCAGGGTGCATTCAGGGTATGTAGTGCCACTGTGCTACAACCATGCTGCCCAGTTAATTCAATAGTGCCCATTCTGCACGGGTATGGCACAGAGGCACTACCTGCAGTCACTCTGTGTGGTATGGCACAGAGGCACTACTTGCAGCCACTCTGCGTGTGTATGACACAGATACACTACCTGTGCATAGCTGAGACCAACGCAGTTCTGCACATGTGGTGTCACTATCCATACCCACCTTTATGGACAAGGCCCACAGGGCACACACCCCATGCCCATATTCCCCAGTCCCCCACCCATGGTTGCTCACTCCACCTGTACAGACATGTAGCCCTGTACCCACAAAACTGACAAGACCTTGTGATTCCAAGCTGGGAATAGTTTATTGGGAAACCTGTAATGGGTACACTAATGGCAGCAACAACAGTAGAAAAACAACAGCAGTACAAAGCAACAGAGGTCCACATAGCAATGGGGACATTGCACACTCATGCCTATGGCCATACAGTCTGCCCCGTTATGGCCTGTCACAGGCCAATCCCTGGAATGGGGATGGCCTATGCTGCAGGGGGGCCCTGCCTGTGCCCTGCCACAGCAACAGTGAGGGCATCCAGGTGCACACTAATTGCCCATGCTGCTTCCTGCACATCATCCCAGAAGAGCCACAGCTCCACCACCAGGGCAGGCAGAATCCAGTCACCAGATGGACAAGTGTGTGATGGTACAGAGGGGCCTGGTTCAGCATGGCCATGCCATGCCCATGGGTGCTGGGGTAGCTGTGGGGGCCCACGGCCACAGAATGTGAACCATGGCTCCACTGCCCATCGTGCACAGTCTGTGCCGAGCCATGGGCTGGGAACATGGCCCCCTGTTAGGGACATGGGCAGGCATGGCTGTGGGCTATGAGCCACAGCTGGTAGGGCAGCTCCTTCTCTGGCCTCCCCATTGGGTGCCTGCTGTCTGTGCACTTCACTGCACTGCCATACCTGGAGTGCTTGAAGGATGGGGCCTGCATCCCCCCTGCTTCCCTCTCTAGGCCCGTCTCTGCTCCAGACACAGGGGACTTCTTTCAACCTGCTTCCATCTCCTCCTCAGACTCCCCGTCATGCCCCTGACCCTCTGATCTCTCATCCTCTTCCGATTCCCAGCCCTGACCCTGACCCTCTGATCCCTCCTCCTCCTCAGACTCCCCGCCCTGCCCCTGCCCCTAACCCTCTGATTCCGCCTCCTCCTCACCTCATCCCTTTGCTGTGCCATGGCCCTCTCACTGCCCTCTACCTCTGTGGTGCTGTCCTTTGATGCATTGTCGCTTGACTCCTCCTCCCCTATGGGGAGGTACTGCTGGGCACTGGCACTGGACCATCGCTCCTGGGTGGTGCCCATGGTGGGCCTGCATTGACTGGGGCCTCCCTGGAACTGGCTGTTGGAGAAAAGGAAGGGGGGTTAAATGTCCACACAGGTGTAACCCTGGGGTGGAACTGGCATGCCTCTGGGGGGCCCACACAAGCATTGCACAATCCACCTTTGGGCCACAGGGATATGCCACCCCACAGTGCACACTACATGCTCTCCCCTTTGCCCACCTCAAGCCAGCTCTATTTTTCCCCTCACGTGCCAGCTGTGGCTTGCTGACCCCCCTACGGGCAATGGACACCCACAGGGAGCAGTGTGGGTAGGCATACAATGTGCATCTGTGGCCACTGCTAGTGGTGTGTGCCCCTGTACTGCCCTTCCATGGCTTGCCCTGGCCATGTATGTGTGTACCTGCATTTATTGGATGCCGGGTGGTGGACACATGGGATAGTGACACCGGTGAATGGCATGGCTATCCCAAACACATTCCCATCATTGCGTACAGGGGATCCACCACCAGATGGTCTGCCTGCAACTGTCTATCAGCCATGGCTGCCACTCCCTGCATCTGTTGGGCTCCACTGTGTACCCCATTGACCTTTCTCAGCTGTCAGCCATTTCCTAACTCTGGTGCCGTGTCTGATAGTGGCACTTTAGGGCCTCCAGGATGTGATGTATGCCATATTCACTGTGGGAGAGAGGGTGAGGGGACACACATGGGTTCAGTTGTGTGCTTCCACATTACCTACTGCACATACCTGTATCCTGCCTCAGCCTGGTAGCTGCCAATCCTGGGGGCAGGGGCATACCCATGGGTAGCAGGTATGGGGTACATGTGATGGTACACCTCTGATGTCTGCCACCAGATTCCTACCCACCACTCCCCTGGATCTTTTGCACATGCCCCATGCCACCACCAACAGTGCCATCTGGGCCACTGATTCACCTGTGATCCCTTCAGCCACCTCTGCAGTCCTCCCCCCTTCCCTTGTTCCCATATATTGCATGCAGGCCTGCCCTGGCACCATGGTACATGATGGTGAACTGTGAGTGGCCTCGGCATTGACTGCTTCAGGGGCCACATCACTGCATGCTTTTTTAGGCACTGTGCAGGACGGGGTGTCACAGTTTGTGCATGCTTGCCATTACACATCTGTCCATTCTGTGGCATCACATAATCAAAATGCTGCCAGGGCCGGACAGGGGGTGGCAGGCAGTGGTGGCAGATCTGCCTGCAGGGACAAATGGACAACACATATGTGGATACTGCCACTGGCCCCCTCAGGCCCCTGAGCCAGGATTGTAGGGTCTTCAGGGTGGGACACATGTCCAGTGCATCCACCCTGGCTAATGGAGTCCCCTGGGAAGGGCAACCCTACCACAGCTCCCCATGAACTGGGCAATGCAATTGCTGTGCAAGCTCTGTGGTGTTACTGCCATCTGCCACCAGGGGATGCAGCAGCCTTCCTGCCTGCTGTGTCTGGAAATGCATGCTGCTGCAGGCAGCCAGGGATAGCACTTGTACCATGCATGGTCCATACCTCCGCTGTCACCTCTTCTGCAACCACTGGGGCTGCCACCAGTATGTAGCTTGGCCACACAGCCCTATCTCCCTTCTCAGACACACAGCTGTGCCTTTCAATGTGTGTCTAGCCTAGCATGGTGCTCAGCCCCCCACCCCCCACCCATTCAGGTCTCCTTACTGTGCAGGCAGAGTTGGAGGGCCCTCCTAATGGCCATGGACAGCTGCAGGTTTAGCCACCGCCCCCCCCCCCCCCCCTGGGATATAGCACTCCCTCGTACTGCAGCACAGATCAGGTAAGATCCTCAAACTCATTGGGACTGACATTCACTGTTCTTCTCAATACCATGTCGCTAGAGTCTATCCGCCCAGACACAGGGGGCTCTTGCACTGGATAGGCGATACACGGGTTCATGCACACTTTGCCATCCCACTTCTCTGGCCACTGGTTTGGACACCTACCTGGGTATCATGGACGAACATCTTCTTAGACACTGAGCCCAGGTTCGGGCCCCTGAGTGTACCCATCTATGCCCTACTGAGTGCCTGCCGCTGTGCTGGGTTTGTGCCACATTTTTGAGGCTTGGCCATTTTGAAGGTGCATAACTCATGATTCAGGCACTTTTCCTTAGTGGGTATCTTTATTCGGGTATGGATTCCTGGGTGCCTTGTTGAGTTATTATATGACAAAGATCAAGTGGACCAACAGCCATTTCATCCTGTACATTATGATCTGGAACCATTGGTGATGGAAGAAGTCAAAGCAGCATTGAAAGCCTTATCAAAGAACAAAGCACAAGGCATTGATGGCATTTCCATTGAAGTATTACAGCAATCTGATGCAGATATTACAGTACTTACAAGGCTGTGCCAGGAAATTTGGAAGACAACATCATGGCCAAATTACTGGAAAAGATCTGTGTTTATACCAATTCTAAAAAAAAGGTGGTCCAACTGACTATGGAAATTATCACACAATCACTCTGATCTCACATGCCAGAAAGATTGTACTGAAGATTATTCAGCATAGACTACAACCATACCTGGAACAAGAACTGCCTGAAGTACAAGCAGGGTTCAGGAAAGGGTGAGGATCGAGAGATAATCATCACGGATGTGAGATGGATCCTTGAAAAGACTAAAGAATACCACAAGGATATGTAGATGTGTTTTATTGACTACAACAAGGCTTTTGACTGTGTAAACCATGAGAAATTCTGGGCCACATTAAGAAGCATGGGTATACCATAACACCAGATTGTTTTCTTGCACAACCTTTATATTGATCAAGAAGCAACACTTCAAATGGAACAAGGAGAAACAAAATGGTTTAAAATCAACAAAGGTATACAATAAGGCTGCATACTTTCCCCCTACTTCTTTAATTTATATTCCAATCAAATCTTCAGAAAAGCAGGACTGTTTGAAGACAATAGAGGTGTGAAGATTAGTGGGAGACTCATCAACAACCTTCGCTATGCTGATGATACCACATTACTGGTTGAAAGTGAAGACGATATGAAACATTTGCATCTCAAGACCAAGGGACAGGGGTATGCTTATGAAACTGCAGTAATGTCACCCGCATCAGGTTCTGCGGTAAAGGTAGAGATGCCCATATAAAGGCGTGGGCGGTGCATCGTTACAGCAAGCCATATCAGCTAATACACGTTTCAAGGCACCTTAGACTAACGCGCGTTACAAGGCGCCTTATAAGGCACCTTACAAGGCACAATGTAAGTTGCCTTGTAAGGTGCCTTATAAGGTGCCTTGTTAGGTGCCCTATAAGGTACCTTATAAGGTGCCTCGTAAGGTGCCTTATAAGGTGCCTGATAACATGCCTTGTAATGTACCTTGTTAGGTGCCTTATAAGGTGCCTTGTAACGTGCCTCATAGGGCTCCTTAGGCTAAGCGCCGTATTAGGCACTCCTGGACAAGGCACCACAGAAGGCCCCCTGGGCTATGGAACCATAGGTTAAGGTGGCCTAACAAGGTTACAGTGCCTTAGGTTAGCGTGCCCTAAGGGCTGCGAGGTGCTTCAGGATGACATGCATGACCTGTGAGGCACAGACACAGATGTAGCCCTAACACTAGATAGAGCACTGAGGAAAGGCAATGAACAGGTGAGTGAAGGAGGGAGAGTTGGGAGCTGCTGGACCTGCCATATCTGCGGGCATCCCATGTGGCTGCCAGTACTATTGACAAACATGGTGGGGGCAACTGTACCACAGCACAGGGTGTTGGCAAAGTAAAGTACTGGAAAGACAGTTGGTGGCAGAAAATGGGAATACATGTCCCCCAGTGGAGGTGGAGGTGACAGGATAGTTCATTTACAATGATGAGTGGTCAGAGGAATACTGTTGACATGCAGATTAGGCACAGGCGAGGCAAGCATGAAGAGGTGCAATGCAGGAAAGGGTGCCAGCGCAGAACATGGGGTGGCAGCCTGCACAGGAAGACAGGACTCTACACAGCTGACAGACACAGAAATATGGACCGAAGGATTGTTGGCGACAGTGGTGAGGGTAATGTGGGCTGGCAGCACGGATCTGTAAAGATATGACTGTTATAGGCATGCAAAATATCTGAGTTGGACAGGCATGAAAAGAGGGAACAACGAGGAATCAAACTCATGACCACTGTTTAGAATGCCATTGTACTAACCAGTAGGCTACACCTCATTGCACAGCAATGGCTGGGTACAGAAGGACTGCAGGTCACCGCACAAACCGTCTGCTCTGTGTGCCAGGATAGGGTAACCCCACCAGGACGGATGGGGTCTGCACCTCTCTGGTACTGCAGCGTGGTAAGACGGACTGACAGTGTGTGATACTGGCACAGAGTAGCTACAGACCATGCCATTGTGCAGGTTCCATGTTCACCCTGAGGGTTAGGATGGACACCCACCACTAGGTCTCCGGCAGCGTTAGGTTGCGCAGATGGTGGAGTAAGGCTTCCCAGAAGGTGAAGTAAGACTCCCCAGGGGCGGAGATAAGGGGCAATGGGCAGAGAGTGGGTGGGGAGAGGCTCCATGCACACTAACAGCGTGAAATGAAGGTCTGAAAAGTAGCGCCAATGAGAACTTCGCAATAGAGGCACATTTGCAGGGGAGAGAGACCATTTCAGTCAGCAATGTGCAGCAAAAGCAGGGAAACCAAGAAAAGTGATAGTAGTGATACATGTGCAGCAACATCATAGTGCCCAAGTACGAGAGGGCACTACAGTGAGGATGCAAATGGGGTACAGGGGGCTGCAGGCGGGACATGCAGTAGGGCATCTGGGGCACAGAGTGGACTAGACAGATGCCTAGGTGACACATAGGAATGTAGAAGCGGAAAACCAGCAAGACAGCAACTGGCCAAGGGCAAACATATCCACGAGTGTGTGTCCCACAGTGTCCCAGGGGACAGTACCCAAGAAAGTACCCCAAAGGGCACATAACATTGGCAGGCGGTGCTGGGGAGGAAGCACAGATGTCCATGTAGGCACCCCTACCCCAGATCCCACACCATAGGCAGCCGCCTACAGGCACACTGGATGGCCTGGACTGCACACCACCAGCACCACCAGCATAAGGGCATGTCAGCATGGTGGGGGAGGGGTGCTGGTGGTGGAGGGGGCAGTGGCAGCTGCCCACAGCAGACCAAGGCCAAGCCCTGTTTAGGTGGGCAACATGCATTGCAACAGACAAGGTCTGTCTGACGAACAGTCATGGTAACCCCAGGGAATGATCTGCCTCTGTGGCAACCGTTTGGTGCAGTACACACAGCCATTGTATTCAGGGGCAGAAGATCACAGGTTCAAGTCCCAGCTGTGGCTCCAGCAAACAATGTCCCCATATTTTACCCAGTACTAAACCGTGGTAATAAAGACAGAACCTTTATTGCAGATAAAATAAACATGCCATAAACGCCTATATTTTACCCTACAGAGAACAGACAGCATAAACATGTGCAATCCCTAGAACAGAGTTTCCCAACTGCACTCCTGGAGGGCCAAACACCATTCAGGTTTCATGCTGTCCCTCATAAATATGCCTGTGCTGCATTTGTATGCACTGCCCCCATTGTATGCAAATGTATCTCATGCATATTCATTAGGGACAGCATGAAAATCTGAACCGTGTTTGGCCCACCAGGACCAGAGTTGAGAACCTCTGCCCTAGAGCAGCGGCCAACAGGGGCATAAACACCCACACCCACAGGCTCCACTATCCAAAGCCTCATGGAGAGTCAGGCTGTTGGGCTTTGCATGGAGCAGCATCTCCCAGTACTAGCACCTGCATACCTTAGCAATGCCGTCCTAAACTTGGGAACACGTTCCACATATATCAAAAGGTTGCTATGATTAATGTCAGATAACAAATCCTAAGTTAAACACATTTGTTGACAGAGATTCATCCTAGCAACCTTTCTGATATCTGTGGAGTGTGTTTCAGTTTTTGCTTCTGACAGTGCTTACCACCCCGGGGAGTGACCCCAACAGTATTGCGTACCATAGCAATGCCTGCACTGTGCCCAGGACTGGTGTGGCAGCCAGGGCTGCCAAAAACCTCGATATTTGCACAATGCTGACATAGGTGTGGGAGTGTATATATGTCTATCCAGTGTTTTGTGGCTGCCATACCTTATTGAGCCCACACTGCTTGCACTGTTTCCAGTGTTAGCCTGCCAATGTGCATAAGGAGGAGCAAGGTACTGTGGGTATGGCCCAGACACAGCGGTCTGGGCAGGATGCATCTGCACAGGGTATAGGGCAATGGCTGCAACATTGTAGTGCCATGACCACTGTTTAGAACATCATTGCACTAACCAGTAGGCTATACCTCTATGGCTTGTTGCACAGCAATGGCTGAGTACAGAAGGACTGCAGGTCACCGCACAAACCGTCTGCTCTGTGTGCCAGGATAGGGTAACCCCACCAGCACCCATGATGCAATACACATGCAGAACAGCGGTCTACAGCTTATCACCAGATGGGGGTCTACACCTCTCCGGTACTGCAGCGTGGTAAGACAGACTGACAGTGGGTGATAATGGCACAGAGTAGCTACAGACCATGCCATTGTTCAGGTTCTATGTTCACCCTGCGTATTAGGATGGACACCCAGCACTAGGTCCGCAGTACATGTGGTGCTAGAGATAGGTCCTGCTGCACATTCCCAGCACTGCCAGTGTGTTCCTAGCAGTAATACAGACTGACAGTGGGTAATAATGGCACAGAGTAGCTACAGACCATGCCATTGTGCAGGTTCTGTGTTCACCCTGCGGGTTAGGATGGGCATCCAGCACTAGGTCCGCAGTACATGTGGTGCTAGAGATAGGTCCTGCTGCACATTCCCAGCACTCCCAGGTGTTCCTAGCAGTACAACCAAAAGTACTTCTGTGTCCATGTGTGTTCCACAGTCACATGTGGCCCTGTAGAGCCAGATACCACCCAGACTAGTGCATACCTAGTGTTGGGGTCTGGCTGCCATGGGCACCTGTTATCAGGGCAGGGGGGTATCTAGACGCTCATGAGGTGAATGCAGCACTGTCTCTACGGGTCAAAGTGGTACACACTATATACCCCAAAGGACCCCCAATCACCCATTTTGTAGGTGAGTGAGTCGAGGAATAGGTGCCCGAGTCTTGTCTGTAGGACAAACAACCACAGTCCTGCTGGCAGACAACAGCCCTCCAGGGCTGGTGGGCCAGAGCCATACCTATGACTGTCCCCATATCCCCTTTGTGAAACCACTCTAGTATTTGTCGGATGTTTACCGGAAAGGGACAAGTACTACAATCTATGTCCTCCACTCGGTTCCATCCTTTTAATTAAAGTGTGAGAAACTTAACTCAAAATTGAAACATAGAATATATCTCCACCACTTAGCTCAATCCAAATAATTTAAAATCCTGAAAAACCAGGCACGACATGCACATTTCGGGCTACCACCCTGTTTCAAGTGCTATCATTATGTCTTTTTTGCAACCGTCCACAACGCTGAAGAACAGCTGATTCATTCAAAGGGTCAAAACTTCATAGAATGGATAACCTTTTACATCAATCAAAAGGAGTCAACCAATAGGAACATCGGAGTATACCCACTAATCCTTTATGGCAGCATTTTCTCGGGGGGGGGGGGGGCCAATTTGGGTGATCTTGTGGCCCGGTCAACAGTGATAATGGACAGACCTTCTATGCCATCAGTACAAAACAATCGTCATAGTATCTGTGGTAACTGTGCCTACTGTGTTTCCTCTTTAACGGGGACTGAGTGGACTCATCCTTTGACTGGTCAATCTGTCATAAGGAAGTGGGAAACGGATTGTAATACCTCCCATGTGGTCTACACTATCCAATGTCCCTGTCCCCTAATATATGTGGGTCGAACAATTTGTATGATTAAGATTCGCATAGGCGAGCATGCTTCACGACTTCGACAGAAGTCTGAAACAGCCCCCGATTGTGGAACATTGTCTTACATATAATCATACTTTTTGGGATCTCCACTGGACGATTATTGACCATATTCCTTTGGATCCTCGAGGAGGAGACCATACTCAGAAACTTCAGAGATGTGAACAATATTGGATATTTCATTTACAAACAGTACACCCGACTGGTTTGAACAAAGAAATTGATTGGTCTAGTATCATCTGACGTCATCCTGCCGGACACGGGGTTTCCCTGGATTAGTGGGTATACTCCGATGTTCCTATTGGTTGACTCCGTTTGATTGATGGAAAAGGTTAGCCATTCTATGAAGTTTTGACCCTTTGAATGAATCAGCTGTTCTTCAGCGTTGTGGACGGTTGCAAAAAAGACATGATGATAGCACTTGAAACAGGGTGGTAGCCCGAAACGTGCACGTTGTGCCTGATTCTTCAGGATTTCGAATTATTTGGATTGAGCTAAGTGGTGGAGATATATTCTATCTTTCAATTTTGAGTTAAGTTTCTCACACTTTAATTAAAAGGATGGAACCGAGTGGAGGATATAGATTGTAGTACTTGTCCCTTTCCGGTAAACATCCAACAAATACTAGAGTGGTTTCACATAGGGGATATGGTGATTTGTTATTTATGAGCTTTATTCTGTGATCACTATAGATGGGACTTTATTGAATAGTTGGATACCTATGACTGTGGCAGACCAGCAATAATGCTTGGGATAAGCTGGAGAAAACTCATCTGCCCCACACCACAGTCTACCATTCACCAGTAGACAGCACAGGCAGACTGCACCTGCAGTACATTACAAGCTGTTCCAACCATGCACAGACTAACTGCAGACAGTAAACTAGCCAGTCCATAGCATATGTTAACAGGAGAACCCTGTACACCCAGAAATGGGATGTACAACACCGCCACCAAGCAGGTATATCAGTGATTGGATCCAAGAACTAGGAACACACAGGTATAACTGAAAACAAATTGTGTTGAGCACTATGTGGGAGCATAGACATGCAATGGTCACTGCTCAGTCAGGGTGAGAGTGACCTCACAGCATGCCATGCTGGGGCCACCCTGTCCATGCAGGTGGTGGTCGGGCATTGTCCCAGCCATTGCCCTACACCCTGTGCAGATGCATCCTGCCAATCCGCCCTTTCCGGGCCATACCCACAATACCTTGTTCCTCATTATGCATTTTTACAAGCTAACGCTGGTGACAGTGGGACATTGTGGGCCCAGAGCGGTGTAGGCAGCCAAAAAACAATTGATAGACATAGACACACACACACACCCCTATTGCAGCATTGTGCAATGATAGGAGTGGTTGACAATCCTGCTAGCTATACTGGTCCTGATCACAGTGCTGGCATTGCTAAACTGTGCAGGGGTTAGTAGTAGTGCTCTGTGCTGGGGCCAACAGCCTGACTCTCGATGAAGCTTTGGATAGTGGAGCCTGTGTGAGTGGGTGTTTTGACGCCTGTTCGACAAGGCTTTGGGATTTGCACATATTGATGTTGTATCTGCATTGTATTTATTTATTTATTTATTTATTTAACTGCATTTATATACCGCTTTTCACCGGGTAAAATGTAGGGGAAATGCTCTATAGGATCTACAGCTGGGACTTGAGCCTGTGACCCTCTGCTTCTGGACACACTGTGGGTACTGCACCCCACTATTGCCACAGAGGAGTAGTAGTCCCTGGGGCTACCCTTACTCTCCTCAGGCAGACTTTTTCTGTTGCACTGCACACCAAGTACTGGTACAGGGCATGGCCTAGGTCCACTGCAGGTGGGTGGCACTGCTCCCTCCAGCACAAACACCCCCCCCCTCCTCGCCATGCTGACATGACCATATGCTGTCGGTGCTGGTCGTGTGCTTTCCAAGGCCATCCGCTGTGCAGGTAGGCGGGTGCCTTGAGTGCGGGGTCTGGGGTGATGAGGCATACATGGACATCCACACATCCCCCCCCCCATTACTGCCTACCAATGTTATGTCCCTTCCACATGGGGGAGTGATGGCTGGGGGGATGTCAGGCTGGTACTCTAGCAACTATTGGCTAGGGTGGACCAGGTAGATGTAGGTGGAGTGTGTTGTTAGTGCCAACTGTGGACAGGCTAGGGTATGCACCTCAGGTACGGTGTACCCACTTTGGCCTACTGGGTGTATATATCTTTCCGACAACATATGGGCACACCCTGCAATGCCTTGCTAGGGGCTGCCATAAAGTGTGTTCAGTTAGTTGGGTCTACGAACTGATTGGGACCCATCCTGGGTGTGGTCTATGGACCCTTGTTAGTGTGCTCCCCAGATGTGCACTGCTTGCCTTATTACAGGGATAGTGGTACCTGTGTGACTTTTGGGGTACTTGCTGGGTAATGTTTCCTGAATGGGACACTGTGGAACACAGACTACTGGGCATGTTTGGCCCTGGTCAGCTGCTGTCCTGCTGATTTCCAGTTTCTATGTTCCTATGTGCCACCTGGGTAACAGCCTAGTTCACCCCGTGCCCCAGCTGCCCCCACTGCATGTCCCACCTGCAGTCCCCCTATGCCCTATTTGCACTATCACCATAGTGGCCTTTCATACTTGGCCACTATACTGTTGCTGCAGATGGAGCACTACTATCACCTCTCTCGGGCTCCCCTGCCTAGGCTCTACATTGCTGACAATGTAATGGTTTCTCTCTCCTGCAAATGTGCATCTAACGCCAGGTTTTCACTTGCGGTAGTTTCCAGCCATTCAGTTCCCTGCGTTGGTGTCATGTGAGTCACTCCCTGCCCATTGACCCCTTCTCTCCGCCCTATCTCCACCCTCTGTGGTGTTTACCGCGGCGGGAACGCTAACACGCATTAGGTTATGTTAACATGCGTTAACGTAGAGTTAACACGCGTTAACATTACATAGCACACATTAACGTTACCTAACGTGTGTTAACGTAGCCACTGATACGTTACTGCAGTTTAATAAACATACCCCATAGTATACCTGGATTTTCAGAAATTCTTTGACAAGGTCCCTCATAAGAAACTCTTTGCCAAATTAAAAATTCAAAGGATTTAGGAAGTGTAGTATTGTGGATCAGGAAATGGTTAAAAGATTGAAAACAGAGCTAAATGGCCAATTTTCTCAGTGGAGAAAGGTGAATAATAGAGTATCCCATGGATTTGTGCTGGGTCCGCTGCTGTTTAACATACTCATAAATGGGAATAACGAGTGAGATGATCAATTTTGCAGATAACAGAAAATTATTCAAAGTTGTTAAAACATAAGACAATTGTGAAAAATTGCAAGAGGACTTTGATAAACTGGAAGACTGGATGTTCAAATGGCAGATGAAATTTAATGTGGACAAGTGCAAAGTTATGCACTTAGGAAAAAACAGCTCAAACTATGGTTACATGATGCAAGGTTCCACATTAGGAATCACCACCCAGGAAAAAGATTTAGGCATCACCGTGGATAATATGTTGAAACCCTTTGCTTAGTGTGCAGCGGTGGCCAAGAAAGCAAATAGAATGCTAGAAATCATAAGGAAAGGAATGGAGAATAAAACAAAGGATATTAGAATGCCTCTGTATCGTTCCATGGTATAAATGTACCTTGAATATTGTGTTCAATTCTGGTTGCCATATCTTAAAAAGATATAGCAGAATTAGAAAAAGTATAGAGATGAGTCATCAAAATGGTAAAGAAAATGGAAGGATACCCCTATGAGGAAAGGCTTTAAAGGTTAGGGCTTTTCAATTTGGAAAAGAGATCAGGGGAGATATGATAAAGGTCTATAAATTAATGGATGGAATGGAATGACTAAAAGTTTACACCATCAAAAAGTTGAAAGACTAGGAGATATGCAATGAAGTTATAACACAACCCATTTAAGACTAATAAGAAAAAATATTTTTTCACTCAGTGCGTAATCAAACTCTGGAATTCGTTATCGGAGGATGTAGTAAAAGTTGTTAGTGTAGCTGGGTTTAAAAAAGGTTTGGACAAGTTCCTAACTGAAAGGTCCATAAATCATTATTAAAGAGGAGGTGGGAAATCCATTGCTTGCCCTGGGACAAGCATTGAGTAACTTGTGTGCCTTTTGGATCCTGCCAGGTACTTGTGACCTGGATTGGCCACTGTTGGAAACAAGATACTGGGCTTGATCGACCTTGGTCTGACCCTGTGTGGCATTTCTTATGTTTTTATTACAGAGCCTCTGCTTTCCTCCACCTGGGAGTAGAGTGACCAACTGCCGGGACAGTCCAAATTCGGAGGGTCTTGTACAGTGCTGGTCACCTTGTAATATTCTGTGACATTCTGTGGGTAAACATTGCTTGAGGACAGCTTCCAAGACCCTTATAATATGAAAATGCTGAAGAGGAAAGGTTGGCATTCAGGGGAAATTTAAAAAATGAATGTTGAGATTTAGTGAAAAGAAGCTACTATCATCATAGTCTTTAATGGCCCCTTCAGGGTCCTTTATTTTAAAGTTACTATTTGATTTTTACAGATTTCCATCCTAAATTGATGGCACTTAGCACAGAGTTTTGTTTTGGAGAACAAGATTTATGAATGGCCCAGGATTACTTCAACCCTGTTTGATCATCTAGCCTCACATTCCTGAGTGATACCCAGTTCTCATTCCCCACCCTCTTAGGGATATGTTTACTAAACTGCGGTTAACGATCGTTGACGTTCCGCAGTACGGTAAACACCGCAGAAGGTGGAGAGAGGGCGGAGAGAAGGGGTCAATGGGCGGAGTGTGGGCGGGGAGAGGCTCCATTCACACTATCGCGCTGATCTGAAAAGCTGAATCCTAACCCGATTGAAAACCTGCCGTTAGATGCACATATGCAGGAGAGAGAAACCATTTACGTGTCAGCAATGTACAGCCCAGGCAGGGAGCCCAAAAACTGTGATAGTAGTGCTCCATGTACAGCAATACCATAGTGCCAAAGTATGAATGGCCACTATGGCGATGGTGCAAATGGGGCATAGGGGGCCGCATGCAGGACATGTAGCATGGGCAGCTGGGGCACAGGGTGGACCAGGCAGGTGCCTAGGTGGCATATAGGAACATAGACACTGGAGATCAGCAAGACAGCAGTTAACCAAGGCCAAACACAATCCACCAATATCTACCTGGTCCACCCTAGCCAATAGTCACTAGGGCACAGACCTGACATCCCCCCAGCCATCCCGCCCCCATATGGAGGGGACATAATAGTGTTACCAGCGTTAGCCTGATTAGATGCATAATGAGGAGCAAGGTATTCTGGGTATGGCCCGGACAGGGCAGATTGGCCAGGATGCATCTTCACAGGGTGTGGGGCAATGGCTAGGACCCCAACAGTATTGCATACCATAACCATGCCTGCACTGTGCCCAGGACTGGTGCGGTGGCCAGGGCTGCCAAACACCTCTATAGTTGCACAATGCTGGCATAGGTGTGGGGAGTGTGTGTCTGTCTATCCAGTGTGTGGTGGCTGCCAACACCTTCCACAGCCCACACTGCTAGCACTATTGCCAGTATTGGCCTGCCAATGTGCATAATGATGAACAAGGTACCATGGGAATAGCCTGGATAGGGTGGCCTGGCCTGGCTGCATCTGCACAGGGCATAGGGCAATGGCTCGGACATTGTAGTGCCCGGCCACCACCTGCACGGACAGGGTGGCCACAGCATGTCCTGCTGGGAGGTCACTCTCACCCTGACTGAGCAGTGACCATGGCATGGCTAGGTTCCCCCAGAGTGCTTTGCAGGTTTTTTCTCATGTGATATTTATGGGTTCTCTTTTGGGGCCCAATCACTGACTTATCTGCTTGGTGTGTATGCTGACATCCCAGTTCTGGGTACATGCATCTCCTCCGGGAACATGCACTATGGGCTAGCTAGTAGACTGTCTGCAGCTAGTATGTGTCTTGCTGCAACACCTTGCAGGGTTCAGCGGCCGGAGGCTTGCTGCTAGAGAATGTCAGATAGTGGTGGTGGGCAGCTGAGCATTTCCAGGCCTACTGTCTGTCTGCTATTGCTTTATGGATGTGTACAGATCTGCATTTATTGCCCTGTAGAGTGTCTATTCCCTGGCAGGATTGGGGTTGATGGTCCCCTCTACTGCCACCATTGCAGGGAGGTAGAATGTGGATCTGTTGGTGTGACATCCTGTTTCCCACCCTGAGCCCCAGTGGATTGGGTGGTGGTACATAATCTGCCTATGAGTCCAAACACCCCGCCCTTCACCTACATCATGGAACCATGGCACCAACACAGGATTATGCACCATTCTGGGTGCATCATAGCCCATAAGTGCTAGACATGACTGAGAAATACAGATGAACACAGATGTATCCTAGGTGTGTCTGCAGGGACTATCTATCACACACAGTAGCACTGATGAGGACCTGCAGTATGGCATATTTCAGCCATGAAAGGTGCTGTGGACCTGGTGCTGGGTGCCCCACTGCACCCTCAGGGTGAGCACAGTTCCCGCACAATGTGACGATCTGTAGCTAGTCTGTGCCACTACCACACGCGGTCAGTTCCCCCTACCAGGCTGAGGTGCTGTGGGGGTGCATACCCCATCTTGTGCCCATCTGTAGATTGCTGATTTGCATGTGCAGTGCATCATGGGTATGGGTGCGTTAACCCTATCCTGGTAACCACAGCAGAAAGTTTGTGTGGTGATGTGCAGTCCTTCTGCAGCCAGCCAGGGGTTTGTTGGCAGCTGTAGCTTACTGGTTACTTCACTGCCTGTGGAGTCAGAGGTCATGGGTTCAAACCCATGGTGAGGTTATTTGATAGAGCTGTCCGAGGCATTGTCTATTTTTACTGTACATTAGTGCTGCCAGCAAAAACACCCTCAGTGTACTGTAACCATAGGGCGCCCTATAAAGCACCTTATAGGGTGCCCTATAAAGTGCCTTATAAGGTACCTTATAGGGCGCCCTATAAAGCGCCTTATAAGGTGCCTTATCAGGTGTCCTCTAAAGTGCCTTATAGGGTGCCCTATAGGGGACATTATAGGGTGCCTTGGCAGACAGTGCACTTTATAATGTGCCCTGTGGAGTGCCTTATAGGGTGCCTTATGCAGCACCTTAGGTTACGGCACGTGAGGGTGGGTTTGCTAGCAGCACTAATTAAAATACAAATAAAATGCCTCAAAAAGCAATACACACACGTAAAAGCTAATACCTCATGTCACACCCTAGACGATCAAACCCATGACCCTTGTACCATCAGTCAATGTATTAACCATTGTGCTACACCTCTGTTTCTGTGTTTGCATGTCTGCACACCTACTTACAATTACCGCGTGTTAATGTGCTTAGCGGCGTCTCGCCCGATAATGTACACAGCGCGCGTTATCACACAATAATCCCGTTTTGCTACATTTAGACCAGACCGCCCACTCCTTTTATGGCATCCTGCACACTATCGCCGGGCACACGTTAGGACGGTTTAGTAAACATACCCCTAAGTTTTAAGGGAATGTTTACTAAAGTATGTTAGGATTTTGCAGCTAATGTGACATTTTTGTGCAAATAGTGTCTCTTTAGCTGCAAAAGCCATGCACTATCTGCTGTGTGCATAATCAGCATTTTCGCAGCAGATACTGTAGCACACTAAAATTGTAAATAGCCTTGCTAGGAATCACTGTGGATATACCAGTGGTGTTATCTGCACCTGTGCTGTCTGCTACTTTGACGGTTACTTTGAGCTGTTGATGCCCATGGTACGCTGCATGTTGCAGACATGCCCACTCTCAGTACACTCTAGCAATTAACGCAGTTTGTACAGATAGCACAGAAAATCACTGTAGTATTTACATTTTCCCTGTGCTATCTGTTAACGTGGCTGGATGACATGCACTATCTGCCATGTTAACAGTAGTGCAGCTTAGGGGTATGTTTACTAAACTGCGGTAACATAGCAGTGGCTAGGTTAACACGCACTAACATTACCAAATGTAACATTAACACGTGCTAACGTTACCAGATGCAACATTATCGCGTGTTGTCTCCGGCAGCATTAAGTTCCGCAGAGGGTGGAGAGAGGGCGGAGAGAAGGGGTCAATGTGCAGGGAGTGGGCGGGGAGAGGCTCCTGCTACACTAATGTGGGGAACTGAAGGGCTGAACATTACTGCAAGTGAAAACCTGTCGTTAGATGCACATTTGCAGGAGAGAGAAACCATTTTAATTGTCAGCACTGTACAGCATAGGCAGGGAGCCCCAAAAAAGTGATAGTAGTGCTACATGTGCAGCAACAGCATAGTGCCCAGGTATGAAAGGGTACTATGGTGATGCTGCAAATGGGGCATTGGGGGCTGTAGGCGGGACATGCAGTGGGACAGCTGGGGCACAGGGTGGGCTAGGCAGATGCCTAGGTGGCACATAGGACACAAAATCTGGAAATCAGCAAGACAGCAACTGACCAAGGTCAAAAATGCCACCAGTCCGTGTCCCACAGTGTCCCATCCAGGGGACATTACCCAGCAGGTACCCCAAAGGACACATAACATTGGCAGGTGGTGCTGGGGTGAAGCATGGATGTCTATATAGGCACCCCTACCCCAGACCCCTCACCCTAGGCATCCGCCTACCTGCACACTGGATGGCCTGGGACTGCGCACCACCAGCACAACCAGCATATGGGCATGTCAGCATGGTGGGGGAGGGGTGCTGATGGTGGAGGGGGCAGTGGCATCTGCCCAGAGCAGACCAAGGCCAAGCCTTTTTCAGTTGGGTGGCGTGCAGTGCAACAGACAAGGTCTGTCTGATGAATAGTAATGGTATCCCCAGTGACTGACTTACCTCTGTGGCAGCAGTATGGTGCAGTACACACATCCAGTGTGTCCTGGGGCAGAAAGTCACAGGTTCAAGTGCCAGCTGTGGCTCCTGCAGACCATGTCCCTACATTTTACCCCACATTGCACATACACAAATAAATGTGTGCACTCCCTAGAACATTGGCCAACAGGGGCACAAACACCCATACCCACAGGCTCCACTATCCAAAGCCTCATGGAGAGTCAGGCTGTTGGGCCCCGCATGGAGCAGCACTTACCACCAAAGCACTACTTCTAGCACCTACATAGCTTAGCAATGCCTGCACTGTGCTCAGGACTAGTGTGGCAGGCAGGGCTGCCAACCACCCCTATCTTTGCACAATGCTGAAATAGGAGTGGGAGTGTGTATATGTTTATCCATTGTTTTGTGGCTGCCTACTCCTCACTGGGCCCACAATGCTTACACTGTTTCCAGCGTTAGCCTGCCAATGTGCATAATGAGGAGAAAGGTATTGTGGGTATAGGGAAAACTGGGCAGGATGCATCTGTACAGGGTGTGGGGAAATGGCTGGGACATTGTAGTGCCCGACCACCACCTGCATGGACAGGGTGGCCACAGCATGTCTTGCTGGGAGGTCACTCTCACCCTGACTGAGCAGTGACCATGGCATGTCTAGGTTCCCACAGAGTACTATACATTGTTTCACTCAAGTGACATCTGTAGGTTCTCTGTTCTGGGGTCCAATTATTAAGATACCTGCTTGCTGTGTGCATGTGTTTACATCTCACTTATGTGTGCATATATTTTCTCTGGGGACATGTATTTGGACTGGCTAGTAGACTGTCTGCAGTCAGCATTTGTATGGCTGGAGCTCCTTGCAGGGTGAAGCAGGTGCAGACTGACTGTGGTCTCTGCTGGTGAATAACAGATTGTGGTGGGGGGTGCAGACTGACTGTGCCCCTCTGCTGGTGAATGTCAGATCATGGTGGGGGGCAGCTGAGCTTTTCCAGGCCTACTGTCTCAGTGCCTGTGTGATAAGTACAGATCTGCATCACCTGCCCTGGATGGTGCCCTTTCACCAGCAGGATTGGGGTTGATGGTCCCACAGCCCTTCATCAAGCCCCCTCTTATGCCTCCATTTCAAAGATGTAGAGTGTGGGTCTGCTAGCGGCAGATCCTGTCCACCACCTTGACCCAAACAGGGCGGGTTGGTAGGTGGTGCTATATAATCCACATGTGGGTCCAGACCCCCTCCCCCCCCTCCTCCTCCCCCTCCCCCTCCCCCTCGTCCTCCCCCCCCTCCTCCCCCCCTCCTCCTCCTCCTCCCCCCTCCCTCGTCCTCCCCCCCCTCCTCCTCCCCCCCTCCTCCTCCTCCCCCCCCTCCCCCCTCCTCCTCCTCCTCCTCTCCCCCCCCTCCTCCTCCTCCCCCCCCTCTCCTCCTCCTCCCCCTCCCCCCCCTCCTCCTCTCCCCCTCCCCCCCCCCCCCCCTCCTCCTCCTCCCCCTCTCCCCCCCCTCCTCCCCCTCCTCCCCCCCTCCTCCCCCCCTCCCCCCCTCCTCCCCCCCTCCTCCCCCCCCCCCTCCCCTCCCCCCCTCCTCCCCCCCTCCTCCCCCTCCTCCTCCTCCTCCCCCCCTCCCCCTCCTCCTCCTCCTCCTCCTCCCCCCTCCCTCGTCCTCCCCCCCTCCTCCTCCCCCCCCTCCTCCTCCCCCCCCCCCTCCTCCTCCCCCTCCACCCCCTCCTCCTCCCCCCCCCCCCCCTCCTCCTCCTCCCCCCCCTCCTCCCCCTCCCCCCCCCCTCCTCCCCCTCCTCCCCCCTCCTCCCCCCCCCTCCCCCCCCTCCTCCCCCCCCTCCCCCCTCCTCCCCCCCCCTCCCCCCCCTCCCCCCCCTCCCCCCCTCCCCCCCCCTCCCCCCCTCCCCCCCCCTCCCCCTCCCCCCCCCCCCCCCCCCCTCCCCCCCCTCCCCCCCTCCCCCCCTCCCCCTCCCCCCCCCCTCCCCCTCCCCACCCCTCCCCCCCTCCCCCTCCTCCCCCCCCCTCCCCCCTCCCCCTCCCCCCCCTCCCCCTCCTCCCCCCCCTCCCCCCCTCCCCCCCCCCCCCTCCCCCTCCTCCCCCCCCTCCCCCCCTCCCCCTCCCCCCCCCTCCCCCTCCTCCTCCTCCTCCTCCTCCCCCCCCCCTCCAACAATTGACCATGGCAACCACACTGGATATGCTTAACTTGGGTGGCTACTGGACCCCCAAGGGCTAAATATGACTGGTGAATACAGATGGTCACAGAATTATCTTGGGCATAATTACAAGGAATACCAATCACACACTAACAATAATAGGACCCTGCAACAAAGTCTATTTCAAGCAACCCTGGTACTGTGTACCTGGTGCTGACCGCCCCACCTCACCCTCAGGGTAAACACAGAACCGGCACACTGGCATGGTGTGTGGCTACTCAGTGCCAGTATCACACACGGTCAGTTCCTCCTACCACGCTGAGGTGCTGGAGAGCTGCATGCCCCATCTGGTAATCAGATGTAGACTGCTCTGCATGTGCATTACATCATGGGTACTGGTTGGTTTAACCCAGAGCTACTCAATTCCAGTCCTGGAGGTCCGCAACCCTGCAGGTTTTTGGGATATCCCTAATGATATGCATGAGATATATATGCATTAGAGATAGCCTGCCAACCTGACTGGTTTTTGGCCCTCCAGGGCTGAATTTGGAGACCCCTGCCTTACACCTCTGTCATTTAAGATTGTAAGTGGGCAAGGTGCAGATGTCCAAGACATCAAAAAGGTTAGAATTTGTCACATTCCTCCTTGCTTCTCACCACCACCAAAATATTGTCTATTAGACAACCTTTTGGTGGTGTTGAGAATCTAGGAGGAATGTGACACATTCTATCTACCCTTTTGATGTCTTGCCCACTCACAATCTTAAATGACAGAGGTGTAAGGCAGGAGTCTCCAAATCCAGCCCTGGAGGGCCACAAACCAGTCAGGTTGGCAGGCTATCTCTAATGCATATATATCTCATGCATATCATTAGGGATATCCCGAAAACCTGCAGGGTTGCAGACCTCCAGGACCGGAATTGAGTAGCTCTGGTTTAACCTATCCTGGTAGACACAGCAGACAGTTTGTGCGGTGACCTGCAGTCTTTCTGTAGCCAGCCATTGCTAAGACAGAAGCTATAGAGGTATAGCCCACTGGTTAATGCAATGATGTCCTAGGCTAAGGTCATGGGTTCAATCTCTCCATGGGCTGATTTTATTAGGCCTGTCCAAGGCAAGTCCTTTTCATTCCTGTGACAGTCATATCTCTGCAGATCTGTGCTGCCATCACATAGTACCCTCATCACAATTGCAAGCCATCCTTCTGTCCGTCTATCTGCATCTGTCTGCTGTGTAGCATCCTGTCTTCATGTGCTGGCTGCTACCCCATGTCCTGCACTGATACCCTTTTCTGTATTGTGGCTCTTCATGTTTGCCTCTCCTATGTCTGCTCTGCATGGCACTACTACTCCTCTGTTCTCCTATCATTGCAAATATCTTGCCACCTCTACCTTCACTGGTGGACACATATTCCCATCCTCTTTCACCCACTGTCATTGTAGCACTTTACATTGCCAACACCCTGTGCATCGGTACAGCTGCCTTCAATATGTTTGTCCATTTTACCGGCTGCCACATTGACTGCATGCAGATTTGGCAGATCCATCAGCTCCCACCTCTACTTCCTTCCTCAACTTCTCCATTGCCTTTCCTTGGTGCTCTGTGCAGTGTTAGGATTACATCAGTTATTTGGCCTTACATTTCATGCTTGTCAACTTGGGGCACCTTACTGCCCTAGGGCACCATATCTTGGGGCTCCTTATAAAGAACCTTGTCAGCCTTGAAATGTGTTTTGTTTCTCAGCTTTAGCGTGCAATGTCCCATTAGCTTGCGCTAACTGGCCAAGGCACCCTTTAATGCATGTTACACGGCCATTGCTACCTTAACGCTGGTACGCCCACTTCCTTATATGGCATGACTCACGTTAATGCTGAACTTATCGCTGGTAACATTACCGCACTTTAGTAAACATACCCCTTAGTCAACATGGGGCGGGGGGATATTTTTCTTTTATTTTTAAATTTTTATTATAAAAGTGTGTTATACCACTATACACAAAGAAATTAGCATCATAAGAGAATGTATTAAAGAAGCATAAAAATTCAACACAAAGGACAAAAACAAAAAGTAAACAAAGACAAAAAACCAGACACCATAAGGTATGGTGTGATAGCACAACAATATCCACCCAATAGTAACCAATAAAACTACAGATATCAAGGGAGAACAAAAAAGGTATTTACACAGTTTGAAGACCTGCTGGATATCTGCGAGTGCTGCTGCTACATGAGTGGATCAGAGGTGGCACCCATCGCTAACCGGGCAGCGACAATACATTATTGAGCTGCTGCCCAGTTTTAGTGACAAGCAGGTAAAGTCAAGCGCAGCAAAGGCTGGCCTTACTTTACTCCCAGAAGTTAACAGGGCAGCGGCTCAATATCGCCACTGCCCGCTTAGCTTCCGGCTTCTGCAGAGACCCAGATATTCAATGCTAGCGGCCAGAAATGGCCCTGGCATTAATTATTCGGGGATAGACTTCATCAGCGACAGCTAGGCACTTTGTAAACACTAACTGCTGCCACTGAATACCTTAACCCCCCCCCCCCCCATGTTCCTTATTTTCCAGAACTTTGAAAAATCTGAAATAAAAAGTTTGAAATATTTTCTCCTGCAATATGAAAAATATTTTTCAAGACATCTTTTTAAAAATATCAGTATAACCAAGTGAAAAAAAAAATAAATAGAGGGAGGAGCCATAAAAATAAACGTTTTTACCTGGCTGCAGAGTCTGCAAAGGGCCCCATTTGGGCTGGAGGCAGGGTCTGCTGACTGTGGGCTGGAGATTTTTTTGGTCTGGAGAGAAAAAAAAACAAATATGCTATGCAGAACTGCAGTGGTTGGGGCTTTAAAAAAGAGAGACAAAGCAAAACTTCTGTGCTACAATTTCGTCTGAGACCTGCTTTGGGCTGGCACTTTTGTGTAGCCGTGGTCCCAGTGTCAGAAATGATGATCAGGCCAGGTAGCTGAGGGAGAAATATGCTGCTGGTTGCCAGCAACTTCCACAGCCCTGGGGCTGAATCAGGCAGCTGTGAGCTGCAACAGGAGGCTGTGATTTACAGAAGGAGCTGTGGTGCAAGCTGGTGGACTCTGTGATGGGGCTGTGGGGTAGCAGCCTTGTGCGATACACTTCAAACATGCAGTTGGTCACCCTGTGCTGTCTCCCAGATGGAGGAAAGCAGCGGCTCATTGGGCCTACACTATGGTAGAGTGGGACCATGTACAATCAATATGCCCAAAGATGCCTAGGACCAGCCCTGTCGGGCTGCTCAGTGCACTTTTTTGCTTTGTACCTAAATCAGTGGTTGCAAGCTTCCCCTCCTGCTGTGCCATGGGTTATCCTTGGTATGTTCTTGACACTTAGGGGCCTTTTTACTAAAGGATACTGTGGTGTTGCACCAAACATTCCCATAACGCACGAAGCCATGGTGCATTAGGACAACAATGGAAAAGAAGTTCCTTGCAATTACAGCAGTGTAAGCAGCCCTGCAATGGCAATAGAAGAGTGCAGATATACTCAGCACCACCTATGGAACCTAAAGGCACCAAATGTAGGGCAACATGGCACTAAGGAGGTATTTTACTAAAGGGCATTGTCAGCATGGGTCTGTTGTGTGCTAATGGAGCGCTTTGGGCTTGCATTGACAGCTAGCTTGGGGCCATGAGCCTTGATGACAGCACCCTTTAGTAAAAGATTCCCTTAGTGGTATTTTGCCCCAATTTTGGTGCCTTTAGGTTCTTTTGTTTCTACTGCTAATGCCTGCTGGTTATTTCATAAAACTTGGCTAGAAAAACCCCGGATGTGTTAAAAATAGGAAGAATTGCTTCTCCAATGATTTTAATGGAAATGAAATAATCAGTAGAATAAAAAATAAGTCAGAGGAAATGAATGAAATAACAGAAAATGGAGAATGAAACCAAAAAAAGGGAAACTTTTTTTTCCGGGGTGTACATCTCTACTGTAGTGGGGGGAAGCACAGATGAGCAGTACTGTAGTGGAGGAGTAGCTGCGTGGTTAAAGCAGCAGGGTAAACACCAGGGAAGCCAGGCTGTCCTTGTGATCTTGGGCCTGTCCTAGTGATCTTGGGCAAGTCACTTAACCCTCCATTGCTTCAGGTACAAGCTTAGATTTTAAGTTCTCCAGGGACAAGAATATATCTACTGTACCTGAATGCAATTCATCTTGAGCTACCACTGAAAAAGGTGTGAGCTAAATACAGATCGCTAATATAAATTCTGTACAGAGGAAACAAATGTGATACCTGTCTGATAAGATGTATGCACACTTACCTGTAGATCATTCAATATTTGCTCGGACCTGCTGTAGTCACTCTTGCTTGTGGAAGTGCAGGTGAGTCAAGTACAGGGGAAAGTCCTGTCAGGCTACTGCCTGTCCATCTCTTGTTCTTCCAAGCAACTTCATCTTTTTGTCATTCTACGACCCAGATAAAAACAAAACATCTGTTTAATGTTGTTTTCCTAGTTATCATTTGAAACCTTCGATCTTTATGAATTTTTAAACACCTGAAAGATTTTTATGAATTTACAAATACTTAAATGACAGCTATTCATTTTTCTGTGCCTGTTTAGTAATCAACAATAACACAGTAAAGGTACAAAAAACATGGCATGATGAAATGCAATATCCTATCTCAGATTGCTTAGCAACACACGATGCTCAGACAACTGTGGAAAGTTTGAGCTGGCTGCTGCGAGATGTCAGTTGAACTGTATAGTACTTGAGAGTTGAAAGCAGGATAACGTATCAAATTAATTGCTACGACTTAGCAGCCTAAAGGAATTTATTAAGCCAATCATTAAGAATATGCTCACTACTATAACCCAGGCTCCTGTTCTCTTAATAAATCCATATAAGTTCCATCATTCCTGAAGAAGTACATTCAAAATCAAAGCTTACCACTACAACTGATGAACTTAAGACAATAGCAAGCCCGGATATTGCAGTAAAAACCTTTATGAGTTTAAGCATGCGTACCTTACTCATCCATTATTATGGCACAAGAAAAAATCACCTCTATTCCCACTTTATATTTCTTTCACTCTTTTCACTCAAGAAAGAAGTGATAGCGTGGGGAAGTTAAAAGAGGTGGCATGTTTTTTCTGCAGGCGACAGCATCAGGTCTGACATGTCAAAATGAATGGAAAAAAAGGAGGAACTTCACAACGCTTCAGCAGTCAAAGAATAGTGGTAAATATTTAATGTACAAAGTAGAGTCAGAAAAGTCTAAGAGGGCAAGTCATAATGGGGAATGAGATACTGACAACCGCTGAGCAGATGAAGATCTGAGAGTGATCATAGCTTATGACTTTTGGGTTGTCTACAACGTAACAAACCAAACTGTTGCTGCAGTATGGATTAAACACTTGCTGGGAAAGTGTGTGAAATACTGTGCTCTATGGGGATGTTACATCTGTGGAGAACATCTGTACAGGGCAGAGTCTGGTCTATGATATTTATGAGCTCAGACCTAAGGAAATAGGTGTTTACATCTTGAAGCCAAAGAAGATGTGGAGATTATGATAGAGACATTAAAATGCCTTAGGATTTTAAATAATGTACAATAGGCAAGCACTTTTTCCTAGAGAGAAAGTTGTAAAACAAGCGATCCATATGGATGTACAATTTACAAAATCCACTACTCGTATGTGTAGGTAGCAGAATTGGGTCTTTAATACAAATATGTTGTGCTCCATAGATGTATAAAGAGGGCCGGTGCATGGATTAGAGGAACCTAGGAATGGCCTCCATCTTGCCTCTCTTCAACTGGCCCACATTGTCTGACCAGGGGTATCTCCTGCTGCTCTTCCTGTTGCTCCTCCTGATGTGATTGTGGTGGTGTCTCCTCCTCATGCCCCTAAGCTGGTGTCTCCTTTTGCTATCTCTCAGGTGGTGCTGAGTCCTGTCACCTTGATGTGTCAGCCTGTGCTTCATGTGTAGACAAACTTTACACCTGCCTCCTACTTGGCCCAGAGGCCATTTTTGGCATCTAGCCTCTTACATCCCTATTTTATAAAGAAAAGCAGGTGCCTAGTTTTTCTTTATATTATAGGCTGGATGTTTTGTTATAAAATGAGCAAACATATGTGGCAGTTAATAGCATCTTATAAAAAAACATCCAGCATAAAAGTACAAGCCTAGACATGAAGGGGTATAATGTGTTGGTAGATGTGGCCAGAGGTGCAGTCTGGATGAAGGATGGGTGAAGACCACAAGTATATTTATAACCCACCCATCAAAACTTCTAAATGTTTTACAATAACAACACACATAAAAACACATTACAACAATTCAGACCACTCCACTCATTCCCCTACTCCACTCCTCCCCCCTTCAAAGAAATGTTAATAAAAACAAATGGGTCTTAACTTCCTTACAAAAATCTAAATAATCTTGAATAGTTCAAAGAGTATCTGGTAGCACATTCCATAAGGATGCCCCCACCACTGAAAAAGCCTTGGCACGTGTAATTACTAACTGGGTCACTCCAGTTGACAAAACTGTCAATAAATCCCTAGTTTCTGAATGTAAGGACCCTCCCCAGGTTATATGGAGTCAACAAGGCTCTCAACTCAGAAACCAGGGCCAAAAAAATGGCTTTAAATATCAGACATTTGAAGCCTAAAAAGAAATGGAAATCAATGCAGCTCCTTATAAGCTGACATAACATGATCAAATCATCATAACCCCTGAATCACATGGACAACATAATTTTGAGCCAACTGCAAAGGACTTAGCACATAGTAGAGTAACCCCAGGTAAATCATAATGCAATAATCCAGATGGTAGTAGACCATTGCTTGAACCACCCTTCGAAAAACCATAGCCTCCCAAACCGTTCATAACCGTTGCCCCAAATGCAGCTTAAAAAACACATCCTGCATCACTGTCAGAACTTGCTCCCAAAAGGAATACTGGGAATTCAATAGAACTTCTACAGTAGGTAACAAACTTTTTTCTTCATGGGAACCATTTAACCATTCAAAATAAACAGCAAAGGCGGCTGATAAGTCAAATAGAAGACCATTATTTTCTAGCCACCTTTGAATCACTGAAAACCTCTGTGTTTTTTTTTATCCATCATTACAGAAAATTGCTTGACTATTAAACTATCATCCACATAGAAATGAAGATCTAACTTTAAACTGCAGAGCAACTTAAAGAATGGCAATTAATAAAGATTAAATAAACTCGGAGACAAAGCTGATCCCCGAGGCAACCCTCATCGCAATGGTCTCCACCCACAAACCCCTCCAGAAAACTGAACCTGCCAAGTCTGATCTGATGGAAACAATTGAAACCAATTCAGAACCATTCCTCCCACACCTAACTTCTCAGTCGATCCAACAAGATGGATTCAGACAATAACATGGGGTAGAAACCCTCATCACCTCCCTCCTAAACACCCTCATAACCTGCTTGCAACATACCCAGAAGGATTCATTTTAATCTTCCTAGATATGTCAGCAGCTTTTGACTCCATTTTGTGCCATCAACTACTATAACAATTCTTGGAGATTGGCCTTCACAGTGCCACTCTCAACTGGTTCTGCTCTTATCTAGACAAGTGTGAATCGGCGCAAAGACTTCAAACCCATTCCCACAGAATACAGGTGTACCACAAGGATCAAGCCTATCAGCTCCTCTTTTCAATATATACCCTGAAACCAATGCACGTACAACCCCCTCCCCATCCTAGAATGGCAAACCATCATACAGGCTTTCCAACCTTAACTCAGCCTATCTCCGATTAGAATTAAACATGACACCTATTTGTACATATATGTATATAGTCCCCTGTTAGCCAAGTTTTAGTACCCATTCTCTGTAAACACAGAGCGGCTTGCCGCCTTGCTGTAAGTTTTGTGTTCTATGTAAACCGCACTGATGCCGAATAGCGCGGTACATAAGAAACTGAAAATAAAATAAATAAAATAAAGAAATATACATCCAGCCAGAATAGGGTCATTCTTTAACATGAATAGTGGAGATGGATGCCCCTACTATTTGTCTGCCTATCCCATCTCCACCAAGCCTTCCTGTACGAACAAGTAGTTTGCACAGGGAGGCTAGATGGAGGCAGGAAAGGGGCGATATAGAGATGGAGTTAAGGTGGGCAGTGTGTGGTCCACAGCTCCGGATGTACAGGACCAATTCTGATGTCAGCCCTGTATGTCCAGGGCTGGCAGACTGAATGGGAAGCTTATTCCACCTCTGAGGAGGAATAAGTTCCCCTAGACAGCGAGAACGGCAGGCCTGGGTGGCAGAAAAATGAGGAGGGGGTGCAGGAGATTTTCTGCGCCTGACCCTGGCCTTGGGAGGCCCGATCGGGGGTCGGGCTGAGGGAATGAAAGAACTGGACAGTAACCGGGGATCCTGGCTCCTGAATCGAGCCACGGTGCCATGGCAACCAGACACCATGGCACCGTGGCTCCATTCAGGAGCCTTGACTGAGTTAGCCGGGCAGAGACCTGTTTGTGCAGGCTGACCAGAATTGGGTCCCGACCTGCACATACAGGCCAAGATAGGATTCTGATCCTGAGGGAGGCTAGATGTGCCTCACGGGATCAGAATTCCATCTACCTCTGTGCGTCCGATTCCAACTGGATGCATAACGGGCCAGGACATCCGAGATAGAATGAGGCCTTTTGTCAGATCTTCACAGCACATAATATCCTATATCAAATCTATGCAGATAACATAGAGGCACATTCTGAGATGTGCGTCTCTGGGATATCTGGACGTTCAGACATCCAATTCTGCTCCTGTGGGGGCTAGACATCCCTGCGGGAGCAGAATCACAGCATAGTGGCTGGACATCCGGGACATGCCTCGATTCAGGCACCCCAGACTTCCAGCCACTTACCCAGTTAACTCAGCCAGGCTCCTGAATGGAGCTGCTGTGCCATGACATCATATCGCTATGGCACCGTGGCACCATTCAGGAGCTGTGATCCCCAGCCTCCACCGAAAAGTTGTTTTCCCTATAACCGGACCCCCAATCCAGCCTCCCATGGCCAGGGTCCAGCTGTGGGTAACTTCCTGTACTCCTACCTTCTTTTTTCACCACCAGCCACTACTGAATTGCCACATCCAGGGGTACCTTTTCCACCATCTTATGGGCATACCCCGGACGTACAGGGTGTGACAACGCACCGCCTAGCCTGTGGCGTAAGCAGGCCAAGGGGATGTGAGCCACACAGTGGGGTGAGTTTAAAAGAGTCCTTGTTAGTGCTGAAGCCTTCCTACTGTAGTTGTGGAGTGAGTGACGACAGCCAAGGTTGGGTTTCCAAAGTAAGTAATGCTTTATTCATGCATAAGGTATTTGCACAAAGTATAGCAAAGGACACCGTACAGGACTTACTCCCCCGCCACAGAAGTATAATGGTAACCTTCGGTACCAAATAAAAGTTCAAGTGTTCATATAGCTTCTCCTGATACTTTTCAGGGACACATAAAATATTTACAAGCTTTCATCATTCTTCCAGCTTCATTACTACAACAGGGCTTCAATCTTCTAATACTGCTTTCTCAGTATCTATTGGTAATAAAGAATCTTTCTCCTGTTGTACTTCTTTCTAGTGTCAAACAGCTTCCCATAGAAATGGCAATCTCCACAACTCTGGCTTATTAATGACTGCCTTCTTGTGTAGGAGCAGTTTCTCTCTATTGCCTTCTATTCACAGCTGTATCACATGAAGCTTTGATTCATTCCATTCACTAGAACGCTGCTGTCTCTCATGCACGTTCTAGAACATTGGCTTAAGGCTTCTCAGCACTCAATCATCAATTAGGAATACTTATGGTTCTTCACTCTAACATGCAAATTCCACATTCCATTTCTGACTCACTGGAACTAGATAATGGAGCACCCAATTCCATTGCTTCCTCTTGGTTCTCAAAGGGTTCCCTTAGCTCTCTGCACGAATGCTGCCAATTATCCTCTTGCTGGCAAGCAGGTGTGTGCTCCTCTGAACTAGAGCTTAGGTCACGCTTGTCTATACCATGGAAATGTTTGTAGCTTTCTAACAGGGACTTTTCTATAGTCCCTCCTCCTTCTATTAACTTTAGGAATATATTCAGGGTCTGGTTTACCCCTGCCTCTTTTAGCAAACAGTCTATTGTCAGTTCCTATAGACTGACTTCTCTCCAAGCTATTTACTTTATAAGGCTTAGAAGAGTTTGCTCTGACCTGGTTTTTGCAGCGTCTGCCTCTGGGGAACTCCCCTGACTCCAAGCCAGTATTCCAGGCTTCTGAATCCAGCTCTGGGTCACCTCCAGGGTTTTCTCTCTCATGGAGCTGAGGTCTGCCTGTGTCTCTTCCTGGACCACTTGCAGGAACTCTCCCTTCCCTGGTTCTCTCCTTAGTTCCTCTGGGCTCAGCCTTTCTGCTTGCACTGCTCTGTAACCAGTTCCTCTTCTCCAGGCCTTGCTCCTCGAGGGCTTGCTGCTCCAGTGCTTGCTCCTCAAGCCCCTCCTCCTTACTAACTGCTGCTTCCTGGTTATGAGTGCAGAGTGGCCCAATCCGGTCTGACTCCTCCCACCTCCCTGATTGGCTATGTCTCTGGGTTAGCCTAGAGCTAGGGTGTGGTTCTTTCCCTGCTCTTCTCTGCAGAGAATGTTTGTGAGGAGGAAACTTAACCCCTTCCTGTCCTGCCTCTCCAAGCATCTGAGGTGACAGAAAGTGATTTAAACCCATTTTCTCCTGTTTCTGGGGCTCTGCCTTGTCACATAACCCCCCATTTAAGATATTCCGGGCTGGTTGAATAAATGCAGAACAGCACGGAATCTTACTCTGGTGATCAGGACTAGCAGTTGTATCCTCTCTTATAGGTAACTGAGCTAAAGGTACTCGGTCATGCCATAACCGCAAAACATTCACGTGGAAATTCTGTTGTTTCCCTCCTCTAGTTTCTACGGTATATGTGGCGGGTCCTACCTGTTTGATGACCCGGCAGGGTCCTCTCCAGGTACTTTCAAATTTCGGACGATGGCCCGGCACCATTACAATGACCTTTTCACCGACCTCTAATCGTCGAGGTCGCGTGCGTCGGTCATAATACTTCTTTTGCCTAGCTTGGCTGGCTACCATATTGTCATCCCCTATCTGGGACGTGCGTTGTAACCGGCCCCTTAAATCTTTTAAAAACTGGGGTACCTCCACCTCCTCTCTAGCAGGCTCTACCCATTGATCCCATAGAATGTCTAAACACACCTCGGGGCGCTCGCCCATACAACAGCTCGTACGGGGATACCCCCAAGGAAGCTTGTTTCCGCTCGCGACAGGCATAAAGTATAAAGGGAGCATCATGTCCCATTCAGCTACCTCCCCCTCCAGGCTTTTTCTTAACATCCTTTTAATGGTCTGGTTTTGCCGTTCCACCAGACCATTGGTCTGGGGATGATAGGCCGCCGTCTTAACGTGCTTAATGCCAAAGGCATCCCAGACCTGGGCAAGATAATGAGACAGGAAATTCGTACCCCTGTCCGTGAGAATTTCTCGCGGGAACCCTATCTCGCAAAAGAGTTTCAGTAATTCCAGGGCAATAGTGCGTGCTGACGTGTTCCTTAAGGGAACTGCCCAGGGGAAACGCGTGGCATGGTCCACGATAACTAAAATATATTGAAACCCCCTGGGAGTCCGAATTAAAGGACCTACCATGTCCATTGCCAAACGCTCTATTGGTCTAGAGATACGCGGGACTGGTATCAGCGGTACTTTCCCCAGTAGCCGAGGCGTAACTTTCTGACATGAGGGACAGGCCTCGCAGAACTTCGCAGTCTCACGAAAGACCCCGGGCCAATAAAAACGACCCAAAATTTGGTCTAAGGTACCTTGGGCCCCTTTGTGCCCCCCCAAAGGATGATCGTGAGCTAAACGTAAAACCAAATTTTTAAACGTATTAGGCACCACTAACTGCCTCCGGGTATGGTCAGAACTGGGGTCCAAGCTTTCTCTATACAGCACGTTCCCTTCCACATAAAAACGCGCAACGATCCCCCTCCTTATTTGCATTATCAAAAAGCATGGGTCAGGGCTGGATCTTGCCTTTGCTCCTCCGGAAAAGAAGGAAATTTTGCTACTAACTCGGCCGAAGCCCATGGTAGCTCCTGCCCTGTCGCTAGCTTGTTTCTATTCAAGGCCCGGCCTTGCTTTTCTTTACGTTTCTCCCCCTTCTGGGGTTTTACACGCTCTCTAGAGGGCGTCACCAAACCTCTATGGGAGGGTAAGTCTGCCAGGAATCCTTAGCGGGGACCTGGTTCTTCACCCCAGCTTTGCTTTGGGCTCGTGTGGATACTAGACCTAACTTCCATCCTTCCTCGCTATCAGCAGCAGCAGCTAAACCTTTAGCTAGGCCCTTTCGAAATTGCGGCCAATCCCTGCCTAATACAATAGGATGGGGCAACCTTGGTACCACCGCTACTGGGATATCCTTACTTAAACCCATTCCCTTTACTGTTACTATGCGCCTTGGTGTGCTGTGGCAGCACCATGCACGCATTGAATCTTAATTTTATCCTCAGGGTGCTCTTTATCACTCCCACTCTGAGGTCCTATCTCCTTCCATAGGCTTTCCGAGACCATAGACTGGTCTGCGCCTGAATCTAACAAGGCTTCAACCGGGATATTATTTACTGTGACCATCAGCAAGAATCCCTCCCCAACCTCCTTGGACTGGGTGGTGATTAGTGCTAGCCTAGTGCTACAATTCCTCCTGAGGTGTCCCTTTTGACCACAGGCAAAACACTTTCGCTCATTCATACCAGGGCTAAACAAAGGCCTAGATGAAGATTCACCCATCTGTACTCCTCCCTTCATTCCTCGTTCCCTCAAGACTGTACTTTCTGGAACACCTTTCCTCCTCTGACCTAAGGCCTGCGCCTCTAGGAACCGGTCAGCAAGGGCAACGGCGTCCTTAGTATTGTGGCAGTCTTGGAGGATTAGGAAGGACTGTACTTCCCGGGGTAGTGCTTCTAAGAATTGTTCAAGTATAATATCATCTATTACTGTGTCTATGCTCTTACCTTGTGGAGATAGCCATTTGTATGCCAAAGCCTTTATCCTATGGCATAAGGCCTGTGGTGTCTCGCCTGGGTTAACCTGCACCCTCTTAAAAGTCGGCGATACACCACGGGTGTAGGCCTAATCTGTCTCGTATTGCTTCAACGACAGCTCCATAATCGTTGGCTAGAGCACTGGGCATTTCCTTGTAGGCCGTGAGAGCCTCTCCCGTGAGGGATGGAGCCAATCGGATAACCCAGTGTTCTTTGGGCCATCCGCTCATGGTTGCTATGCGCTCAAACACTTCGAGGTGGTCATCAATATTAGCGTCCTTAGACCACTGCCTAATGATAAACATTCCCTGTCCAAGCATTCCAAGTCCTGTGGCAGTTCCTAGCGAACTGGTCACATTTTGTAGAGTCTCCGACGTCCGCTTCTGCTCTTTCATCCAGGATCCTAGCATGTCCAACACCGGCTGCTGCTGGGCACGTATCATCGCCGCCATCCTCTCTTGGGTCTGCACCGATCTTGCCTCCTGCTCCAGGAATCTCTCTCCGCAACCCAATTCATCAAAGCTTTGGGATCCATTTCGATGTACCTGTAGGGAATAGAAAAAGAAACACCAAGTGCGGCACCACCACAAAAGCACCTTCCTTTGCTCCCAGTTTAGCTCTGCCAGATTACCACCCCCTTGTAGCAGTGTCCTAAGATGACCCTCTTAGCTACGGGTTACCTGCTACAAGTGGAGTATCTCGCTTGTCAGCAGTATGGTAGCCTTAATAACAGGAACTCTGGTCCACCTCAGCTGAAACTTGTAATCTGCAGCACTGATAAGCTCTTCAGGTATCTTGGTGAAAAAACTTTTTTTTTTTTTTTTTTTTCCAAAGTGTCCACTCTTCAGAACTTTACTGGTATCTGTGGTTAATCACTTCTTCTGTGCAAGGCAGCAATTTTTTTATAATCCGAAACAACTACGCCAAAACTCCACCCCCCTCTATGTGACAACGCACCGCCTAGCCTGTGGCGTAAGCAGGCCAAGGGGATGTGAGCCACACAGTGGGGTGAGTTTAAAAGAGTCCTTGTTAGTGCTGAAGCCTTCCTACTGTAGTTGTGGAGTGAGTGACGACAGCCAAGGTTGGGTTTCCAAAGTAAGTAATGCTTTATTCATGCATAAGGTATTTGCACAAAGTATAGCAAAGGACAACCGTACAGGACTTACTCCCCCGCCACAGAAGTATAATGGTAACCTTCGGTACCAAATAAAAGTTCAAGTGTTCATAGCTTCTCCTGATACTTCTCAGGGACACATAAAATATTTACAAGCTTTCATCATTCTTCCAGCTTCATTACTACAACAGGGCTTCAATCTTCTAATACTGCTTTCTCAGTATCTATTGGTAATAAAGAATCTTTCTCCTGTTGTACTTCTTTCTAGTGTCAAACAGCTTCCCATAGAAATGGCAATCTCCACAACTCTGGCTTATTAATGACTGCCTTCTTGTGTAGGAGCAGTTTCTCTCTATTGCCTTCTATTCACAGCTGTATCACATGAAGCTTTGATTCATTCCATTCACTAGAACGCTGCTGTCTCTCATGCACGTTCTAGAACATTGACTTAAGGCTTCTCAGCACTCAATCATCAATTAGGAATACTTATGGTTCTTCACTCTAACATGCAAATTCCACATTCCATTTCTGACTCACTGGAACTAGATAATGGAGCACCCAATTCCATTGCTTCCTCTTGGTTCTCAAAGGGTTCCCTTAGCTCTCTGCACGAATGCTGCCAATTATCCTCTTGCTGGCAAGCAGGTGTGTGCTCCTCTGAACTAGAGCTTAGGTCACGCTGTCTATACCATGGAAATGTTTGTAGCTTTCTAACAGGGACTTTTCTATAGTCCCTCCTCCTTCTATTAACTTTAGGAATATATTCAGGGTCTGGTTTACCCCTGCCTCTTTTAGCAAACAGTCTATTGTCAGTTCCTATAGACTGACTTCTCTCCAAGCTATTTACTTTATAAGGCTTAGAAGAGTTTGCTCTGACCTGGTTTTTGCAGCGTCTGCCTCTGGGGAACTCCCCTGACTCCAATTCAGTATTCCAGGCTTCTTTATCCAGCTCTGGGTCACCTCCAGGGTTTTCTCTCTCATGGAGCTGAGGTCTGCCTGTGTCCTCTTCCTGGACCACTTGCAGGAACTCTCCCTTCCCTGGTTCTCTCCTTAGTTCCTCTGGGCTCAGCCTTTCTGCTTGCACTGCTCTGTAACCCAGTTCCTCTTCTCCAGGCCTTGCTCCTCGAGGGCTTGCTGCTCCAGTGCTTGCTCCTCGAGCCCCTCCTCCTTACTAACTGCTGCTTCCTGGTTATGAGTGCAGAGTGGCCCAATCCGGTCTGACTCCTCCCACCTCCCTGATTGGCTATGTCTCTGGGTTAGCCTAGAGCTAGGGTGTGGTTCTTTCCCTGCTCTTCTCTGCAGAGAATGTTTGTGAGGAGGAAACTTAACCCCTTCCTGTCCTGCCTCTCCAAGCATCTGAGGTGACAGAAAGTGATTTAAACCCATTTTCTCCTGTTTCTGGGGCTCTGCCTTGTCACAAGGGTCTATCTCAGAGTTGGCCCTGTAGATCCGAGGTGATGACCCACCCTCGCTCTGCCCCCACTCTGCCTTCCACCCACGCCGTCTGCTCCCCATACAATACAGCTGTACATATGGGGAGCCTTTGGAGTGGCATAACCATTTCCATGGATAGTGGGGATGTATGTTCAGGCTGGACGTACATCCCCATTATTTGTAGTTGTGAATGACCCCCATAATGTTTTTCGCACCCATTAATCCCCTCTCTCCACAACTAAACAACTTACAAAAATGTTTCATTGATGTCAAAAACTGGCTCAGTAGACACAACCTCCTCATCAATCAAGAGAAGACTGAAGCACTCCATATAACCACCAACCCAACATTTATCCCACCATCAACAATAGAATTTGGCAATGTAAAAATCGAAGTCAACTCTGAGACAAAATACTTGGGCATAGTAATAGATCATAAAATAACCTTCCAACCTCACATAAAAAGAGCAACAACCTCAGTCTACTACAAATTAATAATTCTGAAGCACCTCCGCCCCCTATTCACCCCAGACCTCTTCCAAACGGTGTGTCAGGCAATGATTACACCAGTACTAGATTATTGCAATATCATCTTTCAAGGTCTGCCTAAACAAACTCTCCAACCACTACAAATGGCCCAAAACATTGTGGCCTGAATAATTACTGGTGCCTAATATCGATCACACATCACCCCCATACTGATATAGCTTCACTGGCTTCCTATCTTCTCAAGGATCAGATATAAACATCTGATTACAATATTCAAAATACTGCATAATGAATCCGACACATGCCTCCAATCCCTAATCTCAAATACAAATAATGCTAGACTATGAAGAAATTCCACCCTCAACCTGCTCTAAATACCACAGAATAAGTAAAAAAGTAAGCAGGTCACCTGCAATAGGACTTTCACCCTATTCGCCCCATCTATATGGAATAAGCTACCACCAACTTTAAGAGCTCTCTCAGATCTGTCGGACATCAGGAAAAGACTAAAAACTCACCTCTTCAATGAAGAATATAACAAATCCTCAGACATAGAGACTCATCCACCATAAGTCTGTACTGATAAAAAAATACAATTCAATGAAACACTAACAGTATACTAAGAAAGATACCATATAAACGCTGTAAATAGTTCTTTATTAATGATACCAAATGTTATAGTTACATTGTTAATTTGTCATTTCTGTTGCAGTTCTATTTAAAACATCACACCTCATGGTCACGTTAATCTGTTGATAAGCTTTAAACTGTTTTGAATCATAGAAAGACAGTATAAATATAAGTTTAATTAATTAATTAATTAATTAAATAAATAAGATAATTGGTGTCACTGAATCAAAAGCAGCAGTGAAATCTAAAAACAGAAACAGATAAGCAGTCTGCCTCTGTTACAATCCACAGAGAGCACCATTCATCAAAGAAACCAATAAGGACTCAACCCCATGATCTCTTCAGAAGCCATGTTGTCTGCCATCTAAAATCTGATAGGTATCTACAAATTTCTTTGTCTCTACCCTAAGGTCCCGATTCTGAGCCATGAATAGCGGGACGTCTCTCCCTGCTATTCATGCTGGCTTCAGCACCTGACTAACTTCCCCACATGATGTGCTGTGAAATTAGATGGGGGTAGGGAAAGGGTGGCCCAGGAGAGGAGAGTGGGCAGGCAGTGGGCGGTCTCCAGCCCTGGACGTAAGGGGTGATTCTATTGTTGGCCCTGTACGTCCAGGGCTGGTGAAATGGCCAGGGAAGTTATTCCACCTCCAAGGTGGAATAACTTCCCTGGACATTGTTTTATGTTCACTCTGGGGCATGGAAGATGCTGGGGGTGGGGCAGGGTTTCTTCCCTGCAGCCCAATCCTGGACTTAGGAGGCCAGATCGGGGGTCGGGCTGCAGGAAAAAAAACTTAATTTCTGGCAGCCAGCACTGCGGCATTTAAATAGAGCCGCGGTGCCATAGCAAAATGACGCCATGGTGCCGCAGCTCCATTTAAAAGCTTGACAGAGCTATCCGGGCAGTGACTGTATGTGCAGGCCAGGACTGAATCGCAGTCCTGTCCTGCATGTACAGGTCTGATTGCGATTCATGGGGCTAAACGTTCCCTGCGGGAACAGAATTGCAATCCTCTTTGTACGTCCAACTCAGACCAGACATACAAAGGGGATGTATGTGCTTGACAGAATCAGGCTGTAACAGTCTGCTCACTCACTTTTGCCAATATCAGCAAATATGAAAAAGGCCGATACAATTACTCATAGCCTGACATCAGTTGCCCTGCTTTTAACTGATGGCTTCACTGAAGTCCTTTTCAGCAGTGTGGCATGCAGCCAGTCTGCAAAGAAGTATTGGTAAGGCCAATCAGAAACTACAATATCAATTCTTTCAAGCTTCTATACCCTGCTACTGATAAATAGTTGAGAAGGCAGTGCATCGATCTTAAGCCCAACAGCAAAAGAGAAGTATCTTCAATAGAAAAAAGTATTCAACATCCATTATCAGCACCTTGTGGCACCCAAGGCTCAATGTCCCCCTAACGAGTCTATTCTAAATCAACTTCAGATAATACAGCCACCTTGCCCTCTAAAAACCCCGCATAAGAATCATCAGTAAAAGGAGGAATAAACTTCTTCCCCTCCTTCCGCAATAAAAACTGAACCACTGAGAAAACCTCTTGTAGCCTAGACCAAGCCACATTAATCTTATCCCAATAATATTGTTGTTTTAGCAATGCAGCCGTATCCTTACAGGCCTTAAAAATACTAACATAAGAAAAATAAGCATTATGAGAGCGATCATGATGCCAATATCACTCTACTCACCTCACTTCCCTTTTCATTTGATGCTTAAAAATATCTTAATTTACTTATGTACCCGCATACTTAACTTGTTGATTTATAATTTCTATAGAGCAGGCAAAATGTCTGTGCCTGAATTTAAGGTGCAATCTCTGACACACTAGTATTTTTTTTAAAGACAATTAGGTGCCTACTTATCTTTATAAAAAAAGGCTTAACCTGGGCATGGTTTGGATACCTTAATCTAGATGCCCTATTATTAAATTACCCTCTATTCATCTGCCATTTGATGTCCAGTCCCTCAGTTTCACAGTCCTCCTACATTTTCTCACAATCTGCATGCAATTTAAGTTAGAATAATTGTGTATCATTGGCAAAATTTCATCACTTCACTGTTTCCCCATAGGTACAATCTGTAAGAAATCCTGACCCTATCTTTTTACCTCCCCGTTTCTGGCTTACAATGTTGAAACCATCTTTGACTCTTTCTCCCCATACTTTCAACAGATAGCTCAGACCTGTCATTTCTTTCTTTATCAAATCAGTAAAATGAATCCCTTCTTTTCTGAACACACTACAGAAACTTTCATCCGCTCGCTAATCACCTCCCTATTGCAAACTGCTCCTTGCTGGTCTCACCCTGAATCATCTCTCTCCTCTCTAATCCATTCAAAACTCAACTGTGAGGCTATTCCTCCTCCAGTTGCCATACTCACATAAACCCTATCCTCAAGTCACTTCATTGGCTCCCTATCCGTTTCCAAATCCAGTTCATGCTTCAGCTATAAGTGCATGCATTCACTCTACTGCTCCTCATTACCTCTCCTCTCATCTCTCTCTCTGCACCTTTCTTTGGAAACTCCACTCATCACGCAAATACCTTCTAACTGTGCTCTTCACTTACACTGCCAGCTCCAGAATGTGTTCTTTCCAGCTTGCTGCACTGTATGCTTGGAAAACTGCCTGAGTTGATATGTCAGGTTGCATCCCTGCTCCTATTCAAATCCAGGCTAAAAACTCACTTCTTCCTGGTTGCTTTTGGATCCTGACCCTTATGTTCCTGAATCACCCATGTGTATTAAAACCGTCTTTAGTCTTGTGTATCTGTCTTGCTTAGATCCTATGCTCTACTGAGCTGGGACTGTCTCCTACAGCATGTGTATAGGTTCAGCATTGTGTGCGGCTTGTAGCACCATACAAGTGATAAGTAGCAGTAGTAATCCTAGCTTCCCAAACAAACAATATTATACTCATCTTAGACAACATAAGGAGTGTGCGTTACAGTTATTTATAATCCCTCTTAAAATCATCACATGGAGCATATTTACTAAAGTGTGGTTAGGAGCACAGGATTAACGAGTGGTTAGCTCACTTTTCTATTGCAGCAGGGGTGGAGCAGGCACACTTAAATCAGGGGACAGGGCTGTGGTAAGGAGGCAATGCCAAGCTACAGTGCATTGCAAAATTATCATCCCCTCTGTGTTTGTCCTGTTTTGTCGCATTACAACCTGGAATTAAAATGGAGCTTTGGGGGTTAGCACCATGTAATATACACAACCTTGATCTATACTTCTCCACAACTTTGTCTCTGACCTGTTTGGAGGGCTCCTTGGTCTTCATGTTGCTTGTTTAGTGGTGTTGCAGAGTCAGGGGCCTTTCAGAACAAGCATATTTATACAGGATTCATGTGACAGATCATGTGACACTGATTGCACACAGGTGGACTCTAACCAATTAATCATATGTCTTCTGAGGTTATTTGGTTGGACCAGATCTTATTTAGGGGATTTTTTTGTCTTAATTATTGTTTGTGTCACAATAAAGGATATTTTGTACCTTCAAAGTCATAGGCACGTTATGTATATCACATGAAAACTCCATTTTAATTCCAGGTTGTAAAGCGACAAAACAGGACAAATACAGAGGGGATGAATATTTTTGTAATGCATTGTAAGTCTTAATTTTTTTTATATTCAGTTGTGTCCATTGCATGACTTTTGGCTGGACATCCAAACATTATGTGTTTACAAGAAGGTGGGCCTGGAGACATTTTGGGAGATGGGGCCAAACGTTATGCAGATAACTTGGAGATTCAGTGCTATCTGGATAAAGTTATCTATTTAGTTAGAACACCTATCTCTGCTCTCCGTCTTAAATTACTAATTATCTATTTATATTTTGGTCTCCAATACATTTTCAAAGTGGAAAAATAGCTCAATATTTTCTTACTGAACTGATACAATTCTGCACTTTTCAAATATTTCAGGACGAATACTCAGCCACTTGGCACCACATAAAGGCAGCAGATGACTTATCCACATCTTTATGTCAGATGTTCAGCAGTACTTATCCATTTAAGAAGGATAATTACTAAACATACCAAAAATATATTGTTAGTCCAATAAAAAGTTGTCATCTACAACTTGCTTGTTGACCTTTATTTGCACATATCCAAGTGGACTAACGTGGAAGCTACAATTTTCAGCTCCTTTGGACCACATATTCATTGGTCAAACTAGGGGGAGGGGGGTCAGAACATCTTATTATTATGTAAATTAAAAACTTTTTCCAGGAATAATGCAGCTTGCAAGGTCAAATAGAAGTTGAGTTATTAATTTATTGCGGGAGTTAATAATCTACGGTGCTGAATTGCCACAGGTTAGTGATTACAATGGTAAATTAAATTTTGGTAAAATGCAACATTTTACTGCAGTTTAGTAACCCTCTCTTTTAAATGGATAGGGCTGTTGAATATCTGGCATAAAGGTAAGCGGATAGGTCCATCTGCTCATCTCTATGTGGTGGCCAAGTGGCTGAGTATCTTTCCCAAGCTATTTGAAAAGTGCATAATTATATCAGTTTGCTAGGAAAATATTGAACTATTTTTCCACTTTGAAAATCCTTAAAAGTGGCAAGCTGGTAAGAAGTCACCTTCTCAAGAAATGTTCTGCATTATATACAGTATAATTTACTGTAAAACCACAACTGTGCTTGAAGCTAATTGGTGCCTATAACTGTTTCATTTGCAAAGCTGTATGAGATGCACCTAATTAGTTGCTATTCTTTCACAAGGAGGTTTTGCCTCCTGTTTCATGTTCCGGATATTCTTTACATTCTGAGCGGTTGTAATCTAGATTGGGGTTAATGTTTAAAAGATGCAAACAAATTTTCTGTGCCACTTTTTTCTAATATGCATCTAACAGAAGATTACAATTTTATTTGCACAAGAAGCCAGTTTATGAAATGCAAATGAGTCATTTAAGTGAAATTATGTTTTTCTGTAGGTAGTTTGCCAGGCAATGCATGACAAGTTAGGTAAATTCTACAGCCATTTATTGGAAACAAACTATATAAAGTTAAACAGTTTTTTTTTAATTACACAAGACATTTTTAAACAAATTAGAATGTAAATGAGATATTGAAGCAGCAATTGGTTGCTCTGTGGAAATAGTGTCCTTCCTGCCGTTTCTTTTCTTCTCAGCTGACTAGACAGCAATGATTAGTTTTTATTTAGAATTTAAGAGAACTACGATGGCTGCAGAGTGCATGCTGTGGAAAACGTAAAATCTTTGATTGCAACTTAATATTGGTGCTGCCACATTCATGTGTGCTTGCACGTTAGTGCATGTCCTTGCTAAGGCCCGATTTTATGCAGTGAGACCTGTTTACTAATGGAGTTATTTTAGAAGCATCTCTGTGTCTAAATAGCAACATTTACAGTTGTAGATTGGAAAACGCATTTTTGAATAAGTTCTTTTAATTCGGGGATGCTTACCATGTTTACATTTCCTGGAGGTATGGTGAGGGCAGGGAGAGGGAATGTTTTGGGTGGGTCTACATTATAGATATGGATTCCTCATTTCACAAGGGGAATTCATCTCTATGAAAAATTGATAGACATCAGCATTTACAGTTGCCCCAAGGCACCTGCTGGAAGGGGAAGCTGTGAATGTTGAGGTCAGCCCCCTGATCACCCTCCAACCTCACATAGACTCCCCCACTCATCCCCCCAACCTCATTCTCCTACTGATAAACCCCAACACATCCAGTCTTCCCAATCCATCACGACATCTGATCCCCCCATAAGAAACTTTTCCAGCATGTAGTCCCTCTATCTGACAACCCCCACAACAAGAAACCCCTTAAGGCTTCCACTGGTAGACACCGATCCAAATTTCCAGCCTTAATGAGTCCCTGGTGTCTAGTGGGAGCAGGAGAGATGCCCACTTGCTCCTGCTTTAATGGGACCAAAATGGCAACAATGACCTCTTGCTGTAATCTTGCAGTACTGCTATAGTACTACAAGTCTATCACTAGAGGTCATTGACAACATCTTGGAACCCAACACCATAAAAGCAGGAGCAAGTGGGCATTGTTTCTGTTCCCACTAGATACCAGGAACCCAAGTAAGGATGGAGATGGAGATTGGGGTAGATATCTGCCATGGGAGATTTTGGGATGATTCCTTGCTGATTGTTGGGTGTGGGAGGGGGGGGGGTGAATGGAGGGATCTTTGTGTGAAGGAATTGAATAGAGAGGCTCAGATGCCTTGGAGAGTGGGAGGAACCACATGTGTTGGGGTGATCATGGGAAATCGAAGTCAGGAGGGTGATGAGAGGCAACTGGTGGTGCTGCAATGAGTTTCTGTGCAAATCAGGAGCAGTTATTTTAAAAAGCTGCTCCTATGTACATGTGAGGGATATATGCTTGTTCTTTCCCCATGTTCAGCTTTTTAAAATCATTGCTTCTGCTGATCATGATGAGACATACACATGCAGTCTTACGCTTTTTACAAGGAACTATGTGGGTAAGAGCACCTTAGGAATTCTTCATGTCCTGACATGGACGTGTGAATTCCCCTCTCCATGTCCTAATATATACCCTAAATTGTGTTAATTCCATTAGCACACACTAACTAGGTAGTGTACTTGAAGAATTATTTAACTGTATTGTCAATTGTTCTTAATCTTCCTTCAACAGTTCAAACTTATCCTGCTAACCTATAAATGCATCCATTCTGCAGCTCCTCACTACCTTTCTTCTCTTATCTCTCCTTACACCTCACCCCCCTCAGGATCTCTGCTCGTCTGGCAAATTGCTTCTATCTGTGCCCTTCTCGTCTAGTGATAATTCCAAACTTCGCTGCTTTCACCTTGCTGCACCTTATGCCTGGAACAAACTACCTGTCTGTTTTTCAAATCCAGGCTGAAAACTCACCTCTTTGCTGCTGCTTTTGGATCTTGACTCACCTGATCTCCTTATTTCTTTACCTTTCCCCCTTGTTTTATCCCTGTCTACACCTTCTGTGTTGTCTGTCTTGACTAGATTGTAAACTCTGATGAGCAGGGACTGTCTCTTACCTGTCTATGCAGCACTGCGTATGACTTGTAGCGCTATACAAATGCTCAGTAGTAGTTAGTAGTAGTAATAGTAGTATTTTTTTTTTTTTTTTTTTTATTTAGTAAACACTTGTATACCGCTGCTTCCTACGATCAGCAGCGGTTTACTTTACAGAATCATAATGCATTGTACAGTGCATTGAGATTTTTCAGTTTTACATTTTGATTAGTCAATGATTTACGTAACACGGGATAAAGAGTTGGATACAATATACAGTTGATTATAGCACATAGATTAGGGTATACATTTGATTTCAATAGGTTGGGAGGGGCCCCATATATACAATTTATACAGCGTTGATTTCCAAAGAGTACAGGCTATACATGACTATATTCTATTAGATTTTATACTGCCGAGGGTGGCAGAGTTCATCTGGTTGAGGTAGTGTATAGCATGTTCATCTGGTTGAGGTAGTGTATAGCAGTTAGATCAGGTTGTAGTGGGTTTGAAACAGATATGTTTTAAGTTTTTCGTCTGAATTCACTCAGGCTGTTTGTGAGTCTCAATTCATGCGGTAGTTGGTTCCATTGGATTGGCGCTGTGTATGTGAACGCCCTATTGCTTGTTTCGGCCTTGACGGATCGAATGCTGGTCGGGATACATAGGGTGTTGAGATTCATAGTTCTCCTGTTCCTGTTGCATGTTTGGATAGTGATTAGGTTATTGAGGTAGGATGGTGCGATGCCGTGGATGAGCTTAAACGTTGTGATGAGCTGTTTGTAGATGATGCGGGTGGCCACTGGGAGCCAATGCAGTTCCATTAGTACTGGGGTTATGTGGTCGGTGACTTTCTTTTCCATGATGACTCTTGCAGCCACGTTCTGGGCCATTTGCAGAATGCTTAGTGTGTTCTTTGGAAGCCCTTGTAGAATGGCATTGCTGTAGTCCAGGTGGGGAATGATTAGTGCTTGAGCAACAGACCTAAAGTCGGATTTGTCGAGGATATTGCGAAGTGGTTGTAGAATTTTGAGTTTTGAGTATCAACTCAGTTCCATGTAAACCGTTTTGACTTGTAGAAAAATGGTGTATCAAAATTTGTTAAATAAATATAAATACACTACATATACAGTCAAACCTCGGTTTTCATGATTAATCCGTTCGAGAAAGTCTGACTAAAACCGAAACGTATGAAAACTGAAGCAATATTTCCTATAAGAAATAATGTAAATCCAATTAATCCGTTCCAGACACCCAAAAATATTCACAAAAAATACATTTTATAGAGAATAACTATATTTTTACATACAGGAAAACAATGAGAAATAAATATAAATGACTAATGAAATGGATAAATGAACATTTAACATCACTGAAAGCAAGCTAAGTACAGTACTGTACAGTACAGTATGTTAACATCTGGCCTTAGCCACCCCTGACCAATCTGCTGTGCCCAGCTCTCTTCGGAATCACATTGGATTCAGTCCATTAAAATACCTTTACATTATCTGCTCAATGCTTCAGAATGGCAGAAAATCTTAATGACATAGCTGCAGACGTACCCTGCAAGAGAAAGAACTGCCTCCCACATTCATGCAACATCTCCTGCTTACGTTGACAGCTTTTCTTCCCTGCTACCTCTGAGCCTGAGGGGGCGCTCCAGAGAACGGGCAGGCGGTGGACGAGATCGGGGCGTTCCTCTCTGCGCAATCCTTGCTTCTCTGACTCTGACCAGGCTCGAGGATGTGTTTCATTTACGTGCTCAGCTGGCTTTCGCTTCTCATCATGCTGGCGATCGGTGAGTCCGGGGGGCAGTGCTGCCAGGATTGGGCGGGCGTTCTGGCAGTGTATACAGACCGGTGTGCAGCGCGAGGGTGTATGTATTTACAGTACTGTACTTTACGAAAACCGAGGCGATGTACGAGAACCAGGACAAAATCTCAGTCAAAAGACGTTGAAAACCGAAGCAATGCATGAAAACCGAGACAAAATCTCAGTCAAAAAAGACGTTGAAAACCGAAGCGTATGAAAACCGGGGCAAATGAAAACCGAGGTTTGACTGTAATACTCTCCACTCCCGTTTTCTGATACTGAAATCAGATAATATAGCCCTATATAAAATAAAACTGACAGAGAACCACATAAAACATATTTTAATCTTCTAGGGCCCAATTTTCAGCAATGGCAGCTAATGCTTTGGCATTGAATATCCAGGGCTGCCCAAATTGCTGTGAAGCTAACTAGGCAGCTGCAGCACCAGCAGCAATACTCTGCTGTTACCCAGTGAGCTTCAGTGGCAAAGGTTAGGGCAGCCCTTGCTGTGCCTGACTTTCACCATTTAGTGATAACCGGGAAATGGCTCAATATCACCACTGCCCAGTTATCACTGGGTACCACCCTGAAGTGCCGCTGGGATGCCCCAATGCTAACCAGTTAGCATTGTGGCATGCAGCGGCAGCACTCGTGGATATTCAGCAGCATTTATTTATTTATTTATTTAGCACACATTTATATACCGCTCTTTCCCAAGTATCAAGTGCGGTTTACAGTGAACAGAAAAAATTCAAGGTACATGGTTAATCATGTCCTAGTGTTAATGCCACTGAATATCCCAGACAAGGGGATTAACACTGTTAGCAGATCTGAAGGTCCCTTTGAATAGGCTCGTAACCTTTTGCTATTGAAAGCCCCCTTTTGAAGTTAATTGTTTGAATTTTGGGAATTAGTTGTATGGAACCTGCTAGTATCACCCCTACAAGCAACATTGGATACCCCTTCAGAATATGGCTTATGATGCCAGTGAGATAGCCACAGACACCTCAGGAGAAGAGGTGTAACACAGCATTCCACAGAACCAGGTCTATGATAGAACATGCCTTTGGAGTACTGAACAGCAGGTTTAGGAGCCTGGACAGGAACGGAAGGAAAATGCTCTACAATCCTGAAAAAGTGTTAGATATATTCAACACTTGCTGCACATTGTACAATATTACCACACAGTGAGGCATACAGATACCAGAGGAGGAGATTCATGAAAACCCAAAGAGAGACTTGGACTTTGCAGAGGATGAGGCATTGAGTCAAGGACAGCAACCCACTGCAATAGCCATGACTACATGAAACAGCCACATTTTTAGTGCAGATGAGGTGTATATATTTAAAGGTGCCATCTTCCCCAACCCTTACCACCCCCACAAATGTTGCCTTACTTCCCTGCCTTTATATTCCGCTGGAGAGGTGATCATTAGAGGTCGTGTTCCCTTTATCATCTCCCTCCTCCTGTGTGGAGATAGTTTCTACCTTGGAGACAGCCAGTGGATTCATGTGAGCAGGAGTCACTTGAAGTCTGCAGCACAGTGAGTTCTCATACATTGAACCATATCCCAGAGGGGGATGACAATTGGCTGCCATCTCCCTTTGCAGAAGTATCTGGGCCTGATGCACCTAGGATGGCTAGTTGGGGTGTTCCTCAAGCAACTCTGTCTGACATGTTAACTGGTCCCACACAGACTCTGGGTCCCTGGTGATGTTCAGGCGAGTGGCACCATTTCTGCCTCCTCTCTCTAGCTGCCATTCCATTTCAACATCCTTCCCATAGCCTTCTGCTGCCTTCAGGATAGGCAGTGGATGTAGTGGTGTTTTCCAAATACTGGGCTCAGGATGCTGTGTCTATTCTTCTGCAGAGGGTGGCCTCTGCTCCTGCTCTGCTTGTTCCTCCTGCTGTGAACAGTTGACACTGGTTGAGTGTCTGGATGTCCGTTCACTTGCATGGCAGTGGAAGTTCTCCCCACTGGCTGCTCCAAAGTCCTTGGCTGTGGTTGATCCGTAAGAAAGAACAAGCAATACAATGGTGCAAAATACCCAGGGAACCACACAGACAAGTTGTGTGGAAGTAGAATGTGGTCATAGGGTATGGTTGCAAATGGTCATATCCTGGTCTCCATCCTAGGCATGCTACACACATTAGACCACCCCTAATGCATCTCCCTTGCAAATATTCATGGTGTGAAAGTGGTGCTCAATGTTTGGTGCTGGGACAGCACCTGCTTCTGCAATGCATGCATGCCAGCAATGGTCTCCTGTGGTCAATAGGTGCACAGAGGGTATGTGTGTGGCACACCAGTAACGAGCATGCTGTCTGAAATGTGCATATCACAGGGAGAGGAAGGCATGCTGTGCATAGGCTTGGCCCCAGAACACATCAGGCACCAATGGGGAGGATAATGTGGATGCCCTGTGTGTTCTGCACCCCCCCCCCCCCCTAAAGCCATGTACAATATACCACCTCATGAACACCATCTCCCTGATGGATAAATCTGTCTCCTCTGCTCTCTTGCAGGTATGAAAATAGTAGGGAAGCATGGCACAGTATTCCTTCTCACCATGTGGGACACGTATGAAACATTGATGTGAACATGTAGTTTCCCTTAGACCATAATAATGTGATGGCTAACCAAATCTAAAGTAATCCCCTGTGGCTTCATTGTACATCATGTTTGTGCTTTATGTTCTGGATCAAGGAAAACAACACGGAATCCTTCCTCGGCACTTGTCTCCTTTACTCTGGTCCCAGTGCAAGTGAGAAATAATAAGAACACACCACACAGTTATTCAATAACAATAAAAAAAGTTCTGCCAAAGCCCTAGGAAGACAGACATGGGCCTGCAAACCTGAGCACTCTCCTGCAACTCCCCTAATCTGCTGGTCTGCAGCACTTAATTTTATTAGGAAAAATCTTCCAAATTATATATTCTTTTGCCTTATCATTGTATGCCATGCTCCTTGCTTTGCTTTTTGTTTATCTGTATCTACATGTTACAGGTCATGCCAAGCACAAACATTGCTCACACCAAAGAAGGACAAGCTTCCTGCAAACAGAAGCTCTCTGTCTTATAAGATGTAACCTTGACTATCTCACTTATTCATAAACAATCCCTTGTAATACTGACAGCATATTCAGAGCTGTTCTCATACCCTAAACATTCCCTGTTAGACTTCAGCCCCCCTTCAAGACCCTTTCTACACATAGTATAATCAAAACAACCCCAATATCCCCACTGACAAGGGCACATGCCCAGAGGATGTGTCTTTGGGCTGGGAAGAACCAAGAGCATGGATCAGAAGGCTCTCTGGTTAGTTTAAAGATGTTCTTCCCGTAGAGTTTCTTTAAATATTCTCTTGGGCTTCCGCAGCTAGTATGATAGTTGTTATGTGTTAAAACACATTTTAACCTCATAGTGCACTTTAGTAAAAGGTCCCTTTAGATTGTAGGCATCTAAGGCATAGGAAATTACCAACTGTATTTGAATCTAACATGCCTTGGCCTACTCCTGTAAAAGGCATGAGCTAAATTCAGAATACCCCTTCCCCTCCCTACACACAGGTCACATACAAATAGGCACAAACTTTCTGTGTGTGTACTTTTTGCACATGAATGTGTCCATGCAATTATGAAAGCCTTTTTCCTTGTGTAAAACAAACTTTAAATGCAAACTTTAACCCCCCCCCCCCAAAAAAAAGTGTATGTTAAAAAGAAACAATATGAAAAAGGATAGGGGGATAGAAGGATGTGGTAGAGAGGGTTAATGGTTTACTGTTAAAATTGTTTTTTTTTAAATCTTCCAAATATTTATTATCTGAAACATGTAACTGCAATGTTCAATGTTTATCTCATGATCCAATAAAATTCAAATAAAATGAAAGCAAAAATAAGAGGAAAGCAACACTGAAATAAAATGAAAAACTGAACTGGAAATGTGCTTGCATATTTCCAGTAATAATACCCTATTCCTGTGGTTTAGTCTTCTGCAAGTCCATAGTTGTCTTTTCTGTTCAAAGGCAGAATGGATTTTCAGTCCACAGTTTGATTTCACAATAACATAACTGTGAAGTAAATGGATATCAGACAGAATCAGAACACCAGAGAAATAACAAGTATCAAAGTATTTGATCAGAGCAACATTCATATTAATATAGATGCATTTGGATTTTTTGTTTTTTGAGACTAGATCAACCTCAGCTTCAGGGTTTTCTTTTAACATTTATTGATATGCTTTCAGCTTCAGTAAGCAACTATATTTGAATGTATTGATTAAGATAAATTGAATTACAATTTAATAAAAATGAAAACATTATAAGAACTATTTTAATATTTCTTGGATTAAGTCCCTCTGGTACTTTATCAGAATAATTTAGATTTGTGTTTTCAAGATCTAATTAAGCTAGCTAAGGATTCTTTTGAGTTCAAACGTCATGTATTAGAATCAAGAAAGCCAATATTGTTAAGTACTGTTGAGTAGATGTTGATACCTGGCAACCCTGTGTATAATTCTCATGTTGTGACTATCCCCTGGGTTTTGATGGGAAGGTGCAACCAGAAATAGATTCCTAGGACTTCCTTCCACTCAGTGTACATTCCAAGGTGGTCTTCTATCCCAGTACTAACCAGGCCTGACTCTGCTTAGCTTTCAAGCTCAGATGAGATCAAGCACATTTAGAATGGCATAGCCCTAGTGAGACAGCCATTATTTGGGAACAATCAACGTCAAAATAGAGGACTTGTGCAAAGTGAATATCCTGAGTCAACAAATTAGCCTTCAACATTTTGAATAAACTAATAGATATCTCATATTGTCATTCAGACCAAACATCAGTACCATAAGCATAAAAAAATGTTCTAGAAAATGTATCTGTTAAAATGCTTATCTTTAGAAAAGGCAAACATTGAAATGATAGCTTCCCATCAAATAGGTGACGTCTTTATCTTGTGAGCCTTTTTTCTAATAGATGGGTTCAAAAGGCACATGTGATTTTTAAAACAATACCTAATTTGTATCCATGATTATCTAAAAAAAATGAATACCTATTATACGAAATGCAAATATAAAATAAGAGATCTGCAAATACTGTAAATTATATCTCTAAGGACTAAAAAACCTGTAAACTGTGCAAATGTCGCTAGCCATGATATTCAACTGCACTAACATGGTTAGTGCCGCTGAATATCCCCTACTAATGCTGCTATACGCCTTGATGCTAACCGCTTAGCGTTGGGGCATTTCATGGGTGTTCCAGGGCATGGGATGGACAGCGACAGTCGCAAACCGGGTAGCAGCGATATTGCATCACTACCCGTTTAGCGATCTGCGGGTAAACCTAGGCGCAGCAAAAGCCAGCCTAGTTTTACTCCTAGGAGTTAACAGGGAAGTGGCTGAATATCACCACTACACAGTTAGCTTCTGCAGCTGTGGAGACTGTGTGGTGACCCCAGATATTCAATGTTGGGGCCGCATATGACCTTGGCATTGAATATCCGGGTTTAAAAGTCTGCTGCAACTACTACGTGCTGTAGCAGCGCATAGCTGTCCCAGATCAATATTGAGCGCAAGGCTTTATTCACCAACATTTTTGTTTTCCGCTGGGGGGAGAGCAATATAGTACAATGCATGCATAATGGTACAGGTAGGAGTGTGTAAGAGATCACAGGATGATTTGAAAAGATGAAAAAACAGGCCTAATTTGCAACTGGTGCAGTCACTGTTTTAAATGCCAGACTGAGCTTTTAACTAAATGTGTTTATTCAGCAGCACTATCTGTTTAAGTAATATCTTTGAAAGTATCTGTAAGTAATGACTGCATCAACACTGTTTAGGTGTGCTATTCAGCTATCCCCTCTTAGGGCCATAATTACTGCTAATGAGCATTGTTTTTCCTTTAACCTGTATTACTGGTAATTAGGTCCCCATCCATAAAATGGGACCTGTGATAAACTAATGTGAGTTAGCAGTAATATAGCATGTGTTAACAGCAGCCACTGTGACCCTTAATATCCACATAAGTTTTAAAAAATATATGGAGGCGAGTTATGTGTTTGCTACCCACTGATGAACACATAACTCACTCTGAATATCAGGCCCAAGGTTAATATTAGAAATAAGAAGCTGGCATGCATGCTGTTAATTGGGATTCAAGCTACTAGTCATTAGAAAGATAACCTTTAGAAGAATTGCATGGCACTTGCAATGAGTGTTGGAAGAGTTTCCAAATGTGAAGTTCTTCAAAGGATACTGGCACACTGTTGTTTGCTGTACATTGAAAGAGTCATGCTATGCCGTTCAGTGAGATATATATTTAAAACAGTACTAATTGTCTGTGTATAGGTGTATAGGTACTTTACTACTTTGACATTATGTATTATGCCATTTTTAGAGTGCATTTGTATATTTTGCTTTATTATGAACAGCACTGAATGGTCTCTTGATAGACTAGAAAGATGACTTATACACTCGATTAGATTAGAAATGCCAGTTTTACAAAGACACTATTTACACCTGTAGATGACACGGGATGCACAGATTCTAAGGGGATGTGTTCTGAGTTAGGTTTCAGCAGTTCAAGAATCATAGCACCATCCAGTGCCCCTACTAAATATTAAAAGAGGATAGAGAGAAAAGTGACATTTTCCAGAACAGAGGAAGTTCTTGCTGCCAGTCATTTCATGATGGGAGGAGACTCCTCCAGGAGGGAAAATCCTCTTTTATATTTAAACCACTCCCAAAAGCAGAATTCTGTCATTGGCACTCAACCACTACACCATGAAGAAGTTGGATCTCTGGCCTTAATAGGCAGGTGTCTGCAATTCAGTCCCTAAGAAAGAAAAGGGGGGGTTTTGTACCTTGCCACCTTGACCTGCTATTTAAAAATTTTTATATACCACTTTCCTTGTATTCAAAGTGGTTTACATTGACCTAAAACAATGGAACTTTACATAGAACTTGGATACTAAACTTGGATACAACCGGGATACTAACGATATTGGTTACATGGTTATTAAATATATGTTGTGAGAGTTATTATTAATTGGTAGGTAAGATATAAATGGGTTTATATTTCATTGGGGTGGGTGTATTTTGCATGATGTTTAGGGTTCTGGTCCATAGCACTCCAAGAAGAGATGTGTTTTCAAGGCTTTCCTAAAGTCCCATAGGTCGCTGGTGGTTCTTATGTTTTCAGGAAGTGAGTTCCAGAGGGATGGAACATAAATTGAAAAAGCTCTATGACAAGTTGACTGTTTTGTTTTAGTTTTTGTCCTTGGTATTATTAATATGTTTTTATTGTTTTTACTTTTTGTCCTGTTTTCAGGGTCTTTGTGGATGATAGTTTATAGTATTAGTGGCGCTAGTTGGTGTAGGATTTTGAAAATAGTGAGTATGGCTTTGTATTTGTTTCTGGTGATTATGGGGAACCAGTGGAGTTGTCTCAGTGTTGGGGTTATGTGGCTGGTTCTTGATGTCCCAGTCATGATGTGAGCCTTTGTGTTTGGAGTAATTGTAATGGGTAGGTGAATTGGGTGGGTAGTCCCTGTTAGATGATATTGCAATAGTCTAGGATTGGCATTATCAAGGCTTGGCAGACTGTGCGGAAGTTATTGAAGAAGGGGCTTGGGTCTTTGTATTGTTCTTAGTCTGTTGTAGGCAGCTTTTGTAACCTTGTTTATATGATCTTGAAAGTTTAGGCTTTGGTTGAGGTATATCCCCTGGAATTTGACTTCTGTTTTTACTTCTATGATGTTGTGTGATATTTTCAGTGATTTTGGTGGAACAAATGATGAGTTCTTTGTTATGAAGATTGCTTCCATTTGTTATGATATACAACAGGCTTGGAGCAGTTGGCTAGGAAAAGATAGCAAAGGGAAGAGGTCTGTGCAAGCCCTGCCAGCCCCACTGTCTCAGAAGGAGAGCAGCTCAGCCTGTGAAAGAGGTCCCAAGAATTGTATCTGCACTTATGCCTTCCAGTTCATGAGAGTCAGAAGCCGGCTCATGAGAGCCAGGGATGTGCTGCTGCACCAGCTACCAAATCTCAGGAAGAGAAGGAACCCAAGTGAACACCCTATACTAGTGGTGCCAGATCCAGGTGTGACATACAGCACAGTACTGGGGAGATGTGTCTGCTTCTCATATCAAATTAGGTACTGGAGGAAAGTACTAAGCAGAGGACAGCGGGATTTCCACTCAGGAAATTCAGACTAAAGGATAAAGATGCATAAATGGTGGCAAACCAGAATAAATTCTAGACATGTATACAGAGTAAGAAGGGAAAGAGGGGTGACGGGGAGAGCAATTGTTCAAACTAGAAGGAAGAACAATTGACAAGAAATGTGAAAAAATGCACCACTAAGAAGAGAAATAATAAACTGCTTGCATTTTTTGAACTGTGAAAAAGTAGTTAAGTGATGGTAACATAGTTCTTGTTTGTTCTGCCAATTGTTAATGTTGTTTTCACAGTGACCCTAAAGTTTAAGTAAACTCTTGTTTCAGACTCAGATATTTGAAAAGAGAGTGGTGTGAGAGTTTCAAGTGCCAAGGGCCTCTGTGCTAGTCTACACCAAAAGAAACCTGACAATAATCTCTGGTCTAAAATGACTGTATGAAGAAGTTCATTGGATTGGTGTATTTCTTGCCTGCTATACAGCCTGTGAAGAAGCAGTGGGGATCTCACAGAAGGGGGTTACACTTGCATAATTCTTAATTCTAACGGAATTAAGCTGCATGGCAACTACATCAACTACTGCAGAAATCTCAGCAGGGCAGGAACAAAGTCATTCACTTCAACAAAGCCAGGCATCCATGACTGAGTCTCCACTGCTAGCGTCAGGGGTCCTGCAAATGTACAAACACATTTTATAAAGCAAACTCTGCTAGCATTTTATAAAGACAAATGGGCGTTTAGTTGGCTTTATAAAATAGGTGCAAAACAGGTGCTTTTCAACCGACTTAACCAATGTGCCTCCACATGACTTGTAGCACTGATTTCTACGGCTAAAAGCTGGGAGTGAATATCAAACTGAACTGTAATATTAGTTCAAAATCAGGACTGTCCAAAAAGCCTCATTCCTGGAATAGGGAAATGTTCTTATGTTCTTAAGTTTTGAGTTCACAGTGGGACAATGCAATATAATATGTGCAGTTGAGTCAATGCTGACTCCTGGGTTTTCTTGGCAAGATGTGACTAGAAGTAGATTGCCAGGCCTTTCTTCAGAGACAATGGAGGGTAAGGTGACTTGCCCAAAGCCAGAAGGAATGACAGTGGGAACTGACCCATGTTTTTTTTTATGACTAGGCCTCTACTCTAACCACTAGGCTACTCTTCCATGCCCTCATTGGGACATATACTGATTATTTTTCTTAACAATTTTATAAGATACAGTTTGGATGTGATTCTTTCAGGTGCACATGGAAAGTTATGCACTATAAACATACATAAATCCCCATTTTAAAGGACTTGAGTGCGTGACTGAGTATGTATGTGCACTTAAGACTGTTGCTATTCTATAAGTGCACTTCTACATTTCATCATGCGTACTTTCAGTTTGGGTTTACACAGGGACAGAGCATAGGTAGGGGACTAAGTTTACACACCTAAGTTATAAAATATTCTAACTTGTGTGCATTTCTGAAAGATCAAGGTGCAGGCATTTACACCTGCTCTAAAGCTGGAATAATTGCTTTGACTAGGTTCAGGTGCATCATTGCACCCTATTTTTATAAAGGCAAGTATGTGCATACTTCACTTTATAAAATGGGCCCCACATACATGTCTGGAAACATGTTAACTGCACAGGAGATTATACAACTGTCATCTTAAAGTGCATGTATGGAGGCACATTTTAAATAGCATGTGGAGAATCAGAATTGAGACACTGAGGCAGTGAAACAATATTTTAGGAAAAATCTGTCAGTATTTTTAAAAAAGTGGTTAAAAGTGGACCCTTTTCTAAAATAGTGCAGAATAGTGTGTAAGAGGCCAGGAAGACGTCTGCAAGCTTTTCCGTCACTGACAGGCATGCAGAAGCCGGTACAGCACTCAGGCTTCCTGCTGGGATTAACATAGAAACATGACAACAGAAAAAGACCACATAGCTTATCTAGTCTGTCCTTCCATATCAACCACTACAACATTCCCCTTTTTTCCTTTAGAGATCCTCTTTAAGGAGTAGGGGCACAGCAGTCAGGATTAGGTCTTGTACATGTGAAGGCAGGCTGATTTGCTAAATAAATAAGGGCCAGCCGGAAGGAAAGAGAAGGCCCCCAGGAAGAGGAGCTGAGTCCCAAGCTCCTAGAGATAATGGAGAGAACCAAGTGAGCTGTTTGATATTGTCAAAAGACTAATGAAAACACCCAACTCAGAAAGCCAACTCCCAAACCTACCACCACAACAATTGGCAGCACAGTATAAACAACTCCAACAGCAACCCACCCTGCTCACCACAACAATGCAAAACTACCCCCACTAATAACTCAACCATTGTCTGGGGAACATTCAAGAAGACCTCGAAAGAAAGAATTGAAACCACAATATCAGGTCTAAATACCACAACCTCACTACCTGACCCATGCTCTGTAGAGTGGATAAAAAAATCAAAAGAAGAGCTGAGTACAGCACTAGCAAACATGGTAAACACATCATTGGAACAAGGAAGAATGCCTACCAACCTAAAAACGTCCATCATACGCCCGTCCCTTAAGAAGCCAGAGCTTGACCCACTGGATCCTGCATCATTCAGACCAATAGCAAGCCTACCATTCACCACAAAGATAACTGAGAAAATTGTCCAGCAGCAACTACAAGAACACCTACAGTAGAAAACAACAACACTCTGAACCCACAGCAACATGGATTCCGCCCCTCACATGGTGTCAAAACCCTCATAATCATTCTCCTAAACATTATCACCAAAGGGATGTAAACCAAACAGTCTGGCTACGCGCTCATCTTTCTGGATATATCCGCAGCATTTGACACAGTTGCACACAAACATCCTACTATCCAGACTATAAGACATTGTACTACAAAGACAAAGTACTACAGTGGTTCCAATCGTACCTAGACAACAGATTTCAACTCATCCGAACCAGCTCCGCTACCTCTTCCCCCTTTAAACAAACTCAAGGAATACCCCAAGGTACCTCGCTCTCAGCAACTCTCTTTAACATTTATCTCCAACCCTTCTGTGAAATAATATGATCCCACAATATCAACTACCACCTGTATGCAGATGACATCATGCTGTATGGACCAATTACAACAACTGATCCAAATAACCCGGAACTAATTGACTGCTTTAATGATGTCTCCAGATGGCTACAAGAAAACAATATTACCATAACTTTAAAAAAGCAGAAGAACTGTTTGTGACAAAGGACCAATCATTTGTCCCCCCCCCCCCCATCCCTCAAACTAGGCACAGCTAAAATAGCAGTACAACCACACGTAAAATACCTGGGAATCATCCTTAACAAGACACTATCATTTAAACAATAGGTTGCAAAAACCACAAGAGCTGTCTACTTCAAAGCAAAGATGTTAAAGAGACTCAGAACGCTCATCGACCCACAAGACCTCCATACAGTTATGCAAGCAATGACACTACCTCACTTAGACTACTGCAATACAATATACCAAGGACTCACCACCGCCACCATCAATCGGACTGCCTTTAACACCACAGCATGGATCATACAAAGGACAAAGAAACACGAGCACATAACCCCTGTCCTAAGAGATCTGCACATGCTTCCACTAGAAGCACGCATAAAACATAAAGCACTGACCCTCATACATAAAGCAATACACCAACAGCCTTCATCTCACCTGCAAACCCTGCTATCCTGGATGAACTCTGGAAGGCCTACTCGGCAGACTTCAAACAATACTCTTGTTGTTTCTCATGACAGAACAAAATTTAATACTTAAACCTGTAATCGTGCAATCAAACTTTATGCACCCTCACTAAAGAACGCCCTTCCAAACCTAATCCACAACAACAAGGATCTCCCTGCATTTAGAAAGCATTAAAAAACTCTCCTCTTCGGGGAGCATCTTGGGACAAAACAGAACAAAACTACACAGAACTGTCTGAGATAGCAGAGAGAACCTGAAATATAAATAGTACTGAAATGCAAATTTGACTGAAGAGAAGGACAGTAATGTCAAAGAATGTAAATAATATAATATCATTGTAAATATGCTATACCCTCCCCCCCTCAGCTAATGGTATCCCCCCTCACTTGTATCTGTTCAATGTACTCTCCATGTGTTTGGTGTAACCGCTTTGACACGGCAAAAATCAGTATATAAATATGGCTAAATTAAATAAATAAATAAACTCTGTCAGCTGGTAAGTGACAGGAAGCTCCTTGCTTAGCGTGGAAGATATGGTGAAGCCTCAGGTAAGAGCGGATTCTAGTCCCACCAAGTTTGGACATGATTGTAGGAAGACAACTCACTTCATCAGGACAGTAGGTCATTTCCAGATGAGTTAAAATCCTCAAATGGAAGGTAAGAGGGAAGCTGGCTATGAGCCATGGTAAAACATAGAAACATGACGGCAGAAAAAGATCACATAGCCTGTCTAGTCTGCGCTTCCATATCAACTACATTAATCTCCTTTTTTTCCTTTAGAGAGCCTCTGTGTTTGTCCCATGCTTTCTTGAATTCAGATACTGTCCTCATCTCTACCACCTCCACTGGGAGACTATGCCACACACCTATCACTCTTTCCATAGAGAAATATTTCCGCATATTACTCCTGAGTCCAAATCCCTTTCACCCTCATCCAATGTCCTCTTGTAGCACAGCTTACTTTCAATCGAAATAGGCTCTCCCCTTGTGCATTTATGCCACAGAGGTATTTAAACATCTCAATCATATCACATCTATTCCGCCTTAACTCTAAGGTGTACATATTAAGATCCTTAAGTCTGTCCTCATATGCTTTATAATGAAGACCACAAACTAATTTAGTAGCCACCTTCTGTACCAACTCCATCCTATATATCATTTTGAAGGTATGGTCTCCAGAATTGCATATGGTACTCCAAATGAAGTCACACCAGAGACTTATACAGAGGCACTTTCATGCCAGCCGTTTCTCTCCCTATGTATCCAAGAATACTTCTGGCTTTTTCTGTTGCCTTTTCTACCTGTTTAGTTACTTTAAGATCATAAGAAACAGTCACGCCCATGTCTTGGTCTTCTTTTGTGTGAAACTTTTTAAATAGGTGTTATTCCATGACCTGGAATGCCCTCCCCACTGAGCTCCGTTCCACCCCGGACCTATTGTCATTTAGAAAAGCCCTCAAACAACACCTTTTCCTCATCCATTACCCAGAATCCAATCCCAGAAACAACCACCCATCCTCACATCCTACACCCTACTCCACCCCACCCAAAATCCAACACCATAAAGAAAATGACTAGCTCTACCACCATATCCCCTCTCTTATTTATTATTGGTACTGATCACACATCTTATTGACTAAACCTCTTATAAATATGTTGAAACCAAGCTATACTATATGTATAATTTCTCACCATACTATATGTATAATTTCTCACCATACTCCATGAATAATTACTCTGTAATTAGTTACCCCTGTTACCTCCAGGTTATCTCGTCCATGTTCAATGTAAAAACTCAATTGTCGTGTGACATTGCAGTATGTTTTTTGTTCAATTGTAAACCGCACTGATTTTAATAGCGCGGTATATAAGAGAAGTAAATAAATAAATAAAGCCAGGGGGAAGGTCAAAAGGCCATTTTGAAAGACTCCTTCTATCCAAGCAAGGACTGTTAATCCCCAGGAAGTTGGTCACAGCTTCCTTAGAAGCACAGGATAGTGTACTATGTAGCAGCCCTCTTTTAATAAGTCTTATTTCCCTCCCTCCCTCCCCAACACCCACCCACCCCTGGGATAATCGTAGCTTTATAGGTATTTACACATCTTAAAGGAAAGGAGCTCAGGTACAGCTCTTTATCCAAATCAGTCATACATTAAGGACCTGATATTAATTAAGCTTCAGGTGAACAAGGTATATTAAAGGTATTAGATACACATTTATTAGTATAAGCATCCACACCAACTCTTACTAAGTAAAGAATTTAAAGATCTAAACACAAGCTTAAAACTAAGATGCAGACAGCAGTCCAGCAGCGAGATGGGGGCTTACCAGTCTTTTGCACTAAGTGTCACATGTATAAATTTCTCCCAGTTGGTGAGAGGTCTTACGTGTGTACTAGGTGCAAGGAGCTCTTTACTCTCAGGGAACGAGTCTGTTCTCTAGAGGCTAGAGTAGCAGACTTGGAAGACATAAGAAAGACAGAGAGGTACATAGACAAGACCTACAGGAATATAGTCCTGAAGTCCCACCTCCAGTCTGGCAGCATCCCTGTTGCCATGGAAGAGAGAGGTCACGTGACAGGAGAGCATCACCCTGGTGTGGCAGGAAGTGATCCTGTAACTAGGACCTGTCCTCCAGGTGATGTAAAACCCTCTCACACTGAGGAAGTTTCTCCAGGGCCATGTGCCCATGAAGGAAGGTTTAGGACAGCCATTATAGTTGGTGATTCGATCATTAGGAATGTAGATAACTGGGTGGCTGGTGGATTTCGGGATCGCCTGGTAACATGCCTGCCTGGTGCAAAGGTAGCGGACGTCATGCATCGCCTAGATAACATCTTAGATAATGCTGGGGAGGAGTCTGCTGTTTTGGTACATGTCAGTACTAATGACATAGGAAAATGTGGTAGAGAGGTTCTGGAGGCTAAATTTAGGCTTTTAGGTAGGAAGTTGAAATCCAGAACTTCCAGGGTAGCGTTCTCTGAAATGTTTCCCCATCCACATGCAGGACCTAAAGGCAGGCAGAGCTCCAGAATCTCAATGTGTGGATGAGACAATGGTGCAAAGATGAGGGTTTTGGATTTGTTAGGAACTGCGGAACGGTCTGAGTAAAGGAGGAGCTCTTCTGAAGGGAAGGGCTTCACCTTAAACGGGATGGAACCAGTCTGCTGGCATTAACCTTTAAAAAGGAGATAGAACTGCTTTTAAACAAGATAATAGGGGAAAGCCGACTGTCACCCAAGAGTGCATGGTTCAGAAGAAGGATACTACCAAAAGCAGAGAGGTTACAAACAAGAGTAAAGTAGTCCAAATACCCTTGAGTATGGTGCAGTCAGAGGTTAAAGATTCCAAATTACCTGTGCCTACCAATAGCCAGATTAATATGTATAAAATACAGTCGCTAAAATGCTTGTATGCAAATGCTAGGCGTCTAAAAAATAAGACGGGAGAGTTAGAATATATAGCACTAAATGAAAGGTTAGATATGATTGGAATATCAGAGACATGGTGGAAGGAGGACAACCAATGGGACACTGTGATACCTGGGTACAAACTATATTCTAATAATAGAAATGATCAAATTGGTGGAGGGGTTGCACTCTATGTTAGAGAGGGCATTGAATCAGAAAGGAATAAAGTTTTGCACAAAACAAAATTTGCTGTAGAATCTCTATGGATTGAAATTCCATGTAAGAAGGGGAAGGCGATGGCAGTGGGGGTGTACTATCGACTGCCTGGCCAGAATGAACAAATGCATGATGAAATGCTCAAAGAAATCAAGGAAGCTAACAAAAGTTACAACACAGTAATAATAATTATGGGTGATTTCAATTACCCCGGTATCGAGTGGGTCAGTGTCATGGCAGGACATTCTAAGGAGATAAAGTTCCTAGATAAAATAAATGACTGCTTCTTGGAGCAGCTGGTTCATGAACTGACCAGGGGGGAAGCCATATTGGACATAGTCCTTAGTGGAACACCAGATGTGGTGCAAGAGATAAAGGTGTTGGGGCCACTTGTAAATAGTAAACATAGCATGATCACATTTGATTTAATTAGTAGAGGAGGGATAATAAGGAAATCTACAGTACTACCTTTTAACTTTCGAAAGGGAGACTATGATAAAATGAGGAAAATAGTTAAGAAAAAACTAAAAGGAACAGTTGCAAAGGTTAAAGATTAACATCAAGCTTGGGTGTTGTTTAAAAATACTATCTTGGATGCCCAGACCAGCTGTATTCCATGCATTAAGAAAAGTGGAAGGAAGTCAAAAAAACTGCCAGCATGGTTTAAAGGTGAGGTCAGAGAGGCTGTTGTTGCCAAAAGAGCATCTTTCAGGAAACAGAAAAAAGAGCCAAATGAGGAAAACTGGAAACAGCACAAGCACTGGCAAGTTAAATGCAAGGCATTGATATGTCAGGCAAAGAGAATTTGAGAAGAAACTTGCTACGGAAGCAAAAACACGTAATAAAGACTATTTCAAGTACATTCGTAGCAAAAAACCTGTGAGAGAGTCAATTGGACTGTTAGATGATAGAGGCATAAAAGGGGCAGTAAGAGGGGACAAGGCTTTGGTCTTTACTGAGGAAGATGTAGGGATGTTACCCATGACTGAAGTGGTATTTAAAGGTGATACTGCAGAGGAATTAAAAGAAATATCGCTATACCGGTAAGATGTATTACAACTATTTGATAAGCTAAAGAGTAGCAAATCACCTGGACCGGATGGTATACATCCAAGGGTGTTGAAAGAACTGAAAAATGAGATTGCAGACCTGCTATTAGTAATCTGTGAACTTTCATTAAAATCATCTGTAATACTTGAAGATTGGAGGCTCGCCAATGTAATGCCAATTTTTAAAAAGGGTTCCAGGGGTGTTACTGGAAACTACAGACCAGTGAGCCTGTCATCAGTACTGAGAAAAATGTTAGAAACCATCATAAAGAACAAAATTACTCAGCATGTAGATAGTCATGGCCTAATGGGAGACAGCCAACATGGCTTTAGACAAGGAAGATCTTGTCTTACTAATCTGTTATGTTTTTTTGAAGGTTTGAATAAACAAGGTGACTCGGTTGATATAGTGCATCTGGACTTTCAGAAAGCCTTTGACAAGGTCCCTCATCAGAGACTTTTGGCAAAACTAAAAAGTCATGGGATAGGAGGCAGTGTACTATTGTGGATCAGGAACTGGTTAAAAGATAGAAAGCAGAGGGTAGGGCTAAATGGCTAATTTTCCCAATGGAAAAGGTAAATAGTGGAGTACCCCAGGGATCTGTGCTGGGTCCGCTGCTTTTTGACATATTCATAAATGACCTGGAAAATGGAATAACGAGTGAGGTTATCAAATTTGCACATGCAATGAAGCTACAGGGTAAACTATTTAAGACAAGAGAAAATAGTTTTTCACTCAACGTGTAATCCACCTCTAGAATTTGTTGCTGGAGGATGTAGTAACGGCTGTTAAACCCAGCCGTTAAACCCATTTAATGGCTGGGTTTAAAAAAGGTTTGGACAAGTTCCTGGAGGAAAGGTCCATAAACCATTATTAAAAAGGAACCCAGGATATCAATGTTTGATGCAATACAAGCATTTTGGAACCTGTGTCTTTTGGGGAAACTGCTAGGTACGTATGACCTAGATTGGCCACTGTTGGAAACAGGATACTGGGCTTGATGGACCTTGGTCTGACCCAGTATGGCATATCTTATGTTCTTATGTTCGCCCCCTATACTATACTGCTCTCCCTTGGATTTTTGCAGCTCAAATTCATGCCATGCATTTTTTAGCATTAAATCTTAGCTGCCAAATTCTTGACCACTGTTCAAGCTTAGCTAGAACCCTCCTCATGTTATCTACTCCTTCCTGGGTGTTTACTCTATTGCAGATTTTGGTATCATCCGCAAAGAGGCAAACCTTACCCAACAGCCCTTCTACAATATCACTAACAAAGATGTTAAAATGACTCGTACAAATGACAGATCTCTGCGGCACACCACTGGTAACCTCTCTCTATTCAGTGAGCTCCATTTACCTGTACCCTTTGTCGCCTCCCACTCAAGTAATTTATAACTCAGGCAATCACTTTAGGGTCCATCCCTAGAGTGGGTTGGAAGCTTATTGGGGCAGATGTGACAGAGGAGTAGAAACCCACTGGGTTTAGATGTGATAGTAATCTGGAGTTCTATTGAATCAGGACAGTAGATGGAATTATACTGAGTTAGTGGGACACTGTTTTAAGATCCTACTGGAAGCCTCACTAGGAATGTATGGTGTGAAACTAGTGATGAACCAGATTATTTATTTATTTATTTATTTGTACATTCTTTTATACCACCTCTTCCAGAGATCAGATGCGGTTTATATATAACAGAACAGAATAATAATATTTTTACAATGAACGTTTTAGGACAATTTAGTTAAATATATAATAAACTTTTAAACTTGTAAAAACTATTAAACAACTAAACTATTTAGAGAAGGTAAAGTATATGGTTCCATTTGCTGAATGACTGGATGGTACAAAGATGTGGAGGAATTGTGCATGTGTGCGATTGTGTGTGTAATGTGTCTATGTTATGTCTAAGTAGGGTCAGTGTATGGATGCTGATCAGTATTGACCTGTGAATTTGGAACATCATTGTATTGTAGATTATAAAAATGCTGGGTAAATAGATACGTTTTTAGATCTTTTCTAAATAATTGTATGCCCTTAATCTCTCTGAGTTCAACTGGGAGGTTTTCCACAAAGTAGGTGCAATGATTGAGAAAGCAGCGTTGCTTGTCTTCTGCCCTGATTTTCGAATGGAATCGGGAACTAGCAACATGCGGAGATTCGCTCTTCTTCTTGACCTACTTTCCAGGGGAATATGGATTAGCGTTGCAAGATATGACGGGGCTATATTATTGATTAGCTTGAAGGTGGAAACCATTAGTTTGTATAGGATTCTACATGAAACTGGGAGCCAGTGCAGGGTGTAAAGAATAGGAGAGATGTGGTCAGATAATTTTGCTTTGAAGATCATCCTTGCAGCGACATTTTGAGCCAATTGTAGCTTATGCAGATTTTTCTTAGAGGTTCCTTGAAGTATGCCATTGCAATAATCTAAATGTGGTTATATCAGAGTTTGTGCCACAGTCCTGAAGTCGTTACTGTCTAATATCGGTCTGAGCTGTTGGATTGTCCTTATTTTAAAGAATATAGTTTTAGCAGTTTGCTTTATATTTATTTATTTATTTTATTTATTTATTTATTTAGCAATTATTTCTATACCGCTCTTTCACAAGTATCAAGTGCGGTTTACAATTGAACAGTATGTTATATGGTATGGATGGTATCATACCAAGTCAGTTTACATAGAACATATTGAACTATTTACAGGTAACAATATAAAGTATTAACATTATAATTATTAGAACATTAAACTGTTAGAACATATTTACATTGTTGATATTTACAAATTATGTCATGAATTATAAATTGTGGTATATATCACTTGGTTTGTATTTTAATTTATACTTCAGAGAACATGTAGCTATGATCTGATATGATTATATGAGGGGTTAAGCTGAGCGTTCTGTCAAGAGTGACCCCCAAATATTTAACCTCTGTCTTCACTGGTAGGGTGATGTTTCCAATGTTGATAACTGGTGGTGGGGAGAAGTTAGGGTTTTTTGTTATAAATAGCATTTCTGTTTTTTTGAAGTTGATATTCATGTTCATTGATTTAAGCCACTTTTCTGCTTCGGTGAGACAATGTAGTAGGTTAGATACCTGCTGGGTTAAAAGCCTCACTGGTTTGTGTGAGGGAAACTGACTGTTGGTCAGTTTAGTGGGTTGGAAACGTATTGTGTGAGAAGTTACAGAGGAGTAGAAACCTGCTGATAGTGGGTTGAAGTCTCACTATGTCAAGGGTACAATAGGTAAGAGCAGGGGCAGCCCAAGGGTAATGCAGGGCCATGAGCGGAGACTCATTGCAGGGCGCCATTTGCATAGCCACTGGACTTCATTTGCATTAATTTAATTTACTTTGTTTTAAAATGTATATGATGCCCATCTAAAATGTTAGGTGGCTTTCAAAGAAGCCCTTCACCAGCCTCTTTTTTGACCTGACAATGACTTAGGGACATGTTTACAAAATATCACTGTGCGTAAGTTCCACTGTGTCAATAGAAATAAATGGATGTTGCATTAGCATTTGTGAATGAGCATTAACTTTTGGTAGACATGCCTCTTAATGAGTGTCTCAATACCATTTGCATGGGCAGTGAGGATAAAGAAAGATTACCAGATTTCTACATTACTATCCTCCAGAGTCGACTGCCAGGCACTTTAAAAAGTACTATACATCCTGCTCATTTAGAATCCATAGCAAACCCGCCGTATCATAACATCACTACCAGGACTCACAAAGCACCATACCTATCTATCAAAAGGCAACCGTGCAAATTTTAAACCAGTACATCTCAGAGAATACCAATACATCTCCTACTGGGGAAAGAGAACAAGTGGGACTGTCACATGGGAACTACATGAACAGAATACTGCAGCTCAGTTACACATGCAGAACATAGACCATCACCAAACATAAAACATGAAATGAATATGAAAAAAATAATTGAACTGGAATCCCAAAAGCCAAACTTGGAATGTACAACAACACTGGAGAAATAAAGCTATAAATTAATTTTCTCTTGTACTAAACAAAACACAAAACATTAACAATGCACATTTCCCAGAGCTGACATATTCCAGTTAATAAATGTAAAATAAAATAGTTTTTTTCTACCTTTTGTTGTTTGGCCATTTTATTTTTTCAGCTGCAATTTCCCCAATTGCCTTCTTCTGCTTTCTTTGAATTTTCTGCTAACTCTCCATTGTCTGCTGTCCATTTGTCCTTTTTACTCTCTTCATATTTTTTCCATTCTTTCTGTATCTGCCTCTAATATACTGATCTTTCCCCTTTTGCTCTTTCCTCCATTTCTTTCTTTATTCCTTTTTCATCCACTCAAATTTCACCACTCCATCCTCAATCCCCACTTATTCTCCCACTACTCAGTCAATCATAGATTTTTCTTCCCTCCCACACAAAATATATTTTCCACTCTCCATCCTCAATCGCCCAACTTCTTTTTTTCTCCCCCTAGTCCCAACCCCACCCTCTTCTGGTCCTCCCCAGTATCAACTCATTTTTAGTTCCAGCCCCTCTCAGCATCCACTCCCTTCCAATCCCATTCACCCATCCCCCTGCATCAGCCCACTTCCAGTCCTAGCCCCCCCGCCCCGTATCAGTCCTCCTCTAGTTCCTTCCAGCATCCACTCTCTTTCAGTCCCAGTCCCCCATCTGCTAACATGAGCCCTTTTCCAGTCCTAACCCCCCAGTATGTCCTCCTCCAGTTCCTCCGAGCATCAGTTCCCTTCCAGTCCCAGTCTCCCATCCCCCATCTCCAGGCCATTTCCAGTCCTATCACCCAGTATCAGTCTACCCTGATAGCATCAGTTCCCTTCCAGTCCCCCAGCATCAGTCCATTTCCAGTCCTAACCCCCCAGTATCACTTCTCCTCCAGTCCCACCCAGCATCCGCTCCCTTCCAGTCACAGGCCTCCATCTCCTAACATCAGCCCATTTCCAGTCCTGCCCCCCCCCCCCCCGGTTCCTGTTCTAGTCCCTAGTCCTCCCATCCCCAGCCCATTTCCAGTCCTAATCCCCTAATATCAGTTCTCTTCCAGTCCCTCCCAGCATACGTTCCCTTCCACTCACAGTCCCCCATCCCCCAACATCAGCCCATTTCCAGTCCTGGCCCCCCCCCCATTCCTCTTCTAGCCCCTAGTTGCCCCCCTATTCTACTCTAGCCCCCCTACATTCCATTCTAGCCCCCTGTTTTTGTTCTAGACCCCAGTTCCCCCTCCAGCCACACACCAAAAGGGGTCTGACGCCTGATCAGCTTCAGAGGGAGCCGGGGAGGCCCGAAGCCCCGGCTGATCTCTTAACAGTTGTGGGAGTAAAGAGCTTCATTTTCCTTCTTTTCTATGGCTGTGATAAAAAGGAGCCCATTGGCATGCTGAGTGCCGGGAGATCAAACGGGGGCACCTAACTAATGCAGAGTTGCCAAGTTATCCAGTTCCAGGAGTGAGATTTTAAGTCAATTCTGGATTTCTGATAATTTCTCCTGATGCATTATGGGACCTTCATCACTGATTCCAATAGATAAAATCAGGGATTACAAAAACCTTACTGTTTTGCAATACAAATTTAAAACCAGAATTCTGGCAAAATATCTCACTCCTGGAACTAAGGAACTTGGCAACTTTGCTAATGATAAATAACAACTGTATAAAGAGTAACTTGCTGAGAGCAGCTGGGAAAAGGTATTTTACTCTCTCCTGATTAGGAATGAGAAGAGTTGAAAGGTTTTAAAGATTAAAGAAAAAGTATAATTAACCATATGTTTGTTCTACACCATCTGAGCTGAGTGAGGGGAAGGGTGCTGTTTCTTTCGGACTCTGAAGACAGATCAAACAGTCTGAAGCAAGCAGAGCTGGTTATCAATTTTTGAGTGGATCAATTTGCTTTGGTTAATCAAGATGAGAACTAGATGTGGTTATATTGTATAAAACATGTCTTTGTCTTGATGATAGCCTTGTCTGGTAGCTTAGACCTGCAACAGTATAACAAGAAGGGCTTTGCTGAAAGCTTTTACTCAGCCCAGTCGTGCGCAAGTGGTGGGCTGGAACCAGGGCCAGCCCATCCATTAAGTGAGAATGTTTTTTTGCACAGGGCCCCGCGTTTCAGGGGGAATCGCGCAAACAGCATTCTGCATTAAAAGTAAATTTAAAAAAAAAAAGCTGGCTGCTGCTGCTGCTGCCGTGGCAGCGGCAGAATCGAGTGTCCTGTGCACCCCCCCTGCCTGGAAGAGCCCTCCCTCCCTGCATCAGTCCCTCTCCACGCTGGCTTTCAGACCAGCGAAGGGAGATTTTCCCTTTCGCAGCTCTGTTAAGCCCGCTGGGCCTGTTTTCCATCAGTGCTGGCGGGCTTAACAGAGCCGCGAGGGAGAAACTCTCCTTTCGTGGCTCTGAAAGCCGGCGTGGAGAGGGACTGATGCAGGGAGTGAGGGCTCTGCCGGTGGGGGGCCATGGGACACTCGATTCTGCTGCTGCCATGGTGGCAGCGGCAGCAGCCAGCTTTTTTTAAAAAATTTCCCTGGGCTGATGGAGTGTGGTATGGACTGGTAATGGGCTATGGGCTGATGGGGGGGCTAAGACTGAAAATGGGGTGATGGGTGGGTTAGGACTGGAAGTGGGCTGATTGGGGGGGTTAGGACTGGTAATGGGCTATCGGGGGGCTAGGATTGGGAATGGGCTGATGTGGGGGAATTAGGACTTGAGGTGGGCTGATGGAGTTAGGACTAGTAATGGGCTGTGGGCTGATGGGGGGTTAGGACTGGTAATGGGCTATGGGGGGCTAAGACTGGAAATGGGCTGATGTGGTTAGGACTGGAAGTGGGCTGATGGGGAATTAGGACTAGTAATGGGCTATGGCGGGGCTAGGACTGGTAATGGGTTTGGGGGGGGGTTGTTAGGACTGGAAATGGGCTGAGTGGAAGGGGATGCTTGAACTGCAAATAGCTGATGGGGACGGGAGCTTGGAATGGAAATGGGCTGAGTGGAGGGGAGCTAGGATTTGACAGGGGCTGATGATGGGGCTAGAAAAGGACTAGAAATGGGCTGATGGGGGGCTGGTATTGGAAATGAGCTGATGTAGGGACTCGGATAGGACTGGAAATGGATGGGGAAGCTAGGACTGGAAATGGGATGATGCGGGGACTAGAAGGGAGCAGATGCTGGGTGGGGATGGAACTAGAAGGGAGCTGATGTTGGGGGAGGATTAGAATGGGATGGGGCTGGGAGAGTGAAATGGAGAGAGGAACATATTTTGTGTGGGAGGGAAGAAAAATCTACAATTGGCTTGGGAAAGGAAGTGGGGATTGAGGATGGAGAGGTAAAATTTGAGTGGATGAAATAGTAATGAGGAAAGAGCAAAAGGAGAAAGATTAGCATGGTAAAGCAGATGTAGAGAGAGAATGGAAAAAAACTAGAAGAGAGAAGAAAGGACAAATGGACAGCAGACGATGGAGAGTTAGCAGAAGACACGAAGAAACCAGAAGAAAGTGGCTGGAGCAATTGCAACTGAAAAAGAAATGCACAAAAGGTAGAAAGATATCTCTTTATTTTGAATTTATTAACTGGAATATGTCAGCTCTGGGAAAGGTGCATCATTACCGTCTGCGCTTTGTTTAGTACAAGAGGAAATCAATTTATAGTTTTATTTCTACAGTGTTGTTGTACATTCTAAGTTTGGCTTGTGGAGTTCCCAGTTTAATTATTGTCTTCCTGTTTCTAAATTGTGATTCCTTGTTTGGTGATGGTCTATGCTTTGCATGTGTAACTGAACTGAGGTATTCTGTTTATGTAATTCCTATTTGACATTGCCACTTGTTCTCTTTCCCCAGTAGGTCATGTATTGTTATTCTCTGAAATGTATTGGTTTAATATTTGCAGTGTTGCCTTTTGATAGGTAAGGCCTGGTGCTTTGTGAGTCCTAGTAGTGCTGTTACTATACGGCGGGTTTGCTATGGGTTCTAAATGCCAAAATAAATCTTGATTTCACTCCTTCGATCTATGAAACTAAACACCAACACTTCATCAAGTAGAAAGAGTGCTTCAAAAGATCCCCAAACCTAAATCATATTTTTTGTCGGATCGCTCACCGTGAAAAGGAATAATCCTGTTCTCGGAGTGAGCCCTCCATTTTAATCATTTCAAAACAGCCATTCATTGGCAATTAAAACCTGACTCAGCAACACATGTCGCCGTCAGTGCGATGCCGCACAGGTCTCATGAATGAAACGAGAATTCATGTGCACTAAATGAAGAAATACTCAGTCCACGTCTCTGAGAGATCAAGTATTTAGCTTCTCTGATGAAATGAAACAGGAGGAGAAATTCCTTCGGCTGGAATTGGGCAATCACTCTGCTTCTGAACCCATAAAAATATGGCTCTAATTCCACCGCCGAGACCAGCATTCCCCCTTAATGCCAAACAAAAAGGGTTCCCGCTGGGTTCTAAATGGGCAGTGTTTGTAGTAGTTCCTAATGTGCCTGGCGGTTGGCACTGGATTATAGTAATGTAGAAATCTTTTAGTCTTTCTATATCCATACACTCATTAAAGAGGCATGTTTGCTAAAAGTTAGTGTATGACAACATTATGCAAATATTTATGCAAATGAGGCCCCACACTGTGTCTCCGCACATGGCCCTGCACCCCCCTTGGGCCGCCCCTGGCTGGAACATTATATTCTGGGTCATGTAACAAGAAGAGAGTAGGCAGTTCACGTGCTCTCCTACAGAGAGACTTACAAACACTCTATATTGTGTTAGGCATTCCTTCGGTAAGGAATGGGAAATGCACTAAGTTGTAAAGATACTGAACAGTTAAATTTGATTATCCAAATGTACTAGAGAGCTTTTCAAAACTGTGAATGAACAGGCTATAAATGTGACGCAGGCAGCTTCAGTGTGGCTTATGTTGAATTCTGTATGAGAGCATTAATGTCTTGAGTTATCTTGTAATCCTGTGTTTTAATTATAACTTTGAGTAAAAGTCTGAGTTTGAGTTTAAGAATACAGCTTTGAGTCTGAATCATAGTTTATTTATTTATTTATTTGGTTTTATATACCGCACTATTAATACAAACTTGGTGCTGCACTGGGTAGGGAAGACAATTCCCTTGCATAGTCCGAGTACTGAACTGACTGAGGTCTAGACCGCCCACTGTCCATGTATTTGTCAATCTGTGGAGCTGCAGGAACCATTTTGCAAATCTATATGGAAAAATCAATGGGGGGAACTCAGCAACTGCCACGTGTAGATACTGGTATTTCACAATGTGCACGAGTACGTTCTGGCACTTACACCTGACAATTATCAAATTTCAGGAGAAAATAATGGGTAATTTGGAAGGATAACCCCCTTAATCCTTACTGTAAAGAGCTGCCCTTAAAAAACCTGAACATGCCAGGGGAGCAGCTATAAATTCTGACATGGAAAATTGCAATCATACATGTGTGTTCCCAGTATGAGAAGGGGAATACATATGTAGATTTCTGAACTGCCCAGGCCACTCTCCAACCATGCCCCTGACACATACCCTTACTATTTTGTCTTAGCAGGGACATCGATGTATAGATTTAGCCCTATCTAAAACAGCCATTGACACGTGGATGCCATTGTCATGTGTGCATGTCTGATTTTACATGTCAAGACTGAAAATAAGGCTTCTGCAAAAAAACATTGCCACATATGCATACAAGTGACTTTATAAAATTAACCCCATAATGCATAAGGATAGGGTTTTCGGAAATCCAAAACTGGCCTGAAAACTTACTCCAAGAAGTGAATAACTTGGCAGGCCTGTGCTAGTATCTTGTAAATATTTCCCTATACAATGGTTGCAGGTCACCAAAATTTAAATATATCACACTATTCAATCTCTACAGGTAAAAAAAACCCCAAAATTTATAAATTTATCCCAAAATGAATTTGCACTGGGGTTATTCTCTTCCTCGAATAGTGGGCACTGATGTCCCATTTGGATGTCCATCCCCGCTATTTGCTCCGCTGCTGGCCCCAGCTACTTCCTCCCTGTATGAACAGCATGTTAGTATGGAGAGGCCTAGATGGGGGTGGGAGGGGGTGTTGCTGAGGCGGAGCGAGGGTGAGGCATGGCGGTCAACAACCCTGGACATCCGGGGCCATGAACATAAATGGGGAACTTATTCCACCACAGAGGTGGAATAAGTCCCTCTCGACATCGGGGGATCCTTCTGCTGGGCCTGGTTAAAAAGGTAGAGAGTGCGGGAAGTTCCCTGCAGCTGGACCCAGGCCATGGGAGGCCAGACCAAGGGTCCGAAAGAAGTAAATCGGCAGCAGCCGGCATTTGCGGCTCCTGGGCATCTTGATTCTGATCAGACTTACGGGGGCCTGGACGGCCACATTGGAATGTGCCTCATTGTTAATTATTGGATTGTTTGGTAATTGTTTGGTAGAGAGGTTCTGGAAGCTAAATTTAGGCTTTAGATAGGAAATTGAAATCCAGAACTTCCAGGGTAGCGTTCTCCGAAATGCTTCCCGTTCCACGTGCAGGACCCAAAAGGCAGGCAGAGCTCCGGAGTCTCAATGCGTGGATGAGACAATGGTGCAGAGATGAGGGTTTTGGATTTGTTAACCTTTAAAAAGGAGATAGAGCAGCTTTTAAACTAGATAATAGAGGAAAGCCGACAGTCACCCAAGAGTGGATGGTTCGGAAGAATGTATCCTTGAAGGATACTACAAAAAGCAGAGAGGTTCCAAAAAAGAGTAAAGTAGCCCAAATGCCCTCGAGTATGGAGCAAACAGAGCTTAAAGATCCCAAATTACCCATGTCTACCAATAGCCAAATTAATATGAATAAAATACAGTCTCTAAAATGTTTGTATGCAAATGCTAGAAGTCTAAAAAATAAGATGGGAGAGTTAGAATATATAGCACTAAATGAGAGGTTAGATGTAATTGGAATATCAGAGACATGGTGGAAGGAGGACAACCAGTGAGACACTGTGATACCTGGGTACAAACTATATCATAATGATAGAGCTGATCAAATTGGTGGAAGGGTTGCACTCTATGTTAGAGAGGGCATTGAGTCAGAAAGAAATAAAGTTTTGCACGAAACAAAATTTGCTGTAGAATCTCTATGGATTGAAATTCCATGTAAAAAGGAGAAGGCGATGGCAGTGGGGGTGTACTATCCACTGCCTGGCCAGAATGAACAAATGGATTATGAAATGCTCAAAGAAATCAAGGAAGCTAACAAAAGTTACAGCGCAGTAATAATAATGGGTGATTTCAATTACCCCGGTATCGACTGGGTCAGTGTTACGGCAGGACATGCTAGGGAGATAAAGTTCCTAGATGAAATAAATGACTGCTTCTTGGAGCAACTGGTTCATGAACTGACCAGAGGGGAAGCCATATTAGACCTAGTCCTTAGTGGAATACCAGATCTAGTGCAAGAGATAAGGTTGTTGGGGCCACATGGCAATAGTGATCATAGCATGATCACCTTTGATTTAATTAGTGGAGGAGGGATAGTAAGGAAATCCACAGTACTACCTTTTTATTTATTTATTTATTTATTCCCAGTCTCTTCTATACCGTGCTATTCAACATCAGTGCGGTTTACAATAAACATAGAACTACACATTTCCTAGGGTACTCTGTGTTTACAATGAACAGGTGTTAAAATTGGACAACATGGGGTAACTATTTACAATCATGCACCTGAGTAGGGTTTGCTACCTTGAACTAGCCCTGAGAGTCTTGTGTGGTGTACGTGGCTGGGGCGATATCATCATTATCTACCGGGTAGTAGAGGAGGAAAATTTGGTGTTTCAAGGCCTTCCTAAACTGGAATAGGTCGGGGATTGCACGGATGTTGGCTGGTAGGGCATTCCTGCTTCTGGGCGCACAGAATTTGAAGGCCCTGCTTGCCTTAGCCTGGGTGCATTGGGTTATTGATTTTGGGACTATCAGGGTGTTGACTGCTATCGATCTTCTGGACCTATTGGTGGGGATGGTCTGGATCAACTTGGTTAGAGATGGGGGTGAGAGCCCATGGATGGCCTTGAAAGTTAGAAGTAGGGTTTTGTACTTGAGTCTTATATGTATCGGGAGCCAGTGTATGTGCTTCAGTATGGGCGTAACATGGTCTTTCTTAGAGGCACCATATAGGATCCTCGCTGCGGTGTTCATCGCCAGCTGCAGTGGATTTAGGGTGGCCTGGGGGAGCCCGTGTAGGATCACGTTAGCATAATCAAAATGTGGTATGATCAGCGCCTGGTAAATTGATCTAAAATCTTCTGGCTCCAGTAGCGATCGTAAGGGTCTGAGGGATCTGATCTTATGATACACCGCCCTCACTACATTACCTATGTGTACCTTCATGTCTAGTCTTTGGACCAGGGTAACACCAAGATACCGGATCATAGGTTTGGTCTGGAGATCTGCTTCCTTGACTCTTAGAAAGGGTGGTGTGGAGAAGTTTGGGTTCCTTGTAATGAAGAGTACTTCCCTTTTCTTATGTTGTATCCTGAGGTTCTGGGTTTGGAGCCAGTCGGATACTGCGTTAAAGCAGTTTGTCAGTGGCGAGAGGTTTGGGTTTTCAGTTGAGAAAGGCATGTATAGTAGCACGTCGTCTGCATATATCAGGCAGTTGACACTGAAAGACCGGATCAGATTGCAGATAGGCTGCATGTATACATTGAACATCAAGGCTGAAAGGGAGGAGCCTTGCGGAACACCCTGCTTCTGGTGGAAAGGATCTGATGAGGTTGCATTGGAGCGCACATGCTGCCATCGGTCTGAAAGGTAGGATTTGCACCAATCCAGCGCTTTGTCAGTGATTCCCTTTTCCTTAAGACGATCCAGCAGAGGTTCGTGACTCACCGAGTCGAATGCAGCTGCAATGTCCATGAATATGAGGACAAAACCTTGGCGAATGTTGTCAATTCCTGCTATTAAGTTGTTGAAGAGTGTGGTGAGGAGCGTTTCAACTCCATGAGCCTCTCTGAAGCCGTGTTGGCAAATGGCCAGTGGTACAGAAGTTTCAATGTGCTCTTGGAGTTGCATCTGGACTTCCTTCTCAATTATTTTTGCCAGCAAAGGTATACTCAATATCGGTCTGTAGGAGTTTACCTTCTGAGGGTTGAGTTTGCTGTTTTTTAGTAGCGGTCTTATGGATGTGTGTTTGAGAGGTTGCGGGAATGTACCTGTTGCAAAGGATTGGTCCATGATTCTGGCTATAGTGGGACTAAATTCAGACCTTAGATCTTTAATCCAAAATGCAGGGCAGGGGTCAGTTTGCGCAGTAGTCGTGTTGATTGCAGCTATGGTGTCTTCAATGCGCTGCTTGGGAGGTGTGGAGAAGATGGTAAGGGGTGATTGGTGAATGGGTATGAGGGAGGTGTCAGGTGTTGATGCATTGCTGGTCTGGCATAGTTTGGATTGTAGGTAGTCCGCAAATTCTTGAGGGTGGATTGTGATTGATTGCTCTGTGGTTGGTTCCTTAGTTAGGTCCTTGACAAGGGCGAACAAGTCGTGTGGTTTGTTTAGGGATCTTTTTAGCATGTCTGTATGGAATCATCTCATGTTCATTGTTACCGCTTCACGATGCGCTGTCAGGTGAGAGTTACATGCTCTCTGATCTTCTGCTGTGCGTGAGCGGCGCCAGCATCTCTCCAGCTTCCTTAGGAGGGTGCGAGAAGATTTCAGCTCAGCAGAGTACCAGGTTGCTGGTGATCTTTTCCCTGGGGGTATATTAGCTGGCAGACATAGAGCAATTGAACTGAGTGTGTCGTTCCATTCGGAGACCAGAGCCTCAGGATCGTGTGATGTTGAGGTGAGTAGTGGGTGAGCTGTGCTCAGTATCCGTTCTTTGTTGAAAGCATGGAATCTTCGTGGTGGAGCATTAGCGTAGTGGTTGATTGTTCTGGCCTCCTTCAGATTGTGGTTGGTCAAGGGGATTTGGAAGCAGATCAACTTGTGGTCGGACCAGGGAACTGCAGTAATTGAAAGCTCAGGGGTCTTGGGAGAGTTGAGAGTTGCCTGAGGGGTGAATATCAGGTCCAGGATGCCTCCTTTTATGTGGGTCGGTTCTTTAATCATTTGTCTGTACCCTAGATCCTTAAGGGCATCGAGAAAAGCTGAGGTGTAGGAATCTTGTAAGGATGGTAAGTTGAAGTCTCCCAGGATCCAACTTGTAGTGTGTGTGTTTTGTATGTTGGCTGCGAGGTCCAATTATTGCGGAGAGAGCATCTGGATCAGCTGATGGGGCCCTGTATAGAAGGTTGATAGCACAGTTCTTGTTTGCTATCGTGATTGTGTCAAGGAGTGATGTGCTGGTTGCGATTCTTTGGAGGAACTGGAGGTCCGATTTGGAGATGGCGAGTACTCCGCCCCCTTTCTTACCGTTTCTATGGCATGTATGAATTGAAAATCTGGAGGGAAGGAGCTGGTTGATGAGGACATTGTTGTCACTGGAGAGCCATGTCTCCATGATCAAGAGTATGTCGAGGTTATGGAGTAGTATCAGTACGGAGATAACAGGCCATTTCTTACGAATAGATCGGGCGTTTATTATTTATTATTTATTTATTTATTTAACAGTTATTTATATACCGCTCTTTCCCTAGTATCAAGTGCGGTTTACATGGAACAGTAGGTTAATTGGTATGTAATATACCAAGTCAGTTTACATAGAACGATAATTATAATTTACAAGGATGTTGTAACATTAAAGGTATAACATATTAGAACATATATACATTGGTAGTGTTAAATCTATAATCATCATGTGAATGAGAGTGTGGTATGGTTAATAGTTTAGTAGTGATATTTATTTTGAACATAGAGTATGTAATAAGTAATGTATAAATGTTAGCCTGTATCTCTTTGATTATTCTGTTCTGAGGGAGAATTGTAGTGAAATATGAATAAATGATTTTTTAATTTTTTTCTAAATTACTTTATATCAGATATAAGGCGAATGTTGTAAGGTATATTGTTCCAAAGAATTATAGCAGAGTGGTGAGAAAGCGCTCTTTATTTGTTTGTTTTCTGGCTTTTGTGAAATCTTTTGGTATTGTTAAGGTATTTAAGTTTCTGCTTCTTTGGGATCGTTTATCGATGTCTATTTAATCAGTGTATTGAGTGCCGATGGTGCAAGATTTATTTATAAGTTTAAATGTAGTGACAAAGATTTTATATTTGATTCGGGAGTAAATAGGTAGCCAATGAAGTTCAGCCAAAATTGGTGTAACATGTTCAAGTGGCTTATATTCATAAGCATCCTGGCAGCTATGTTCTGAATTATTTGTATCTTTTTTTAATATTTTGTTTTTGAAATGCCATTAAGTATTGTGTTTTGCATTATCAAAATGTGGGGTGATGCTAGCATGAATTATATTAATAAAGTCTTGTAGATGAATCAATGGTCTTAATTGTTTTAGTGTTTGAGTTTGTAATGTATTTTTTAGTTAGATATTTTATATGTGAATCCATATTTAGATTATTGTCAGTATTACACCTAGATATTTTATTTCTTTTTTTGTATTTATTTCATGAGTATCTAGTGTGATCGTGTTTGGGGGTATGTATGTTGATTTTTAGTGATGAATAATATATCAGTTTTAGTAAAGTTGATAAGTAGATTTTGTTCTTTGAGCCATTCAGTTAGTTCATTGAAACATGCTGTTATTTTTTGAAGAGGTGGGTGTGGATTCAATGGGAGGTAGAACATTATATCATCAGCGTAGATAAGATAATAAAACATTGTGACGTTTTAAAGATGGTACAAAACTGGTTGTAAGTGTAAATATTAAATAATAGCGCAGATAATGCAGAACCCTGCGGGAGACCCTGAGTTTGTTTGAAGGTGGTTAGAAATTTGGGGTGTGGATTCTTACTGTTTGAGTTCTGTTTGAAAGATAGGATTTGAACCAATTATAAACAGTATATGTAATTCCAATTTGTTGAAGTCTGTTTAACTTGGTTAAGTTATTAACACTGTCACATGCAGCTGATTTGTCAAGGAAAACAAGATTAAAGGATTGTTTAGGATTATAAATTCCTCTTAATATTGTGTCATAAAGGATCGTTAGCAAGGTTTCTACTCCATGGAAGGGTCTAAAGCCATATTGATGTTCATCAAGGAGGTTTAATGTGTCAATAAAGTCTTGTAGTTGAATTTGTACAATTTTTTTTCAATAAGTTTGGCCATAAAAAGGAATACTTGATATGGGTCTGTATGATTTTGGGGATAATTATCTAATGTGTTATTTTTAAGTATAGGTCGTATTTGAACGTGTTTGAGAGATGGTGGTAAGTAGCCTTTTTGTAAGGATAGGTTCACTAAGGGTAGAATGAAAGAAGAGAGTATTGAGAAAGTCTTCTTTATCCAATCAACTGGGCATGGGATCAGGTATGAGGTTGTTGTATTAATGTAGTGTTATTGTAGTTTTGAGAGTCGATTTTGATATTAAGTTGAAGTTGGTCCAGTTATCAAATGTAGCTTGCTTTGTTGTGTTTGAATTGTGGTGTGAGTAATATGTAGAGGTGTTATTTTGTAGCTTTGTTTTATTGATATAGTATTGAGCTAATTCTTGTGGAGATATCTCAATTGATATTTCATCAGAATTTAGTGTTTGTTTGTTATTTTTTGTACTATACAGAATAGTTCTCTTGGGCGATTAGTGGGTCTTGAGATTATATTAGAATAATAATTTTGTTTGGAGTTGTTTATTGTTTGTTTATAAATTTGTAGTGTATTAGTGTAGTTCTCATGATTTATTAATGATTTTGATTGTCTCCATTTCCTTTCCTCTTTTCTAGTTGTCTTTTTAATGTTTTGATAGATATATTAAACCATGGAGCATGTCTTTTTTCAATTTTATTGTTGTTTATTTTTGGTGTGATGTGTTGGATTACTTTCAGCTGCTTTAGAGATTATATTGTTCCAGTTTTTGATAGATTCTTCAGATTTGTGTGTTTGTGTTAGTTGTGGTATTATTTGATCTAGAAATTCTTCTTCATTGAATTTTCTGAATCTATTAGTTTGAGGACGTTGTGGTCTTTTAGTTTGATTGTTGTAGGTGATGTTATATTGAATTTAGAAGATAGTGGTCAAACCAGGGGACTGGAATGTTTGAGAGGGATTCAGAGTTATATAGGTTGTGTAGAGAGTTTGGTAGGAAGACCATGTCAAGAGTTTTTCCTTTATTGTGTGTTTGTTCAGTTATTATTTGGTGAAAGTCCAAATTATTTATCATTTCTAAGAATTGATTAGAGTGATTGTTGGGTATTGAAGGAAGATTAAAGTCTCCCATAAGTATTACAGGATTTGTATCTGTGGATGATGCTAGTAATTCATTAAATTGTAAATTTTAGATCTATGTTGTATTCTGGGGTCGATATATTAATGATATAGTTGTGTTTTTAATTTTTATGGTGAGTATGTCAACATTATCTATATTATTAGATGAATATTAATTTTGCATTGAGGTTTTTCTTATTATTATAAGTACTCCTCCTCCTTTTTTTAGTGTTCTGTGAGTATGGAAGATCTCATATTCAGAGTGTCTTTAATTGGTTTAAGAATACTGAGTCAGTATCTTTGAGCCAGGTCTCTGTTATACAAGGATATCAGGTTTATCATCATTGATAATGTCTACAAAAATTGGTAGTTTGTTTGTTTTCATAGATCTTGCATTAATGAGTTGGCAGGTGAGATGGTGTATTCTGTGTCTGAGGTGAGTGTGGTGTGTTGCCCTATTTTGTTGTTGTTATATAATAAAAGTCTAGATTGTCTAGATCTAAGGTTGGTTCCTATTATGAATGGGTGTATTAAGTTATCATGTTTTGATATTCTTTGTATTAGGGAATTGGTCTATTATTCTTATTATCTATGGATTTTTATTAGGTTAATCAGTTGTAAGGATTGTGATACTTATAAGTATAGCATTGATGGGAGAAAGGAATTGTTTATGCATTTTTGGTTTGTATTTAGATTTACTTTTTAGTTTTAACTAGTAATAGGTTCAATAAATAGAATAGTGCTAGTGATTAATATCAGTGTAATGACCTGTGGTAGAGATCTACTGATAATACTAGTGTTTCAGTGATAGTAGGATAATTGAGGCTTACGTGAAGAATGAGTAACTATAACATTAATAATACTAGTGTCACAATGATAGCAGTATAACCGCAGATGATATTGTGAATGAGAAGCTATTTAGAGATAGCAGGATAACTGTAGCTTACAGGGAGAATGAGAAACTATATTAATACCAGTGTCCCAGTGATAGCAGTATAATAGTAGCTTACAGGGTGAATAAGAGATTATAACATTAATACAAGTAATTCAATGATAGCAGGGTAACTGCAGCTTACTTGATGAATGAGAAGATATAATATTAATACCAGTATTTCAGTGATAGCTGGATAGTTTGCAGATTATAGAGTGCTATAACATTAACATCAGTGATTAATACTAGTGATAATACTTGATGATGATGCTAGTGATAATACCAGTGTTTCAGTGATAGCAGTATAACTACAGCTTATATGGTGAATGAGAGTCATTCAGTGATAGCAGGATAACTGTAGTTATTTCAAATGGAGCTGACTCTTCCCCCTCTTCAGACAGCCCCCAACTAGGCTGGAGTTCAACAAGCAGGACAGATGGATTTCTGCTAGGCTGTGTAACCCCAATCAGGGAGCAGAAGCTGATGACAGTTAGCTCTTTACTTGCCTGAAGGCAGCTGCTTTTCAAGGGAGCTGACTCCTCCCTCTCTCAGACAGCCCCAATTAGGCTGGAGTTCAATAAGCAGGACAGATGGATTTCTGCTGGGCTGTGTAACCCCAATCAGGGAGCAGAAGCTGATGACAGTTAGCTCTTTACTTGCCTGAAGGCAGCTGTTTTTCAAATGGAGCTGACTCCTCCCTCTCTCAGACAGCCCCAATTATGAGCGCACATCTCAGGGGATGCAGGGGGGGGGGGTCTTCATGTTTCGTTTTCTTATTGTGTTGCAGTGCAATGTGTAAGAGATGGTGGTGGAGAGTGTGGGTGGCTTCTCCTGAATTGTGTAGTGTATTATTTGCCCATCTCCTCTTGTGATTCTGGAGAATTGGGATATAATTGTGGCTAGAGGGTAGGTCAGTAACACTGCTTAAGCCTATGGAGAAGAGATATAGGACCACTGTTACAAGGTTTGACAGGGCCATGTTGTGCGAGTAGCTTGAGACCGGACTAGACGGTGGTTTCTGTGCTGGTGGTTAGAGTGTTTCAGACCTGAGTGCCTTATGCTGTTAGCAAGAGCTAGTGTACCTACAGGTGGCTTTGCGTGCTTATACTGTAGGTGGCCTCTAGAGTGTATGAGGATTACCGGCAGAGAGTAAGGTTGGTTTGAGGTGTTCAGGTGTCAGGTGTAGATCACAAGGAAATGGTAAATTATGCAGTTATGCAGATTAAGGCTGGCTAAACAGAACAGGCTGTTATTTCTGGTACTGGCAAACATAAAACTATGCAAACAGTAGCAAAAGAGAGTGGCAGGTTGTAAGTTAAGGTAGTCTACACAATTCTAGGCAGGTATTTCAGATATAATGGTGACATCAGGGCATCAGACTAATGACAGCTTATGAGCATATGGCATTTGTTACTTAGTAGCATCTGTTTGTCAGGTATAGATACATAGCAGTGCAGAATAGAACATGCTCTGTCGAACAGTCTATTACCAGGTCTTAGAGCTTGAGGTTTTTGGTCAGCTGAGGATATGGACTTGCCTTTTAACTTTCGAAAGGAAGACTATGATAAAATGAAGAAAATAGTTAAGTAAAAACTAAAAGGAGCAGTTGCAAAGGTTAAAGACTTACATCAAGCTTGGGTGTTGTTCAAAAATACTATATTCGAAGCCCAGACCAGCTGTATTGCACGCTTTAAGAAAAGTGGAAGGAAGTCCAAAAAACTGCCAGCATGGTTTAAAGGTGAGGTCAAAGAAGCTATTGTTGCCAAAAAAGCATCTTTCAGGAAATGGAAAAAAGAGCCAAACAAAGAAACCTGGAAACAGCACAAGCACTGGTAAGTCAAATGCAAGGCATTGATAAGGCAGGCAAAGGGAGAATTAGAGAAGAAGCTTGCTGCGGAAGCAAAAACGTAAAATAAAGACTTTTTCAAGTACATTCCTAGCAAAAAACCTGTGAGAGAGTCAGTTGGTCCATTAGATGATAGAGGGGTTAAAGGGGCACTAAAGGGCGACAAGGCGATAGCGTAGAGACTGAATGAATTCTTTGCTTTGGTCTTTACTGAGGAAGATGTAGGGATGTTACCCATCACTGAAGTGGTATTTAAAGGTGCGGAAGAATTGAAGGAAATATTGATACATCAGGAAGATGTAATACAGATATTAGATAAACTGAAGAGTACCAAATCACCTGGGCCGGATGGTATACATCCAAGGGTGTTGAAAGAACTGAAATATGAGATTGCAGACCTGCTATTAGTAATCTGTGAACTATCATTAAAATCATCTGTAATACCTGAAGATTGGAGGATCGCCAATGTAACACCAATTTTTTAAAAAGGGTTTCAGGGGTGATCCGGGAAACTACAGACCAGTGAGCCTGACGTCAGTACTAGGAAAAATGGTAGAAACCATCATAAAGAATAAAATTACTCAGCATGTAGATAGTCATGGCCTAATGGGAGACAGATCTTGTTTTACTAATCTGTTATGGTTTTTTTGAAGGTGTGAATAAACAGGTTGACAAAGGTGAGTCAGTTGATATAGTGTATATGGACTTTCAGAAAGCCTTTGACAAGGTCCCTCATCAGAGACTTTTGGCAAAACTAGAGTCATGGGATAGGAGGCAGTGTACTACTGTGGATCAGGAACTGGTTAAAAGATAGAAAGCAGAGGGTAGGGCTAAATGGCCAATTTTCCCAATGGAGAAAGGTGAATAGTGGTGTACCCCAGGGATCTGTGCTGGGTCTGCTGCTTTTTGACATATTCATAAATGACCTGGAAAGTGGAATAACAAGTGAGGTTATCAGATTTGCAGATGACACAAAACTATTTAAAGTTGTTAAAACCCAAGAGGATTGTGGAAAATTGCAAGAGGATCTTGATAAATTGAAAGAGTGGGCATCAAAATGGCAGATGAAATTTAATGTGGACAAGTGCAAAGTTGTCCACATTAAACAACCCAAACTATGGTTACACGATGCAAGGTTCCATATTAGGAACCACCACCCAGGAAAAAGATTTAGGCGTCATTGTGGATACCATGTTAAAACCCTCGGCCCAGTGTGTAGCGGCAGCCAAGAGAGCAAATAGAATGCTAGGTATCATAAGGAAAGGAATGGAAAATAAAACAAAAGATATTATAATGCCTTTATATCGTTCCATGGTGAGACCGCACCTTGAATATTGTGTGCAATTCTGGTCGCCGTATCTTAAAAAGGATATAGCGATTTTAGAAAAGGTTCAGAGAAGAGCCACCAAAATGGTAAAGGGGATGGAAGGATGCTTCTATGAAGAAAGGCTAAAAAGGTTAGGGCTCTTTAACCTGGAAAAGAGACGGCTGAGGGGAGATATGATAGAAGTCTATAAATTAATGAACAGAGTGGAACGGGTAAAAGTAGATTGATTGTTTACATTATCAGAATATAGAAAGACTAGGGGACATGCAATGAAGCTACAGGGTAAACTATTTAAGATTAATAAAAGAAAATATTTTTTCACTCAACATGTAATCAAACTCTGGAATTTGTTAACAGAGGATGTAGTAAAGGCTGTTAGTGTAGCTGGGTTTAAAAAAGGTTTGGACAAGTTCCTAGAGGAAAGGTCCATAAACCATTATTAAGAAGGGACCCAGGATCCAGTACAAGCATTGTGGAACCTGTGCCTTTTGGGGAAACTGCTAGGTACATATGACCTTGATTGGCCACTGTTGGAAACAGGATACTGGGCTTGATGGACCTTGGTCTGACCCCGTATGGCATATCTTATGTTCTTATGTAAAATCTATCTGTTGAAACTTCTAAAAGCCAACTTAGATATGGTGTCTACAAATCAAATAAGGATGATAAAATAAGGTGTTTATATAAAATCTTTATTTTTTCAAACAAAAAAGGAGGTTTGCCAATTCTCAAAAAAATCTTAAAACCTCAATAAAACAAAATATCAGTATCTGCATGATGTCTCATAATTACAGAAACAGAATGCATTATTTGTATGTTTCTGTAGAGTTTATACCTAGTGTGAATTAATGGTTTTAATCATTTGACGCTGAGACTACGAGGCATTTTTTTTCCTTAAATAATCGGATCCATATTTCATAAATACACATACAGAAAGAAATGGGGCAATATGCAGAATCCAAGCCTCAGCAATACTTTCCTACCTAGGCAGAATAGGGTATAATGGGACAATGTGTATGTAGAGGTTGAGGGTGTGCATGTGTCTACATCTGGATGAGTGGTAGGGACGGTGTATGTGCAGCAGGCTTCTCAGGTCAATTTCTCCAAATAGGTTAGTTTTGCACATACCAGGACAGAAATGAACCTCACTTCTAAGCCAGGGTATGAGACGTATGTTCGCAGTCTCTCAAATTTACTCAACATAGTACTTGCATCAAACCAAAGAGAGATTCCTTCTGGAGTTCGTAAGAGGTAACATGTGTGGATAGTTTGTCAAGATGCTTGGAAATTCTTTTTTATCCAGCTTGTGGCTTCCAATATGATGGGACATATTTCTATATCTTTTCTGCCATATTTTCTTGGTCTCTGACTGCCTTTCTTGATACTTCTAGATCTTCTGCTTCTCCATGCAGTTCGCAGAATAATCACTTGGAACCGACACATCAATGCTATTCTGATGTTTTTCTCCTGTGCCACTATGTTGGTTTTCCTTGCATCCAGTTTCTTATCCATCAGAATGGGAATGTCCCAGGTGATCATAACCTTACCATTTTCTGTAATTCTCTTAGTGGCATGATCCCAATGCTTTTCAGGCACAGTTATGTTGTAGTGTTTACAGTGTTTCCAGTGGAGGAGGCCTGCTACTTTGCTGTCCCTTTCTGTATAGACATTTTTCACCATCAGAACTTCACAACCAGCTATAAGGTGAGTCACTGTTTCCAGGTCTTTCTTACAGAATCAACAAATGTCTGTTTTGTCAGTTTTTTCAATGCTTACTGTAAACCATCTGTAATCCACTGTCCTGGGTTGCAACTATCAATCTCTCTTCCTTTGGTTACAGTTCACCTCTCCTTCACCATTCATGTATCTGTTCTTGATTGACAAAGGGTTCCTGGGGTAACACTTGTGCATTTGTCACCTGTTTTTCCTCATTTGCTGATCTAATTCTTTAAAGAAGTTTTCTCTTGTTTTACAAATTCCATTGTTTCCTTTTCTGCATGTGCTTGTGGATTCTCACTCATTCCTTCTAGTTATCGGAAAGCTTGTTCAGGTTTGACAATGGAGACATATTCTGCATGTTTCCTTTCATATTTCAGCACTTTTTGCATATTTGGATCTGATGATGCTGTTAGGTAGGCCCGGAGGCCTATGATAGTTGCTCTGTATGTGTAATCAGTCTCTATGAGGCCTAGCTCTCCTTCAGTTTTAGGAATATACTGTGCAGTCTTGGCATACATTAATTCTTGTAAATTATCTCATGGGCATGGAGGAGTTTTCTTGTTTGCATATCTAGTTTTTCAAGATCTTTAAGAGGCCATCCTATAATCCCAGAATGGTATGAGAGTACAGGAATTGCCAGCTGATCGATGGCTTACATCTTATTCTGTGACGTTAAGGCACTTTTCAATAATGATTTTAATCTTCTATAGTAATCTCTTCTGATCTTTTCTCTCAGTAATTTCTGCTTGAATGTCATTCTTTCCTTTACTCCAAGATATTTATATATGCCTTCCTATTCAAATCCCTTGATATCAAAGCCATCTAGCTGGGAGATGTTTTCAATTTTGCTCAATATTGCTCTAAAAAAGTTGCCTTAACATATTTTGCAAGGCCAAAAGTCATCCTGATGTCATCAGAAAAGTTTTTCACTACATGCAGTTGCTCTGGTAATTGTTAGTCACTGGAACTGTAGAGCTTCGGGTCATCCACAAATAGTAAATTGGTTTGTTACCTCTGGGTTGTTGCCTTCTTTTGAATTCAGACTAAATTTATATCCCAAAGAGCTGATGAAAATGCTCATTGGATTAAGCACCATACAAAACAGAAGTGGTGAGAGGGAATCTCCCTGAAATATTCCTCGCTGGATCTTGATGTTAGGAATAATGTACTAAACATCTTTATACTTCAAAAATAGGGCAGCTGCCATATTGTCATGATGTATTACATCCATAGTCATGGTATAGTCCTCAAAATGATTACTTAAATATTTTTTGTCGGATCTCATTGAGGGAAGACAGTAGATGAACCATCCACACCAGTCAAACGGTGTCCATTTTATTCTTATAATTGCATCTGAATCAGAAAAACATCATTTAAAAACACACTCTAGTCCAAAACTCATCAGAGCTAAATTCACTTATCTTAAAGTAGTGAAAATCGCATGACGTGCACGTTTCGGGGTATTCCAACTTCTGTATCAAGTGTTCAACAAATTTTTTCATGGTTGATTCACTGCTTCCAGCTGCTACAAAACGCTGCCAACAAAGGCAGTTAATCATATAAAGAACCCACCAATATGCATGGGGATTATTTATATTTATTATGATGGACTTCAGAAAAAAGCTTAAGACTCATCTTTTTCAGATGCATTTCTATCCTGCCTAATCACCATGTACTCACACTGGCTCACAACAGGCACAAAGAAAGAACTCCGTGTTCTGGCCAACAATATACACTAGCGTCATGTAAATATGTATATACATGTGAAATTACTAGCCTGCAATCAAGTGTAAATCATATAATTCGAGTGATTTGACCTGTACATTTCCACTAAATCATGTTGTATGTTTCAATTCCCGGCCTGTACAGCCGCACCTTATGTATAGCAAACCGCTGCTGATCGCTGGAAGTAGCGGGATACAAGTGTACACTAAATAAATAAATAAATTAAATAAATAATTTATTTATTTATTACAGGCTCTTATATACCGCACTATTTGAGATCAGCACGGTTTACAATATAGCAATATACCAGAACAAAAGGTTGTTTGGTTTTACATATAACAGGAACAAGAACTTGGATAAAACAAGGGGGAAAATGTTGAACTGAAACTATTTACATATGTAATTACATGTATATACAGCAGTATTATTCTTAGGTTGGGATGTGTCATGTGGAACAGGTGATTAAAAGGAGATGGGAGGTTAGGTCGGTGTTTGGCTTGTCTGGTAATATTGGGGAAATAGGTGGGATTTGAGTGCTTTTCTGAACTGCGTAGATCAGAGATAGCCCTAATCTCCGGTGGTAAGGTGTTCCAGCACTTAGGGGCATAGAAGCTGAAAGCCCTGTTCGACGTCGCTAGTGAGCATTTTGTTGTTTCCTTAGGGATTATTAGAGCATTTGTAGAAATAGTTCTCCTAGCTCTGTTAGGTGGAACGGTCTGAATGAGGTCTATTAGAGAGGAGGAGGTGATGCCTTTGATAGCCTTGAAGGTGAGTAATAAGGTCTTGAACAACAGTCTCCCATGTATGGGGAGCCAGTGAAGCTGCTTCAGAATAGGTGTTACATGGTCTCTTCTTGATGCTCCATAGAGGACTCTGGCAGCGGTGTTCATGGCAAGCTGTAAAGGGTTTAAAGTGGAGTGTGGGAGGCCCTGAAAAATGGCATTAGCATAATTGAGGTGCGGTAGGGTTAAAGCTTGGAATATCGTCCGGAAGTCCTCGGGATCAAGCAAGGAGCGAAGGTGGCGGAGAGTCCGGATTTTGAGGTAGATCGCTCTGACAACATTGGTTATATGTAATTTCATATCTAGGTGTTGGTCCAAAGTAACCCCAAGATATCGGATTGAGGGCTTTGTTTGGAGCTCGGCTTCTTTCACCTTTATATGGGGTGGCGGTGTGAAAGATGGGTCCCTGGAGATGAAGAGAACCTCAGTTTTCTTGAGTTGAATGCGGAGGTTCTGGGTTTGAAGCCATTCAGAGACTGCATCAAAGCATTTGGCTAGCGGAGAAAGATCCATGTTGACTGTGGAAAAAGGCATGTAGAGAAGAATGTCATCTGCATATATCAAGCAGTCGACCTTGAAGGACTTGATGATGTTGCAGACTGGCTGTATGTATATATTAAATAATAGTGATGATAGGGATGAGCCTTGTGGCACAACTTGTCTTTGATGGAAGGGTGTGGATGTTGCTGTTCCAGAGGTTACATACTGCCATCTCTGATCCAGGTATGATCTGCACCAGGCAAGAGCAGTGTCGTTGATGCCCTTTTCTTTTAGCCGCCCTATTAAAAGATCATGATGTACAGAGTCAAAGGCAGCAGCGATGTCCAAGAAGATAAGAACAAAGCCTCGGCGGATGTTGTCAATGCCTGTGATAATGTTGTTGCAGAGGGTGGTGAGGAGGGTTTCTATACCGTGGCACTCTCTGAAACCATGCTGGCATTGGTCTAGAGGGGAGGCGGTGTCTATATGGTCCTGTATTTGCCTTTGCATTTCCTTTTCAATTATTTTAGCTAGAAGGGGTATACTAGCTATGGGTCTATAAGATTCAACCTTTTGTGGATCAAGCTTGGTGTTCTTCAAGAGAGGTCTAATAGACGTTCTCTTGAGGGCTGATGGGAAGGAACCAGATGTAAAGGATAAGTTCATCATTCTAGTGAGGAGAGGGCTGAGATCGCAGCGTAGCTCCTTTATCCAATAGGCTGGGCAAGGGTCGGTTTGTGCAGTGGATGTGTTGAGGGCAGCGATGGTGTTCTCAACATGTTTTTTAGATGGTGTAGAGAACATGGCTAGGTTAGATATGCAGATTGTATCTTGAGAAGGGATTGTTGCGATGTTGTCAGTTAGAAGCAGCTTGGATTGCAGATATTCAGCAAAAGCTTGTGGGTTAATGAGTTCAGGTTGTTCAGACGAAGGTTCCTTGGCTAAGGTCTTGACAAGATTGAAGAGATCACGTGGTTTATTTAGTGATCTTTTGAGTGTATCGGTATGGAATTGTTTCATTTTAGCCATGACTGACTCTCTGTGCATGGATAGGTATAATTTGTAGGCTGTTTGGTCTTCCATGGAGCGTGATCGATGCCACCGTTTTTCCAATCTTCTTAGATGTATGAGGGAAGATCGTAGGTCAGGGGAGAACCAAGGAGAAGGTTTTCTTTTCTTCAAGATGTTACTCTGGTTTGGTTGTAGGGCAATGACGCTGAATTGGTTATTCCAGGCAGTGATCAGGTTCTCCAGGTTGAGGGAGGTGTCATTGAGGAGAGGACGAGTTTCTGCAAGAATAAGCTCTTTGTTGAAGGCTCTGAAAGCCCGAGATGATACTTTTGTTACACTGATAGAATTCTTGTTGAGATTAGATGATGTCTTGCTCTTGATGGGAATGGGGAAGGTGATTAAATTGTGGTCTGACCACGGTACTGGAGTTATAGAGGAGTAGAGGTTATTGTTAGCATCGAGGGCTGACAGAGGGGCGAAGATCATGTCAAGGATGTTTCCTTTTTTGTATGTGGGATCTTTGATAATTTGCTTGTAGCCCAGTTCGTTGATTGCTTCTAGGAAGGATGATGCGTGGCTGGGGTGAAGCGTTGGGAGATTGAAGTCTCCTAGTATCCAATTAGGAATGCTGGGATTGCGTGCGTTGGCTGCAATTTCTAGAATGTTAGGAAGGTCATCAGGGGATGATGAGGGTGCCCTGTATATTAAATTGATGGAGCATTGTTCATTTGCGATGGATATGACGTCCATGTTGTTTGAGCTTGATGAGTCAACGGTGTGGAAATGTAGATCCGCCTTGGTAAGTATAAGAATACCTCCTCCTCTCTTGTTTTCCCTATGTTGGGAGTGGACGGAGAAGTTGGAGGGTACCAGTTGATTGAGGATTACATTATCTGCGTCTGATAACCAGGTTTCCGTTATCATGGGTATGTCCAGATTGTAGGAAGAGATTGAGTCGGCGATAACTGGCCATTTCTTACGGATAGACCGTGCGTTTATAAGCGCACAATTTAGGTGTAAGGGATGAGGGGGTTCCACTAGTTTATTCTTTTTGGAGTGTTGGAGAGCAATATGTATTAGGTGAGAGTGGCGCATGGGGGCTTCATCTCTTATGTTAGGATAAGGAGCATCCACCCATCTTTTTCCGTGGCTCCGGAGTATTGGAATTTGGAGGGCTGTGTGATGTAATGCAGGGATTCATTAATCAAGCTTAGGAGAAAAAGGATACAGATGGCTAGGGTGTTGATTGATATAGCCATTTTGAGGTTTCTGTAGTGGGTGGGGCGCTTTCTGTAAGGAATTGAGGATTCTGAATGATTGCCTGCTCATATACTATCAATCGTGATAGAGCATGCTCAGAGTGTAATGTATGTTTGTGAGCCACCCGGTTGGTAAAAAAGATATATAGCGATTTGTAGCTTTACGCAGTGACAGAAGGGAAAATCTGGGTTTGGATGAATGTGCCAGCAGCAGCTGAGGCTAAGCAAGTAGCAGCGATTTTTGCTGCTACCCGCTTAGAGCTTTCCTTCGCCCCCACTCTGCCCTGGAAAGCCCCCAACATGCCCCAATGCTAACCACATAGCATCTGGGTGCATTAGGGACTTATCCGGGATTTTCCAAAGGCATTACTCATATAGGTGTCTTTGCAGAATCCCGGATAAGGCATTTATATGGGTAACTAGGGCAGTTACCCATGTAAATGCCTTCAAAAATGCTGACAAGTATGCTTGGGATGTAAGTGAGAAGTTTGGGTATGTGATGTGTGGGGGATGTATAAAGGAGTACAGGAATGAATGGTGTTTTCATAATGGACTTATATTAGTTTCTGGAGGGGATGTCCATGTAGATTTGGGGTAATCAATGTGTGAGAGGGTGTGTAGATAATATATTTGGAAGGGAGAATGTAGAGGTAGATATGGCATCAATTATGGGGATTATTTTAGAAGCCCTATTCATTCTATGGACCTCTGAAAATAGGCTTACAGACATTCAAAGCACGGATATGTCACAGAAGCCATTTTAGAAAATGGTACTAAGGATATCCCTGGCAAGAGGACATCCACGATTGAACGGGAGCATGGTGTAGGCATGTCTAGGGCATTCTCAAGTATGTGGATGTCCTTGCCCAGGGGCAGCTGAAGGCAATCTGCTGCCTGAGGCGAAGAATGAGATGGCGCCCCCCCACCCCACCTTAGAGGGGGCAGGGCTTTTTCAGAAATCCAATCAGAGACTGCACCAAACCAAAAAGCTGATTAGATTATATGGAGGAAATGCAAAATGTTTGTACACAGGGCCGTACCAAGCTGCAATCGCACACTCTGCGACATGCAGCTCGGGCGCATGCCCCTCCTCTCCCCCCCATACCTCCATCCAGCGCTGCCTGCTCTTTCCATGCTGCTGCCACCCTCTGTTTTTTTCATGGTGGTGCCGGCAGCAGGGAAAGAGCAGACAGCGCTGGATGGAGGTATGGGGATGAGGAGGGGGGCATGCGTCCGACCTGAAAGGCACCGGAACTTTAATCAGATCTGGCCTTCCCTGCTCTGACATCGCGTTGGAGGAGGGAGGGACCAGACCAGCTTAAAATGCTGCAAAAAGCTTTGGGGGTGCATTTCAGCTGCCTGCAGACAGCCGAAATGTGCCCCCCAAGCCTTTACGCCCTGTGCGGCACATATGGTCCTGTTTGCACACAAAGGAACTAAAAGACAGCAAGAACAAACAGCACAGTTTATAAAACTAAATTATAACTCATTTTTATTTTGTTGTTATAAACTGCATTATGGTACTTGCTTTTTCTTTTTCAACATATATTTTAAATCCACAGTAGGTGCAGAGTAGAATCAGGACATTCACCCACAGAACTCAATATTTTAAAAAAAAATCTGATTCTGATCATCTCACAAACAACAAAAACAACCACTATTCTCCAGTACCAGACATATTGTGAACTAATACAAACCCTACAACAAAGAGCAAAGCTTACATACCCTACCATATCATCACAAACTTCCAAAACTCACATAAGGAGGCCATCCAAAAAAAGAGTCACTGTAAATACTACAGTGGGCCCTTGAACGTCCATACACGTATTTGAAAAGCTGAACAAGTCAAATTACTACAGTCAAGTATAGATCTTTATGTACAAACTCCATGTTAGCAGAACACCTGACCTCAGTCACACAGTCACAACATTGACCCTCACCAAGTTCAGAATAAGTAACCACAATCTAAAGTAAAAATAAAAATATGTAGACAAAATTTAAACTGAAACCCCAAGAAGCTAGACTCTTCAAGCAGTGCAACATCAGATAAATAAGATATGCAGTTCCCCCATACAATAAAATATAAAGATAACACAAAGTCCAATCACTAAAATAAAATAAATTTATTTTTTCTACCTTTGTTGTCTGACCATTTTATTCTCTGATCATTCTGGTCCCAATATGATGCTTCTACTTTCTTGTCTTCTCTTAGCTCTCTTTCTGTAGTCTATGGTCCATGATCCATCTGCCATTTCTTATCTCTTCTTTTGTTTTCTTCACTTCCTTCCATCAGCCTATTTCTAGTTCCAGTAACCCTCCCCAGTATCAGCCCCCTTTCCAGTCCTCCCCTCCCATACCTTCCAATGTCAACTGCCTTGCATTCCCACGACTGCCACTGGTGTCCATTCACTTCCAGTCCCCCTCCTTCCCCACTGTCCAGCCCCTTCTAGTCCAAATACCATCCCAGGTATCAGCTCATGTCCACTCTCAGGCCATGTGGTCTTTTTCTGTCATCATTTTTCTATGTTTCTATGAAAGCTTTTGTTCTGACATCCAGACACCCGGATGGCATAGAGATGAAGGTTCTCCAGGATCCCCTATATTTTACTAATGAAAACAAAAACTGCAGTGAAACTAGTATACTTGATTTTAGTTCGGCATGCTGATGTACATCTTTTCATAGAAAATATTTTGCGTTCATCATAGGATAGCTATCCCCTATCCTGATTTTTCTAGCAGGGATGTCTATGTAGTTTCCAGTGTGGCTATCCAATTTGGGAACACCTATGTTTCTAAAATTAGGCCAACACTTGAACGTCCCTGATGTTTTTTTCAACATTTTGCCCTGGATGTCCCAGATTCCATCTGGGTGTCCTTTCTGAAATTACCCTTTATATGCGGTCTTTGTGTTAGGGTGGATTAGAAGAATATATATGTAGCTGGCATATGGGTGTGGAGACCAATCTATGGATAAGGTGTATTGGGAAAAAGGGTGTGCAGCGTGGGTAAATAGTGTGTTGGTATATGTGGTGGATAGTTTTTTTTAGGGAGGGAGTACATGAGCCATAGTTGTGTCTATGAATGGGGAGGGTTTAGAGGTATGGTAGTATGTGGTGTCTTAAAGACATGTGTATCTCTGCGTGATTGTGTATGGGGTATTGGTTTTGGTATCGGGAAGAGTTTGTGTGCAGCATGTGTACAGGGATGTGTACAGACATTTTGGAGGATGCGAAGTAGGATAGCTATACGGGGTGTATGAGTAGGTATGTGGATATGGGTGATGTGGGTGATGTGGGTAAGAGATATACATGGAAAAACGTTTCATAAATTTTTTTATTATTTATTTATTTACTTTTGTGCATATTATATACCGCTATAACAGGTGATCATAGCGGTTTACAATTAAAACAACCGATACATTAAACATTGTAACAATAAATGGCACAATAACAGGCAATTAAGAATGCACATGATTCAAGATAGTTTTAACTTATATACAGCATATTTACAGTTTTGTTGATCGATAATATCTGTCAGTACAGGGATTAAGGGATGGTTAATTTATTGACCAGTTTGATTGGTGGGATAGCCTAGTGGCGAGGAGGGGGGGTGGGAATTATGTTGGGTAAGTGAGAGTTGTAGTTCATTTTGACCAAAATGTTCTGTGAAGAGATGGGTTTTGAGTTGGGAGTGGAATGAGGCTAAGTCTGTAATTTTTCATAGACTGGGTGGTAGGGAGTTCCAGAGCACTGGAGATATAAACTCAAATGTTCTGCTGCTGGTGCACTGTTTAGACTTACGGAAAGCTGATGAGGTAGAGAGTGTTGGTAATTTGCTCTTTTCTTAATCGATTGATGGGGGCCACTTTAATTAATTTGGGAAGAGTTTGGGGAGCTATTTTTCTGATGATTTTGAAAGTGGTCATTAATATCTTGAATCTGGTGTGGCTTTGTACGGGCAGTCAGTGTAAGTCATATAAGATTGGCATTATATGATCAATTCAACCTAAATTGTGGATGATTCATGCCACAGTATGCTGAGCCATTATGAGTGGGTGTACGGATATTTTGAGGACCATGAAGTAGACTACTGCAATAGTCTATATGTGCGGTAATCATTGCTTGCATTATGGTTCTGAAGTCAGAGGGCTGAAGTAAGGGTTTTAGATGCTACAGAAGACAGATCTTATTGAAAATTGTTTTTGTAAAATTTTTGATGTGTGACTGAAAAGAGAGGTGTTTGTCTAAAGTTACACCTAAATATTTTACTTTGTCTTTGATTGAGAGATTAACATCATCAATTGTTATGTGTCGTGGTGGTATGTAGGCTTGATTCCTAGTTATTATCAAGACATCTGTTTTCTTGTAGTTGATGTTTAAACCAGCATATTTAAGCCAGGTGGCTATTTCCCTAAAACAGAAAATTATGGCGTCAAAGTTGGGTGTGATTATGTTGAAGGGCATGCAAATCATTATATATCATCGGCATAGATGGCATAATAATCTTTGAAGTGCTTTGCCTCATGCTGTATATCTGAAAAATAATTCATTTACATTGCTCACCTTATAATTTTCTGTATTATTTTGTTGTTTGGACTATTGAAGGGAATTTTATAATTCAAGTGGTTTATCGGTGTTTGCCCCGCTAACATAAATATCAGAAAGTTAAAGATGAAGATTAGTAACACTGTTAGTTAAAAATCTTAACAATGAGGATGAATACTTGGCTGTGTAGATGGTGCCAACACAAGAACATTAACCTCAATGGATCATAGGATGATGGCTTTCACTTATGGAAGAAGCCCTAAAGCATCTTCTAGAACAGACTGGCAAATCTAATGAGGGTGGTTTTAATTTAGAAATATCAGGAATGAATGAACAAAGCCCTTCTGGTAAATAAAAATACTTGTACAGCAATGGAAGAAAGGGCAGCTTCAGAAAAGATTATTGGAAATAATCTTCTTTATCTAGAGTCTGACAGGTTTAGCAGCAATCATAGATGTGTAATACATAGAAAACTATGGGGTATGTTTACTACACTGTCTTAACGTCACAGCGGTGGTATTATCACGCGATAAGTGATGTTATCATGCTAGAATGCAACATTATCACGTGATAACGTCACTTATCGCGCGATAACGCGGTGGCGGTGTTAAGGCACACTAACGCTGTGAAATCAGGGTCTGAAGGGTGGAGTAAGGCTTCCCAGAGGGCGGAGAGAAGGGGTCAATAGGCGGAGAGTGGGCAGGGAGAGGCTCCAGGCACACTAACGCTGTGAAATCCGAGTCTGAACACTAACGCCAGTGAAACCCTTGTGTTAAGGCACATTTGCAGGAAAGAGAAACAATTTCAGTCAGCAATGTGCAGCAAAGGCAGGGAAACCCAGAAAACGTGATAGTTGTGATACATGTGCAGGAAACAAAAAGGCAAATAAACATAAAAAATGACAAGAACCACATTTAAAATCCCAATAACCAAGCTGGCCAATAGTGATATTAATGATAAACATAAAGCAACACTACTGACAAAGCGTAAAACTTAAGATATCATGTTTGGAAGGGTCTATGCTCTGTCCCCCTACAAAGTGAATGATCCCAAAGTGAATGAACCCGCTGATCAGGGTTTCTGTCGTTTAGATTGGGCAGGTTTGTTATGGCGTGCACATGTGCAGCAACAGCAGAGTGGGCACGTAGGAAAGGGCAGCTGTGCTGATGCTGTAAATGTGATCAGGTGGCTGCAGGCGGCACATGCTGTGGTCCAGCTGGGGCACAGTGCGGACTAGGCAGATGCCTAGGTGGCACATAGGAATGCAAAAACTGTAAAGCAGCAAGACAGCAACTGATAAGAGTCCAACATGGGCATGAGTGTGTGTCCCACAGTGTCACAGGGGATATTACCCAGCAGGTACCCCCAAGGACACATAACATTGGCAGGCGGAGCCGGGGGAAAGCGCGCATTTCCATGTAGGCACCCCTACCCGAGAACCCACACCATAGGCAGCTGCCTACCGGTACACTGGATGGCCTGGGACTGCGAACCAACAGCACCACCGGCATAATGGCATGGCAGCATGGTGGCGGAGGGGTGTTGGTGGCGGAGGGGGCAGTGGAATCTGCCCACAGCAGACCATGGCCTAGCCCATTTAGGTGGGTGCCATGCACTGCAACAGACAGGGTCTGTCTGACGAACAGTCATGGTATCCCCAGGGAATGATCAGTCCCTGTGGCAACAGTGTGGTGCAGTGCACGCAGCCAGTATGTTCAGGAACAGAAGGTCACAAGTTCAAGTCCCAGCTGTGGCTCCTACCAACCCTGTCCCCATGTTTTACCCAGTACTAAACCGTGGTAATAAAGACAGAACCTTTATTGCAGATAAAATAAACATGCCTGACACGCCTATATTTTACCCTACAGAGCACAGACACCATAAACATGTTTAATCCCTAGAGCAGAGTTTCCCAACTGCAGTCCTGGAGGGCCAAACACCATTCAGGTTTCATGCTGACCCTAATAAATATGCACTGCCCCCATTGTATGCAAATGTATCTCATGCAAATTCATGACAGCATGAAAACCTGAACAGTGTTTGGCCCACCAGGACTGGAGTTGGGAACCTCTGCCTTGGAGCAGCAGCCAACAGGGGCATAAACACCCACACCCACAGGCTCCACTATCCAAAGCCTCATGAAGTGTCAGGCTGATGGGCCCTGCGCGGAGCAGCATCTCCCAATACTGGCACCTGCATACCTTAGCAATGCCGTCCTAAACTTGGGAACACGTTCCACATATATCAAAAGGTTGCTATGATTAATGTCAGCTAACAAATCCTAAGTTAAACACAATTTGTTGATAGAGATTCATCATAGCAACCTTTCTGATATCTGTGGAGTGTGTTTCAGTTATTGATTCTGACAGTGTTTACCACTCCGGGGAGTGACCCTAACAGTAGTGAGTCCATAGCAATGCCCGCACTGTGCCCAGGACTGGTGTGGCAGCCAGGGCTGCCACAAAACTCTATATTTGCACAATGCTGGCATAAGTGTGGGAGTGTGTGTCTGTCTATCCAGTGTGTTGTGGCTGCCTACACCTTACTGAGCCCACATTGCTTGCACTGTTTCCAGTGTTAGCCTGCCAATGTGATAATGAGGAGCAAGGTACTGTGCATATGGCCCAGACAGGGTGGCATGGGCAGGATGCATTTGCACTGGGTATAGGGCAATGGCTGGGATATTGTAGTGCCCGACCACCACCTGCATGGACAGGGTGGCCACGGCATGTCATGCTGGGAGGCCGCTCTCACGGCATGGCTAGGTTCCCCCATAGTGCTATCCAATATTTTTCTCAAGTGATATTTATGGGTTCTTTTTTCTGGGGCCCAATTGCTGACATATCTGTGTGGTGTGTGTGCTGACATCCCAGTTTTGGGTGCACACAGTTCCTCCAGGAACATGTACTAGCTAGCAGACTGTCTGCAGTTAACATCTGTATGGCTACACCACCTTGCAGGGTGCAGAAGGTGCACACTGACTGCCCTCTGCTGATGAATGTCAGATTGTAGTGGGGAGGCAGCTGAGCTGACTGGGCCCACTACCTATCTGCCACTGGCCCTGTCCCAAGTGCAGATCTTCAGCAGCTGTCCATTTGCCCCCAGAACTGGGGTTGCTGGTCCCACAGCCTGTCCTCATGTACCTCCACTGCCCCCCTTTTCAAAGGGTGAGAGTGTGGGTCTGTTGGGGGCAGATCATGTCCCCCACCCTGACCCAGAGAGGGTGGTTTGCTAAGTACATTGTTGCCATGTGAGCCCTGACACACCCCTGCTTTCTAAACAGGTGACCATAGCAAGCAGAGTGGATATGCACTATGTTCTGCGTATCATGGTCCTCAAAGGCCAGACATAACTGGCAATTACACATGGACAAAGAGATCTCCTAAAGGTGTCTGCAACAAATACCTGTCACACACTGGCACTGATGGAGACCTGCAGCATAGCCCACCTCGACCAACCCGGGTACTGTGGAACCTGGTGCTGGCCACTCCACCTCACCCTCAGGGTGAGCACAGAACACACACATTGGCATGGCCTGTGGGTACTCTGTGCCAGGAACACACACGGTCATTCCCCCCTACCAAGCTGACATGCTGTAGAGATGCATACCCCATCTGGTGAGAAGATGTAGACTGCTGTTCTGCATGTGAATTGCATTATGGGTACTGCTGGTTCTATCCTATCCTAGTAGCCACAGCAGACAGTTTTATAGTGACGTGCACTTTTTCTGTAGCCAGCCATAACTCCCATAGTGATGTAGCACAATGATTAATGCAATGACTTCAGTAGCAGAGGTCATAGGTTTGATTTCTCTCTGTTCCCCTTTTTTTTATGGCTGTCCTACACAACTACGTTTCATTCGTGTAACAGTCATATCTGTGCAGATCTGTGCTGCCGCCACATTATACCCTCTTCACTGTTGCCATCCATCCTTCTGTCCATCTATGTGTGTGTGCCAGCTGTGTGGTGTCCTGCCCTAATGTGCAGGCTGCTACCCCATGTCCTGCACTGGCACACTTTTCTGCATTGTGGCTCTTCATGCTTGCCTCTCCTGTGTCTGCTCTGCATGGCACTGCTCTCCTCTGTCCTCATGTCATTGCACTTATCCTGCCACCTCTACCTCCTCTAGTGGACACATATCCCCATCCTCTGCCACACACTGTCATTGTTGCACTGTACATTACCATCACCCTGTACATCGGTACAGCTGCCCCCGATATGTTTGTCCACTTTACCTGCTGCCACATGAACTGCACGCAGATTTGACTGGTCCCTGAGCTCCGTCATCTACTTCCTTCCATCACTTGTTCATTGCCTTTCCTTGGTACTCTGTGCAGTGTTATGGTTGCATCTGTGTTTGAGCCATATATTTCATGCTTGTGACTTTGGGGCACCTTTGTGCCCCTGGGCACCATCTCCTGTGTCACCTTGGCATCCCTGGGGCATCTTTCGCGGCACCTTAGGTTTGGCCAGCTTATGGGGCACCTTATATGCTGCCTTGGAGGGTGCCAACCTTTCCTGCTGCCCTCTGGGGCACATTATAACCTGACTTTGATGACGTGGTGCTTTATGATGTGCCTTATGGTGTGCCCTGAAAGGTGCATTAAGTTGCGGCACTGGGGTGAGGCTTTTTTGGCTGGCAGTGCAAATTTTTGGGATGTGTCTGACTGTTACAAGCAGGAAAAGTGATTGCTTCAGACAGTCTTTTAACTGAGCCCACTGGATCAGCAGTCAATGTATTAACCAGTGTGCTACACCTCTGTTGCTGTGATTACAGGTCAGCGCGCCTAATTAAGGCTAACACGCGTTAACGTGCCACGGCTCCCTCTATCGCGCGATAAGAGACTTTATCGCGTGATAACCCGAAATGCTACCTTAAGACCAGAACGCCCACTACCTTATATGGCATTCGTCAAGGTAAGACTGCAACTAACGCCGGTAACATTAAGACGGTTTAGAAAACATAACCCTATGACTGGGATATAGTATACTGGGATACAATATATTTAGAAAGGGCAGCTTAATCTGGAATAAGGAAATGGAACATCTTTTTGTACTGGTGTGATATACAGTCTATCTTCACAGGCACAAGAAATGGATAGGTGGTCATATTTTAGACCTGCTGTTTTTGCATAAAAATGCCTATTTTATTATGAATGCCCATGATGTGAAACCTGAGAGGTTCTGTGAACAGACCATCATATCCTTTACTTTAACTTGTATCCATGACTTAACCACCCAGCAATGGTTTATTTCTTAGGTGCGAACTCGCATATTGATTTAGATATTTTGGAGAACAATATCTCAAATTAAAGAATGGATCCATTCTGAGGGTGGAACCAGTCCCAGATTTTTTTTTTAAGTGCTGTCAAATCAATGCTGACCCCTGTGACCCTGCAGCCCCTGGGTTTCCTTGGCAAGGTACTATTGGAAGTAGATTGCCAAGCCTTTTCTTCTGAGTCAATGGAGGGTAAAGTGACTTGTCGAAGGTCACAAGGAGTGCCAATGTGAATCAAATCTGGATCTCTTAGGTACTAAGCCATTGCTCTAACCACTAGGTTACTCCTCTATTCCCAGGGATTAATGAGTGCTTAGCAACAGGAATGCTTTTTTGAATGAACTCTTGATTTAGCGACAGGAAAGGTACAGCAATTTTCTAATTAAATTAGCATGGAGGCAAAGCTAGTGCTACTGAGTGTGCAAAGTGTATGACTGCACAGGGCAGCATACTGAGAGAGGCGGCAGCTGCAGACCCAGCTTCATTATGTTGAACCATATAGGTCAGTGGCAGCAGGGGGAGCCGGGCTGTGGGCTTGCAGCAGCAGAGCTTCTGCTGTGGGGGGGGGGGGGGGTATGGCAATGGCAAAGCAACAGATTTGAGAGGGGCTGGCTGGCAATGGCAGAGCATCAGTAGCAGGGAGGATGCAGGCTGGCAGCAGGAGAGCATCAGAAGCAGTGGGAGGGGGTGCAGGCTGGCAACGGTAGAGAATTGGCAGCAAAGCAGCTTAACAGATTAACACTAGAAGCCCCAAAGTACGTCAATTGACGCAAATGCATCTTCAAAGTTGTATACCAGCGCCACTGCTAGAACCATGTCAGTCATGTTCCATGACTTTGTTAGCAAGGTCAAGATGTTCAAATATATGCATTGAAAATTAATAACAGATGCACCACCTAGCGGGAAAATTAATTTATACCTAGAAGCTTCAAAGTACATCAATTGCGCACTCAATTGTCTTGGATGCATCAATTGACATACTTTGGGGCTTCTAGGTTTAAATTCATGTTCCGACTAGGTGGCACATCTCAATCACTGATTACACTTTTACTCCGACATTACAAACAATAAACACATGATGACATCATGTAATGACGTCACATACTGCACGTATTTAACAAATAAGTAACTTCACATTAATTCACATCTGCATTTCATGCTAAATGCAGTCGTCGTGATAATGCGTCAACTGACACACTTTCTAGGTAAAATTCCTTTTGGGGCTTCTAGTGTTAACCAGTGAGGCTGCCTCACTGACTCATCCCTTTGTAGCAGATTTAAATAGCAATGGGAGCATTTTTCTTTGCTCCTGCAGATGTGCTGATTTCCAAGTCATCAGCACCATGATGTTACTAAAGGCAGTATCAAGCATTCCCTGTTTCTTGCAGGAAATTATTGATGCTGTCTTTAGAATTGCCACAGTGCCAATGTCTTAGAAAGCAGCACAGCCATAGGAGCAAAGAAAGCTGCTCCTGTGGCTGTTTAAATCTGCTGCAAGGAGCTGACAAACCTGAGAGTAGAGGCTGACTGGGAGTGAGACTGTGGCTGCAACTGAAGGGGGCGGGGCCCCGGGCCTGGAAGGAGGCTGATACTGGGGATGCTACTGGCACTGAAAGGGTGCTGGGGAGTGCTGACGATGGGTCAAGAATGGAGCTGATACTGGGGAAAGGGGGCTGGGAATATAAGGGCTGACACTGGAAGGTACTGGGAGGGAGGAACTAGGACCGGAAGTGGGTTGACGCTGGGAGTTTTCTGGGACTGGAAAGAGGATGATATTGAGAGGGTACAAGGACTTGAAGGGGGATGACACTTGGGAGGGTACATGGACAGGCAGGGGGTTGACACTTGGGGCTTACTGGGACAGGAAAGAGGATTATACTGAGAGGAGTACTGATACTGAAGGGGCTGACACTTGGAAGGGGTACAGGAAATAGGCTGATTCAGGATAAACTGGAAAGGGGGGAAAGAGGAAGAAGCTGGGAGAGTGAAAAGGGAGAAGGGCAAATGTGTGTTTAGAGCGGGGAGAAACAAGGTCATATATGGGGGAACATTGACATTGAGAAGTGCAAGAATGGATGCTGGGATAAGGAAGAGGAAGTACACGGTTAATGTTTATTGCAGAAGGAGGTAGATGGGTGAGTCAGCTACAGGGGATTAGATTCTAAGGTTGGATGGGGGAACAGAAAAAGACACACTCCCACTACCCAGCCAAACTTAGAATCTAAGTGGGCACTAATGGATTACAGAAGATGGGAGGGTGTGACTTGAGTATTGCTGGGGGAAGGTAGGTAATAAGAAATTGACCAGAAATTAGGAAGATGTGGAGACTAGGTACTGAGTATGAATAAGGCTGTGCAACCAAGTGCAGAAATATATGGAGAGGAGAGGGTTTGAATGACCTGAAGGGTTTGGGGAGAGGTTGAAAGGCAGTTGAAAAAGACTGAGTGCTATGGAGTGGGTGAGAGACAAAGGTGAGAGACAAAGGGACCAGTCTTTGAAGGTGAGAGAGGGTAGAAATGGGGGAGGTGTAAGGGTAAATGGAAGCCTAGATAGCAGTAAGATGTAAGAAAAGGGTTGGAGGTGGAGAGGGAATGATTGATAGATAAGGAGCTGGGTCTGCAGCAGGATCCAGGAAGGAACACTAAGCTTAAAAAAAAGTCTGTTCATTTATTTACATTCTCTTATATACTGTGCTATTCTGCATCAGTGTGGTTTACATTGAACAATCTGAAATTACATTGAACAGGGCATTATAACCTGGAGATAACTATTTTACAGGGAGCACGGGCTATGCAGGGTTAAGTGGCTTGCCCAAGACCACAAGGAGCACCTGTGGGACTAGAAACCCCAGTCCTTCTGGCCCAAGGTTGCTGTCCTCTAGTGGGATTTGAACCCCTGACCTTCTGGTCTGAAGTACCTTGCCCCAACCACTAGGCCACTCCTCCACACTGCTACCTTGGACAGGTATACAACAGCATTGGGAAACTGAATGAAAGGCTGGATTTGGGAGCAGTTGAGCTCCAGAGGCAGAGAAAGAGGAGAATCAGTCCAGCAATCCTCTTTGGAGCTCCTCCCACGTGCTCTTGGCACAGTGAGACAGCTTTGGATTTCTCCTGCTGTGGGCGGAGGGAGGAGGATTGGTTTGGTGTTCCTCTATTGAGGCTCCTCCCCCCTGCTCGGCTGTTGGCTGGCATCACACTCCATTGCAGTGTTTGAAGGTGGTTGAGCTCCAGAGGGACGGGGGAGGGGGATCGGTCCGGCAATCCTCTGATGGGGCTCTTCCCACCTGCTCTTGACATGGTGAGATGGCTTTGGATTTCTCCTGCTCTTGGCACACCTGCGCCTGGTGGTCCCACGCCTGAGGGCCTCGCAAGAGAGCCCTTAGGCAGGGTCCTTGGGGTGGTGACGAGGGCAACAGACACTGGCATCTACCATCTACATTCCCTACCTCACTACCACCATTTTGTACAGACCCGCAGCCCCTTCATCCCAACTTCCTCAGTCATTCTCACCATTTCCTACTCCTGACTTCGTCCTCCTCACCACTCTTGCCCCCCTCCCTTCCATCCCCACTCACCATCACTCACAAAGTATTGCACACCGGTACCCCCCAATACCTAGCAGACCTTATTCACCATCAGCACATTCCCCACCTCCTCTGGTCTGCTCATGGGAATTGTCTCTTTCTCCCCTCTCCTACCCGGGCCTATCTCGAACTTACCCGCCATTCTGCATTCTTCTTTCTAGGCCCTGCACTCTGGACCTCCCTACCACATACCCTCTGCACTGAACTCTCATTCCCTGGTTCAAGACTATGCTCAAGACCCACCTCTTTTACTTTGCCTTTGACTTCCCTCTCCCCAACCCCTAGGGCTTTTCTCCCTTAGTCAATCCCCCACCTTCCTTCCATGTCTGTCTGATGCATCTCTCCTCTTATTTTCTGTCTGTCTCTACATCTATTGCTTTCCTGTCTAAACAATGGTGTTCCTTTCTTTCTTTACCTGCAGTCCTATTAATTGTATACCACTCTGATGCTTTGCTTGGGCAGTATATCAAGTGCTATAATAAAGAAAAAGATAACGATTAGGGTCCAGAGTTGCTACATCTTGCCCACAGCACTCTGTAGCACTGAGACAACTGAGCAGGCATCGTGAACTCCTCTGTCAGGAGATATTAGACTTGAGGAGGGGGGGATAAAAGGAATATGCTTGACCAGGACCGTACCGAGCCCTGTGCAAGCGGTGCGGCTGCACAGGGCACAAAGACTTAAGGGGCGCATTTTGACTCTCTGCCATTGCCTGCCGCCGCCACTTTAGCGGTGGCAGGCAGCGGCAGAGAGCCGAAATGCGCCCCTTAAGTCTTCTCGCCAGCACACTAAGCAGGTCTGGTCTCTCCGGGAGGGTCCAGTCCTGCTTAGTGTACTGGTGAGTTGCACATTGGGTGCGCGCCTCTTCTCTCCTGCCCCCATAAAGTGGCTAGATGGAGGTGCGGGAGGGGGGGGCACGCGCCCGATGTGCAACTCGCACAGGGCGTTTTTCACTGTCAATACGGCCCTGTGCTTGACTGAGGGGGAAAGAAGGAGAAGGGGAAATGGGCAATGCTGGACAGAGGGGGAAGGGGAAAGGAGGCAATGCTGGACAGAGGGTAGAAACTTGACTGAGGAGAGAGGGAGAAGGGGAACAGTGGAGATATTGGACATGGTGAAAGAAGCCATGGAGGTGGGTTGGCAAAGTGATAAGTAAGAAGATGCTGTAAATAAAGCTGGGGAGGTGGCAAAAGGGGACTGTAAGAGACTTGGGAGCATGTTTACTAAGATTAGCAAGTGTTATATGTGTCCACTGCCCATCCATTTCTATGGGCCGAGGCAGCAGTTAACATGTGTTAATCTTTAGTAAGCATGCTCCTTGGTGATGATAACAAACAAGAAAGGGATTAGAGAAAATGACTCCCAGGGAAGATACTGGGGCTGATGAGGAAGTGAAGGAGGGTGGGTGATGACTGGGAAGGGAGTGAATAGAGAGGGTGTCAGTGGAGGAGGAGGGAGGATTGGTGAAAGACATGAATGAGATGCTGGGAAAAGAGTGAGATGGCAAAGGGAGAATTAGGGGGAGGAGAAAATAGGCTGGGAATGAGATCATTAAATGAGGTGAAAAGTCGATAGGTGGAAGGTAAAAAAAAAGGAGATGAGTACTGGAAGGCAAGAAGGAGGGTACAGTTTGAGTGATCAGGCAGAATAGAAATAAATGGAGGAAAGAAATGAAAGGAAAAGATCACTGTCTGAGTCAGATGTAAGGGAGGAATGGAAAAAACTGGAAGAGAGGAGAAATGGTAAATGGGTAGCACATCCTGGAAATATCAGGGGAATAAACAGGAAGAAGAAAGTAGAAAACAGAGACTGGGACCAACATGATTAAAAAAATAAAATGTTCAGACGACAAAGGTAGAAACAATATTTTGTTTTCAATTAATTGCAAATTTGTATCTCTGTCTTTGCATTTGCTCAGTATACAAAAAATACATTTCTGTTACTGTCTGTTCATTGTTGCACTACATGCAGCATTAGGGGCGGCCCAAGAGGGGTGCGGGGCCATGTGCGGAGATTAATTGTGGGGCCTCAATTTGCATAGGGAGCCTCAATTGCATAAATATTTGCAGAATGTTAACATGCATTTTTAGTAAACATGCTTCTTAATGAGTGTCTGGATAAAGAAAGACTAAAAGATTTCTATGTTACTATATTCCAGTGCCAACCGCCAGGCCCATTAGGAAGTACTATAAACACTGACCATTTAGAACTCATAGCAAATCCACCATATCATAACAGCTCTGCCAGGACTCACAAAGCACCAAACCCTACCTATCAAAAGGCAACACTGCAAATATTAAACCAATTCTTCTCAGAGTATACCAATGATTCTCCTTCTGGGGAAAGTGAACAAGTGACTTGGTCTAATAGTATCTACATGAACAGAATACCTCAGCTTGGTTAAAATGCAGAACATAGACCGTCACCAAAGAACAAGGGATCACAATTTAGAAATAGGAAGACAATAATTAAACTGGGACCCCCAAAAGCCAAACTTGGGATGCACGACAACACTGGAGAAATAAAACTATAAATTAATTTTCTCTTGTACTAAACAAAACACAAAAGACGTTAAAAATGCACATTTCCCAGAGCTGATATATTCCAGCTAATAAATTCAAAATAAAAAGTATTTTTCTACCTTTTGTTGCTTGTGCGTTTTCTTTTTCAGTTGCAATTGCTCCAGTCACTTTCTTCTCGTTTCTTCTTGTCTTCTGCGAGCTATCCATTTGTCCTTTCTTCTCTTTTAGATTTTTTTCCAAATGTTTTCTCTATATCTGCTTTAACATACTGATCTTTCCCCTTTTATTTATTTATTTATTTAACTGTATTTATATCCCGCCTTTCTCCGGGTCAAAGCGGTGCAACAGTGAGTGGGGGGAGGGGGTGGACAATAATCAGCTTCTGGGGGTGGGGGCTATCACCAGGAGTCCAACATTAATGATTTTAACCAATACTTGGGATATAGACATAAACGTTGTGTTACAGTCTCTTAGAGCATATGTTCATGGAGGTGAACTAGGGGGGGGGGGTTTGGGGGGTGGTCAGGGGTGGGTGCTTGTTTCTGGTCCGAGGTATTCCCGGAATAGGCCGGTTTTTAGCTGTTTCCTGAACGATGAGGGGTCTCTATTGCATCTGATGTGATTTGGTAGAGAGTTCCAGAGGGTTGGTGCATACAGTTTAAAGGCTCTGTTGCAGGTCCGTTGATTGCATTTGGTTTGCTTATGGGGGATGGTGAGGGAGTTGTTGGAGGTTTTACTCTTTCCTCCATTTATTTCCTTATTCTTATTTATTTATTTATCTATTTCTTCTATACCGCCCCTTCCAGAGATCAGGGGCGGTTTACATGGAACAATTTAACAGTTTTGTATACGTTCGTATAACATTACATTGAACAAGAACTTTATTTATTTATTCCTTTATCATCCACTAAAATTTCACCCTTCCATTCTCAATCTCCACTTACTCTTCCAATACCCGGCCCATCATAGACTTTTCTTCCCTCCCACACAAACTATCTTTCCCCCTCTCCATTCTCATTCCCCATCCCTTTCTAGTCCTCCCCCAAAATCAGCGCCCTTATAGTTCTAGACCCACCCAGCATCTGTCCCCTTCTAGTCCCAGTCTCCCAAGCTTCCACATCCGCCCATTTCCAGTCCTAGCCCCCCATATGTTGTTTTCCATTTCCATTCCAGCCCCCCATCAGCCCATTTCCACTCCATGCTCCCCCATCAGCCCATTTCCAGCCCTATTCCAACTCCTATCAGCCCACACCCAGTCCTATTCCAGCGCCCATCAGCCCATTTCCAGTCCTATTCCAGCCCATCACCCATTTGCAGTCCATGTTCCCCCCATCAGCCCATTTCTAGTCCTATTCCAGCTCATCAGCCCATTTCCAGTCCTAGCCCCCATATGCTCTTTTCCAGTTCCATTCCATTCCTCCATCAGCCCATTTCCACTCCAAGCTCCCCATCAGCCAATTTCCAATCCTAGCCCCCTTGTCAGCCTACTTTGTCCTATTCCAGCCCCCATCAGCCCATGTCCAGTCCTAATCCAGCTCTTCATCAGCCCATTTCATCTGTCCCCCCCACCATCACAGCCCATTTGCAGTCCTATCCCCCCCAACATCACAGCACATTTTCAGTCCGTCCCCCCATCACAGCCAAATTGCAGTTTGTTCACCCCTATCACAGCCCAATTGCAGTCCATTTCCCCCCACACCATCACAGCCCATTTCCAGTCCGTTTCCCCCATACCATCACAGCCCATTTCCAGTCCATTTCCCCCATCACAGCCCAATTGCATTCCCCCCCCCCAATCACAGCCCATTTCCAGTTGGTTCCCCCCACCATCACAGCCCATCCAGTCCTAGCCGCCTCCCTCCCCCTCCGAAGAGCCCTGCGCCATCTAAGGGGCTGCAGAGGGAGCCGGAGAAGCTCGCACGAGGCCCTGTCTCCCTCTAACCAGCCGCCAGCGTGAAGAGCCTTTACCTTCATGCTGATTGCTGTTTTAATGAAGCCGCGAATGCCGGGAAAGGTTAAAGGCAATGCCCTTTAACATCTCCTGGCATTTGCGGCTTCATTGAAACAGCCACCAGCGTGAAGGAAAAGGCTCTTCATGCTGGCGGCTGGTTAGAGAGAGCTGGGGCCTCGTGCAGGCTTCCCCGTTTCCCTCTGCAGCCGTCCATTGAGCGAGAATGTGGTTCACGCGGGAACCCATGAAGCGCGGGGCCCTGTGCGACCAACATTCTTGCTCAATGGATGGGCCGGCCCTGTGCAGTGTCTGACTTCTTGGGGTTTCCAGTTAAATGAATGTTTGCATATTTCTACAGTATTTCTAGTTTGTGGTCCCTTGCTTTGTATTTGGTGAAAGGCTGTCTGTGTTTTACATGTCTAACTGAGGTGAGATGTTCTGCTAGTATTTCCTTCTGTGCAGGGATCTGTAACAGTCCTGCTTGTTCATTTCTCCCAATATGAGGTGTATTGTTGTCCTCGGGCTCAATATAATATTTGCAGTGCTGCCTTTTCATTGGTAGGTTTGGCGCTGTGAGAATCCTGACAGTGCAGGTTGGCTATACGTTCTGAACGAGCAGGATTTTATAGTACTTCATAATGTACCTGGAAGTTGGTATTAGAGGGAAACTGGGTAGAAGTAGCCTTTCTGTAACCTCACTACATGTGTACATGGTGTTCAAGCACTTACTGTTGAAACAAAAGAGAAGCTCCTGAAGAGCTCCATTGGAATCCACTGGGGTGGGGTGGGGCGGGTGGGCAGCACAGTAATGATTTGCACAGGGCAGCATAAATGGTAGCACCAACCCTGAATGGAGGCATAATATTCCCTAGTATAATCATGACCTTAAGGAGGTAGAGGGGCCTGAGGCATTTAGAAGTTTGTGGCATAAAAGTACAATAGATGCAGATAAGATTAGCTACTCACATTTAATGCAAGAGTACCATAAGAAGGTGCAAGAAGCAAAACAAAGCTTATGCAAAGAAAATCTAGGCTACACAATAGGCCTAGGAAACCCATTCACTTCTTTGACTGGATGATCTGACAGTTGGACTGAAGGAGAGTTCTAATTGCAGGATGCACAGGGAGGGGCCAAGTGACAGTCTGACTCCACCCGATGCATCTCAGGATGCACCATGTGGGGCCAGGTGCTGCCTTTTTTCAGTATGACGGTGCAGGAGCAGGAGCGTGTGGGCAGCCTCCCACTCATTTGCAAAGGTACTGTGAGGAGGAAGGGGATAAGGGTTTGGAGCTGCTGGTCCTCTAGGGAATATTTTTAGTTGGGTGGGTGAGGGGTTCGGGGCTGCTGAGCTACTAAGGAATATTTTTAGTTGTGTAGGTGGGGGGTTTGGGACACCTGAACCACCAAGGTTATTTTCTGTTGAGCAGATGGGGGGATCAGGGTCACTTGACCACCAGGGATTTGCTTTTTGTCAGGGATTTCCCCTCAGATGACCCAGGCATCGGAGAAAGCACCCAATGCCATCAGAATACTGTCAGGGACACGTGCTAAACATTTAAGCAACCTCAAGACCAGGCTTAGAGATATTGGCACTAAGGCTGGTTAAAATATCCTTTACGTATTTTTCTGCATTGGGTAGACAATATTAGCATGCCATGTTAATATACACAACTCATTTGCATATAATTTAAATACCCCTGGCATTATGTGTGTATTAGTTTTTCCTTTTCATGTTTACACACATGTCCATCTCTTTGCTGCATTTGGCTGTGGCAGTAATTGTGCCTAAAAGTGGCGTTATCTGTGCTTAAAGGCTATGCTAGTTTTCTGCATTGGCCCGTTAGCTTGTATGCTCTCTGAGGATGGGAAAATAACTACTGCACCTGAATGAACATCTACTGGAAAGGTGTGAGTTAAATACTAAATACTAACAGATAGAAAAGGCGATGGCGAAAGCCAGAAGGATGCTAGGGTACATAGGGAGAGTAATGGCCAACAGGAAGAAGGAGGTAATAGTGCCTCTGTATAAGTCTCTGGTGAGATCTAATTTAGTGCAAGTCTAGAAACCACACCTTCAAAAGGATTTAAACAAGGTGGAGTTGGTGCAAAGGGTGGCTACCAAAATGGTCAGTGGTCTTCGTCATAAGACATATGGGGACAGACTTAGGGGTATGTTTACTAAAGTTTCTTAACGTGCGCGCCACGTTAGTCTGCAGGATGCCATATAAGGAGTGGGCGGTCCGGTCAAAAATAGCAAAACGGGATTAGCGCGCACGCTCTTGTGCACGCGCACATTAGCGCATGAGTAACGCGCGTGGGCAGCATAAGCAGGAGCGCTGATGTGCAAACATAAGAACAGGGCTGCGGTACAATGGTGAAGACACTAACAGATGGTGCAGGGGTCATGGGTTCAATCCCCCACTGTGCCCAACAAATACAGCTGGCTGAAACACTACCATTTATGTGTAATATTGCATTATGAGGCATTTTAATTTTATTTTAATTACTGCTGCTAGCAAACGCACTCTCAAAGCACTGTAACATAAGGTGCTGCATAAGGCACCCCATAAGGTACCACAGAAGGCACATTTTAAAGTGCACTGTCCACCACGGCACCCTACAATGTTGCTTAAAGGGTGGCCTATAGGGCACCATATAGGGTGCCCTATGAGGCACGGCAAGGTCATAGCACTGTTTTTGATGGCAGCACTGTGCATTTAAACACATGAAAATCTTAAGTAGGTGCGCTGACATGCAAAGGGAATCAGCAGTGTAGCACAATGGTTAAGGCACTGACTAATAATACAGGGGTCATGAGTTCAATCCCCAGTGTGCCTAATATGTAACATTAGCTGAGGCATCAGCTTTGACATGTAAGTATTGTTTCCTGTGGCACTTTATTTGTATTTTATTAATTGCTGCCAGCAAACACACCCTCACGTGCCGTAACCTAAGGTGCCGCATAAGGCACCCTATAAGGCACTCCATAGGGCACATTATAAAGTGCACTGTCCGCCATGGCACCCTATAATGTCCCCTATAGGGCACCCTATCAGTCGCTCCATAGGATACTGTATAGTGCACCTTATATGGACGGTAAGGATAAGGTGCCCTATAGGGCGTCCTATAAAGCGCCCTCTGAGGCACCTTATGGGTACAGTATGCTGAGGGTGTTTTTGCTGGCAGCACTAATGTACATTAAAAATAGATAATGCTTTAGACAGCCCTATCAAATAACCCCACTGTGGGTTTGAACCCATGACCTCTGGCTCTACTAGTAGTGAAGTAACCAGTGGGCTACAGCTCTATAGCTGCTAACAAACACCTGGCTGGCTGCAGAAGGACTGCAAATCACCACACAAACAGTCTGCTGTGGTCACCAGGATAGGGTTAACCCACCCATACCCATGATGCACTGCACATGCAAATCAGCAGTCTACAGATGATCACAAGATGGGGTATGCACCCCCACAGCACCTTGGCCTGGTAGGGGGAACTGACCGTGTGTGGTACTGGCACAGAGTAGCTACACACTGTCACATTGTGCAGGTACTGCACTCACCCTGAGGGTGAGGTGGGGCTCCCAGCACCAGGTCCACAGCAGAGATAGGCCATGCTGCAGGTCCCCAGCAGTGCTAATGTGTGCAATAGGTAGTTTCTGCAGACACATCTTGGATATGTCTGTATGTCTCAGTCAGGTGTATCCCCTATGGACCCCTAGCAGTAACCCCACTGTGGGTTTGAACCCATGACCTCTGGTTTCACAGGCAGTGAAGTAACCATTGGCCTACAGCTCTATAGCTGCTAGCAAGCTCCTGGCTGGGTGCAGAGATCCTGCAAGTCACCACACAGACAGTCTGCTGTGGTCACCAGGATAGGGTTAGCCCACCCGTACCCATGATGCACTGCACATGCAAATCAGCTATCCACAGATAAACACAAGATGGGGTATGCACCCCCACAGCACCTCGGCCTGGTAGGGGGAAGTGACCATGTGCACCCCCAGAGCACCTCGGCCTGGTAGGGGGTACAGACCGTGTGTTTTACTGGCACAGAGTAGCTACACACCGTCACATTGTGCGGGTATTGTGCTCACCCTGAGGGTGCAGTGAGGCGCCCAGCACCAGGTCCACAGCACCTTCGATGGTTGAAAGAGGCCATGCTAGAGGTCCAAAGCAGTGTTAATGTGTGAGATAGGTAGTTTCTGCAGAAACACCTTGGATATCTCTGTCTGTCTCAGTCAGGTGTATCCCCTATGGACCCCTAGCAGAATCATGTACTACCACCCTTCTCCTCCAGGGCTGAGGGTGGCAAACAGGGTCTCCCATCAAAAGATCCACATTCTACCTCCCTGCAATGTTGGCAGTAGAGGGGACTATCAACCCCAGTCCTGCTGAGGAAAAGACACCCTCCAGGGCAATAAATGCAGCTCTGTACATAACCATAACACAATAGCAGACAGACATTAGGCCTGTATATGCTAAGCTGCACCCCACCACTATCTGATATTCTCCTGCAGCACACCTTCAGCCGCTGCACCCTGCAAGGCACTCCAGCAAGACACATACCAGCTTCAAAAGTCTGCTAGTTAGTCCATAGTGCATGTTCATGGTGGAAATGCATACACCCAGAACTGGGATGGCAGCATACACAAAAAGCAGATAAGTCAGTGACTGGGCCCCAAAAGGAAACCCATAAATATCACATGAGAGAAATACTATATAACACTATGGGGGTCCCTAGCCATGCTGTCGTCACTGCACAGTCAGGGTGAGAGTGATCTCCCAGCAGGACATACTGAGGTCACCCTGTCTGTGTAGGTGGTGGCCGGGCACTAAAATGTCGCAGTCAGTGCCCTATGCCCTGTGCAGATGCACCCTGGCCAGGCCACCCTGTCCGGGCTATACCCATGGTACCCTGCTCCTCATTATGCACATTGGCAGGCCAATACTGCCAACAGTGCTGGCAGTGTGGGCTGTGGAAGGTGTTTGCAGCCACCACACACTGTATAGACAGACACACACTCTGACACCTATGCCAGCATTGTGCTACTATAGAGGAGTTCAGCAGCCATGCCCACAACACCAGTCCTGGGCACAGTACAGGCATGGATATGGTACGCAATACTGTTGGGGGTCACTCCCCAGGGTGGTAAACACTGTCAGAGACCAGACCTGAAGCACACACCGCAGACATCAGAATGATTGTTATGATGGAGCGCAATCAGAAACTGTGCTTAACGTAGGAATTTCTATCTGCCAGTACTCATAGCAAACGTTTGAGAGCTGTGTACCATATACCCAGGTGTAGGGTTGCATTGCTAAGGTATGCAAGTGCTAGTATTGGGAGATGCACGCAGGGCCCAATGTCCTGCCTCTCCAGGAGGCATTGGCCAATGAGGCCTGTGGGTGTGGGTGTGGCTGTGTCTGCCCCTGTTGGCTGCTGCTTTACGGCAGAGGTTCCCAACTCCAGTCCTGGTGTGTTAAACACTGTTCGGGTTTTCATGCTGTCCCTCATGAATATGCATGAGCTACATCTGCATACCATGGGGGTGGTACATAGATATGCAGCACAGGCATCTTTATTAGAGGCAGCATGGAACCTGAATGGTGTGTGGCCCTCCAGGACTGCATTTGGGAGACTCTGCTCTAGGTAATGCGCCTGTTTATGGTGTCTGTGCTAGGTGGGGTAAAATATAGGCGTATTAACCATGCGTATTTTCTCAGCAATAAAGGTTTGTCCTTACTATCACTGTTTAGTTGTGGGAAAAATATGTGGACTGGATTGGCACTAGCCCTAGCTGGGCTTTGAACCTGTGATCATCTGTTCTTGCACACACTGTCTGTGTGCACTGCACCACCATGTTGCCACAGATATGCTGCATTCCTTGGGGTGTCCATGACTGTACATCCGACAGAGCCTGTCTGTTGCAGTGGACGGTGCCAGCCTGCACAGGGCTAGGCCACTGTCTGCTGTGGCTAGCAGTCACTGCCCCCTCCACCACCTGTACCCTTCCGCCAACATGCATATGACCTGATTGAGGTGTGGCACTCCAGGACTGCATTTGGGGGACTCAGCTGTAGGTAATGGCCCTTGTTATGGTGTGTGTGCGGTGTAGGGTAAAATATAGGTGTTTGAACCATGCTTCTTTTCTCTGCAAAAAATGAGTGTCTTTACTATTTCTGTTTAGTGGTGGGTAAAATGGAGGGGACTGGGGTGGCAGGAGCTGCAGCTGGGATTTGAACCTGTGACCTTCTGGTCCTACAGGCACTGGCTGTGTCTGCTGCACCACACTGTGGCCACAGAGACAGTGCAGTCCCTGGAGATAGGATACCTGGCCGAACGGGTCAGAAACCCTGCTCTGCACAGTTTTACTGTGGGCTCGTTCACCTTGTAAGGAGACAAAAGGGCAAATAAACCTCAAAAATGACCTCATAAAAAGGGAAATAAAACATAACCAAGCTGGGCAACAGTGATATCAATGGGCAACATTAAAAAACACTCCCAGGAAAGCTCCAAAAAAATGAAATGATTTTTGGAAGAGTCTACGGAGCATAGACCCTTCCAAAAATCATTTCTTTTTTTCTGGAGCTTTCCTGGGAGTGTTTTTTAATGTTGCCCATTGATATTACTATTGGCCAGATGGATTATAATTTTTTAGAATTTTGTTGTGGTCATTTTCATGTTTTATTTGCTATTTTGTTCTGTGCACATGTATCACACTGCTCACGTTTTGCAGGTTTCCCCGGTTTTGTTGTACATTGCTGACGTAAATGGTTTCTCTTCCCTTTAAATCGGCTCTAACGCGAGGTTTTCACTCGCGGTATTTTTAAGCTTGAATTTCAGCCACGCTCCTGTGCGGGGAGCCTCTCCCCTCCCACTCTCCACCCATTGACCCATCCCTCCGCCCCTCGGGAGCCTTCCTCTGCCCTCGGAATGCCTTTCCACGCCTCTATCGCACTCCAGCGCGCCGCGCACTTGTGCGGGCCCATTAGTGCAGTGCGCACGTGTGCGGGGCACAAAAATGCACTATTAGCGTGCGCTAAGGTACCTTAGTGCATGCTCAAGTGCGCCCCGCACAATTGCGCGGTTTAGTAAACATACCCCTTAGTAAACATACCCCTTAAAGATCTCAATATATATATTTTGGAATAAGACGGGAGAAGGGAAGATATGATAGAGATATTTAAATACCTCCATGGTACAATATAAATGCATAGGAGGAGAGCCTCTTCAATTGAAAGAAAACTCTGTAATGAGGGAAAGGAGTAATTTGCAGAATTAATTCCTTTACAGAAAGAGTGGTAGGTGTGCGGAATGCTCTCCCAGTGGAGTTAGTAGAGACAAAGACTGTATCTGAATTCAAGAAGGCATGGAACAAACAGAGAAAATATCTAAAGGAAAAAAAAGGGACTCTAGAGCTTAGCAGTTGGTATTGAAGGGCAGACTGGGCTAGCTGTATGGTCTTTATCTGCCATCATGTTTCTATGTTTAAAATAATTAGGTCCCTTAGGTGCTCTATGAATACTTTTAAAGAACCTTTGCCAGAAGAGAAGTAGCTTGCAAAGTTTTTAACAGCTAAGGTTGCTGATCTTAGATAATTTGGCTGGGTGTCAAAACCCACATCAAGAAACTTAAATAAGACCAGTGTTCTGGCATTGCATTAGATGGGTTTGAAAAACTCATTTCATCTAGTTTGCCATCTGGACCCATGCCTTTTTGAGGTACTGAAAATTTTTTCATAGAGCTTTCTTACTCTCTCCTGGTTGAACTGATAAATTATTTTTTATTATACGGCACCTACTAAGTATCTCTAAAGAAGGCAGTGATATCAATGCAGATCCTGCGGACATTATCCAATATCATCCGATATCCAACCTTCCAATTCTGGCAAAAAATTGGCAAGGAGTATATTTAACTTCAGCTAACTGTTTATCTGGAAGATAATTATCTTTTTAGCCCACTCTAGGGAGGCGGCTGAATAAGGAGTAGCATAGAATCTTTGATGCCATCAATGATGCACTAATGTAGCAAAATGGTGCTCTCCTATTGTAAGATATGACCAACACCTTTGACTGAGCATCTAGAAGTTTTGGCCTGAACAATTTTATAATGGTCTGGTTTAAATCTTTGTTTGACTAGCAAAGAATAAAACATATGTTATGGAGAAAAGGAATCATCCTGGAAACTGCTGATTTCTGGTGTTCCACAGGGCTTCTCATTGTCTACTATGTGGTTTAACATCTACATTTTAACTTCTGTTTTATGGAAAGAAAATGGGTGGAAATTCTGGATCTATACAGATAGCTTTCACATTTTTGCTCCTGCTGGTATTCTCTGCCCTAAAAGAGATTATCCTATAATGCTTGTTAAGGCATTGTTGAAACAGAATAACATTGAATTTAAAAAAAAGTGTCCCAAATGCCCCTGAGTACAGAGCAGACAGAGCTTAAAAATTCCAAATTATCCCTGCCGATCAATAGCAGATTAATATGAATTAAATACAGCCTCTAAAATGTTTGTATGCAAATTCTAGAAATCTAAAAAGAAAGATGGGATAGTTAGAATATATAGCACTAAATGAGAGTTTAGATATAATTGGTATCTCAGAGACATGGTGGAAGGAAGACAACCAGTGGGGCATTGTGATATCTGGGTACAAAACTACATCGTAATGATAGAGCAGATCAAATTGGTGGAGGGGTTGCGCTCTTTGTTAGAGTCACAAAGGATTAAAGTTTTGCAAGAAACAAAATTCACTGTAGAATCTCTATGAATTGAAATTCCATGTAATAAGGGGAAGGGGAAGGCAATGGCCATGGGGATGTATTATCGACCGCTTGGCCAGAATGAACAAATGGATGATGAAATGTTCAAAGAAATTAAGGAAGCTAACAAAAGTTACATAACAGTAATAATAATGGATGATTTCAATTACCCCAGTATCAACTGGGTCAGAGTCATGGCAGGACATGCTAGGGAGAAAACGTTTCTAGATGAAATACATGACTGCTTCTTGGAGCAACTGGTTCATGAAATGACCAGAGGGTAAGCCATTTTGGCCTTAGTCTCTGGTGCAAGAAATAAGGGTGTTGGGGCCATTTGGCCATAGTGATCATAGCATGAACGCATTTGAGCTAATAAATGGAGGAGGGAGGGTAAAGAATCTACAGTACTACCTTTTAACTTTCAAAAGGGAGACTATAATAAAATGAGGAAAATAGTTAAGAAAAAACTAAAAGGAACAGTTGCAAAGGTTAAAGATTTAGACCAAGCTTGGGTCTATTTAAAAATACTATCTTGGAAGCCCAGACCAGCTGTATTCCATGCTTTAAGAAAAGTAGAAGGAAGTCCAAAAAACTGCTAGCATGGTTTAAAGGTGAGGTCAGAGAGGCTGTTGTTGACAAAAAAGCATCTTTCGGGATAAGGAAAAAGGAGCCAAATGAGGAAAAATGGAAACAAAACAAGCACATGCAAGTTAGATGCAAGGCATTGATAAGACAGGCAAAGAGAGAATTTGAGAAGAAGCTTGCATTGGAAGCAAAAATGCATAATAAAGACTTTTTCAAGAACATTCATAGCAAAAAACCTGTGAGAGAGTCAGTTGGACCATTAGATGATAAAGGGGTAAAAGAGGCACTAAGAGGGGACAAGACCATAGCAGAAAGACTGAATGAATTCTTTGCTTCGGACTTTACTGAGCAAGATGTAGGGATATTACTCATGACTGAAATGGTATTTAAAGGTGATGCTGCAGAAGAATTGAAAGAAATATCGATATACTGAGAAGATGTATTACAACGGATGGTATATATCCAAGGGTGTTGAAAGTACTGAAATATGTGATTACAGACCTACAATTAATAATCTGTGAACTATCATTAAAATCATCTGCAATACCTGATGATTGGAAAATGGCCAATGTAATGCCAATTTTTAAAAAGTGTTCCAGGGGTGATCCGGGAAACTACAGACCGGTGAGCCTGACATCAGTACCGGGAAAAATGGTAGAAACCATCATAAGGAATACAATTACTGAACATATAGATAGTCATGGCTTAATGGGAGACATCCAACATGGCTTTAGTCAAGGAAGGTCTTGTCTAACTACTCTGTTATGTTTTTTTGAAGATGTGAATGAACACATAAACAAAGGTGAGTCGGTTCATATAGTGTATCTGGATTTTTAGAAAGCCTTCTACAAGGTCCTTCATGAGAGACTCTTGGGGGGTATGTTTACTAAACCGTCTTAACGTGTGCCCGGCGATAGTCTTTTATCTTTATCTTTATCTTTATTTGAGGCATTTGATAGATCGCCCTGTGCCGAGGCGTTAGGGCGGTATACAATAAAATAAGGCTGCTAGAAAACACAGGAGGAAAAGAACGCCAATAAATAACAGGAGAGATATAGAAAAGAGGGAGGAAATATAGAACAAAACAAATATCAACACAGACTACAATTATACGGACCAAGAAGATGGGAGAATGGGGGAGGGTAAGGAGGGGATAGATAGGGCTAAATAATTGGTGTAGAAGATGTCCAGAAATTCACAGAGAGTTATGAGGAAGGAGGGGCCGAAGGTCTAATAATGAATGAGAATTAATGAAGAACTTATTAGAAACTGTGTAAATGGTTAAGAGGGGCCGGGAAGATCAAAAGCCTGATGGAAAAGATGGGTCTTGAGGAAGGCTTTGCATCGATGAAAGGACAGTTCAGCGCGGAGGGGATGCGGGAGAGAGTTCCATAAAGCAGGACTAGCAAAGAAGAAGGCAGCATGGCGGGTTGACTCAAGGTGGGCGTTTGTGGGGGATGGAAGAAAGAAACGGTTACCATGAGAGGAACGGAGAAGGCGAGGCATAGGCTGGAGATAAATGAGATCTGCTAGGTACTGAGGGGTACTAGTGTGGAGAGCTTTATGTGTCAGGATAAGAAGTTTATAGAGATAGCGAAACTTGATGGGGAGCCAATGAAGAGAAAGAAGGCAGGGGGTGACATGGTCGTGAGGAGAGGAGAAAGTGAGAAGACGGTGTGCAGGCTGCCATAAAAGGAGTGGGTGTTTCAGTCTTAAAGTAGCAAAACAGGATTATCGCGCGATAACACGCGCTGCTGCACACATTATCGGGCAAAGAGCCGCTAAGCGTGTCAACGCACGGTAATCTTAAGTAGGCGCCCAGACATACAAGCATAGAAACAGAGGTGTAGCACAATGGTTAATACACTGACTGATGATATAGGGGTCATGAGTTTGATCCCCCAGTATGCATAAGGCTGGCTGAGGCATCAGCTTTGAAATGTAAGTATTGTTTCTTGAGGCATTTTATTTGTATTTTAATTATTGCTGCCAGCAAACACACCCTCGTGTGCTGTAACCTAAGGTGCCGCATAAGGCACCCTATAAGGCACGCCATAGGGCACATTATAAAGTGTACTGTCTGCCACGGCACGCTATAATGTCCCCTATAGGGCACCCTATAAGGTGCTTCATAGGACACCTTATACGGCACCTTATATGGACTGTAACCATAAGGTGCCTCAGAAGGCACTTTAAAGGGCACCTTATAGGGCGCCCTATAAAGCGCCTTCTGAGGCACCTTATGGTTACAGTACTCTGAGGGTGTTTTTGCTGGCAGCACTAATGTACATTAAAAATAGACAATTCTTCAGACAGCCCTATCAAATAACCCCACTGTGGGTTTGAATGCATAACCTCTGGCTCCACAGGCAGTGAAGTAACCAGTGGGCTACAGCTCTATAGCTGCTAACAAACCCCTGGCTGGCTGCAGAAGGACTGCACGTCACCACACAAACAGTCTGCTGTGATCACCAGGATAGGGTTAACCCACCCGTACCCATGATACACTGCACATGCAAATCAGCAGTCTACAGATGATAACAAGATGGGGTATGCACCCCCACAGCACCTCGGCCTGGTAGGAGGAACTGACCGTGTCTGTTACTGGCACAGAGTAGCTACACACCGTCATATTGTGTGGATACTGTGCTCACCCTGAGGGTGAGGTGGGGCACCCAGCACCAGGTCCACAGCACCTTCCATGACAGAAATAGGCCATGCTGAAGGTCTCCAACAGTGCTAGTGTGTGAGATAGGTAGTTCTTGCAGACACACCTTGGATACATCTGTATTTCTCAGTCAGGTTTAGCCCTTATGGACCCAGAGGTGGATTATGTACCACCACCCTCTGAGGCTGGGAAACAGGGTCTCCCACCAACAGATCCACATTCTACCTCCCTGCAATGGTGGAAGTAGAGCAGCCCATCAACCCCAGTCCTGCTGGGGAACAGACACCCTCCAGGGCAGTCAATACAGCTCTGTACACATCCATAAAGCAATAGCAGACAGACATTAGGCCTGGAAATGCTCAGCTGCGCCCCACCACTATCTGATATTCTCCTGCAGCAAGCCTCCAGCCACTGCACCCTGCAAGGTGTTCCAGCAAGACAAATACTAGCTGCAGACAGTCTACTAGCTAGTCCATAGTGCATGTTCCTGGAGGAGATGCATGCACCCAGAACTGGGAAGTCAGCATACACACTAAGCACATAAATCAGTGATTGGGCCCCAAAAGGGAACCCATAAATATCACATGAGAAAAATACTATGTAGCACGATGGGGGAACCTAGCCATGCCGTGGTCACTGCTCAGTCAGAGTGAGAGTGATCTCTCAGCAGGACATGCTGTGACCACCCTGTCTGTGCAGGTGGTGGCCGGGCACTACAATGTCCCAGCAATTGCCCTATGCCCTGTGCAGATGCATCCTGGCCAGGCCACCCTGTCCGGGCTATACCCATGGTACCTTGCTCCTCATTATGCACATTGGCAGGCCAATACTGGCAACAGTGCTGGCAGTGTTGGCTGTGGAGGGTGTTTGCAGCCACCACACACTGGATAGACAGACACACACTCCCACACCTATGCCAGCATTGTACAACTATTGAGGTGATTGGCAGCCCTGGCCACCGCTCCAGTCCTGGGCACAGTGCAGGCATGGCTATGGTATGCAATACTGTTGGGGTCACTCCCCAGGGTGGTAAACACTGTCAGACACAAGACCTGTAGCACACTCCACAGACATCAGAAAGGTTGCCATGATGCAGCTCAATCAGAAAATTGTACTTAACTTCGGAATTGCTATCTGCCAGTAATCATAGCAACCTTTTGATAGCTGTGTACCGTATTCCCAGGTTTAGGGTGGCATTGCTAAGGTATGCAAGTGCTAGTATTGGGAGATGCACGCAGGGCCCAATGTCCTGCCTCTCCAGGAGGCATTGGATAATGGAGCCTGTGGGTGTGGGTGTGTCTGCCCCTGTTGGCTGCTGCTTTACGGCAGAGGTTCCCAACTCCAGTCCTGGTGTGCCAAACACTGTTCGGGTTTTCATGCTGTCCCTCATGAATATGCATGAGATACATCTGCATACCATGGGGGCGACGCATAGAAATGCAGCACAGGCATCTTTATTAGAGGCAGCATGGAACCTGAATGGTGTTTAGCCCTCCAGGACTGCATTTGGGAGACTCTGCTCTAGGTAATGCACATGTTTACGGTGTCTGTGCTCTGTAGGGTAAAATGTAGGTGTTTTGGGCATGTTTACGTCATCTGCAATAAAGGTTCTGTCTGTATCAGCACGTTTTAGTAGTGGGTAAAATATGGGGACTGGGTTGGCAGGAACCACAGGTGGGGCTTGAACCTGTGATCTTCTGCCTCTGAACACACTGGCTGTGTGCACTGCACCACCATGTTGCCACAGAGACAGTGCATTCCCTGGTGATACCATGACTGTTCATCCGGCAGGGCCTGTCTGTTGCAGTGCATGGCACCCACCTACACAGGGCTAGGCCATGGTCTGCTCTGGGCAGCTGCCAATGCCCACCTCCACCACCATTACCCCTCTGCCACCATGCTGACATGCCCTTCTGCTGGTGGTGCTGGTGGTGCGCAGTCTCAGTCCATCTAGTGTGCAGGTAGGCGGCAGCCTATGGTGCGTGTTCCGGGGTAGGGGTGCCTGCATAGACGTCCACGCTCCCCCCCCCCCAACACTGCCTGCCAATGTTCTGTGCCCTTAGAGGTACCTGCTGGGTACCTTATCGCGCGATAACATCACAGAGCTCACATTAAGATGGTTTAGTAAGCAGAGTGGCGCAGCGGGAGCATGCTGGGCCCATAACCCAGAGGTCGATGGATCGAAACCATCCTCTGCTATTTTTCCCGTTCCACGCGCAGGACCCAATAGGCAGGCAGAGCTCCGGAGTCTCAATGCGTGGATGAGACAATGGTGCAGAGATGAGGGGTTCGGATTTGTTAGGAACTGGGGAACATTCTGGGGAAGGAGGGGCTCTTCCGAAGGGATGGGCTTCACCTTAACCGGGATGGAACAGGCTGCTGGCATTAACCTTTAAAAGGAGATAGAGCAGCTTTTAAACTAGATAATAGGGGAAAGCCGACAGTCGCCCAAGAGCGCATGGTTCGGAAGAATGTATCCTTGAAGGATACTACAAAAAGCAGAGAGGTTCCAAAAAAGAGTAAAGTAGCCCAAATGCCCTCGAGTATGGAGCAGACAGAACTTAAAGATCCCAAATTACCCATGTCTACCAATAGCCAAATTAATATGAATAAAATACAGTCTCTAAAATGCTTGTATGCAAATGCTAGAAGTCTACAAAACAAGCTGGGAGAGTTAGAATATATAGCACTAAACGAGAGGTTAGATATGATTGGAATATCAGAGACATGGTGGAAGGAGGACAACCAGTGGGACACTGTGATACCTGGGTACAAACTATATCGAAATGATAGAGCTGATCAAATTGGTGGAGGGGTTGCGCTCTATGTTAGAGAGGGCATTGAGTCAGAAAGGATTAAAGTTTTGCAAGAAACAAAATTGCTGTAGAATCTCTATGGATTGAAATTCCATGTAAAAAGGGGAAGGCGATGGCAGTGGGGGTGTACTATCGTCCGCCTGGCCAGAATGAACAAATGGATAATGAAATGCTCAAAGAAATCAAGGAAGCTAGCAAAAGTTACAGTGCAGTAATAATAATGGGTGATTTCAATTACCCCGGCATCGACTGGGTCAGTGTCACAACAGGACATGCTAGGGAGATAAGTTCCTAGATGAAATAAATGACTGCTTCTTGGAGCAGCTGGTTCATGAACCGACCAGAGGGGAAGCAATATTAGACCTAGTCCTTAGTGGAACACCAGATGTAGTGCAAGAGATAAGGGTGTTGGGGCCACTTGGCAATAGTGATCATAGCATGATCGCCTTTGATTTAATTAGTGGAGGAGGGATAGTAAGGAATCCACAGTACTACCCTTTAACTTTCGAAAGGGAGACTATGATAGAATGAGGAAAACAGTTAAGAAAAAACTAAAAGGAGCAGTTGCAAAGGTTAAAGACGTACATCAAGCTTGGGTGTTGTTGAAAAATACTATCTTGGAAGCCCAGACCAGCTGTATTCCACGCTTTAAGAAAAGTGGAAGGAAGTCCAAAAAATTGCCAGCATGTTTAAAGCTGAGGTCAGAGAGGCTGTTGTTGCCAAAAAAGCATCTTTCAAGAAATGGAAAAAAGAGCCAAATGATGAAACCTGGAAACAGCACAAGCACTGGCAAGTCAAATGCAAGGCATTGATAAGGCACCCCCCCCCCCCCTTTGAGAAGAAGCTTGCTGCGGAAGCAAAAACGCGAATAAAGACCTTTTCAAGTACATTCGTAGCAAAAACCCGTGAGAGAGTCAGTTGGTCCATTAGATGATAAAGGTGTGTAAGGAGCACTAAGAGGCGACAAGGCGATAGCGGAGAGACTGAATGAATTCTTTGCTTCGGTCTTTACTGAGGAAGATGTAGGGATGTTACCCACGACTGAAGTGGTATTTAAAGGTGTGGAAGAATTGAAGGAAATATCGATACATCGGGAAGATGTCTTACAACTATTAGATAAACTGAAGAGTAGCAAATCACCTGGGCCGGATGGTATACATCCAAGGGTGTTGAAAGAACTGAAATTTGAGATTGCAGACCTGCTATCAGTAATCTGTGAACTATCATTAAAATCATCTCTAATACCTGAGGATTGGAGGATCGCCAATGTAACACCAATTTTTAAAAGGGTTCGAGGGGTGATCGGGAAACTACAGACCGGTGAGCCTGACATCAGTACCGGGAAAAATGGTAGAAACCATCATAAAGAATAAAATTACTCAGCATATAGATAGTCATGACCTAATGGGAGACAGCCAACATGGCTTTAGACAAGGAAGATCTTGTCTTACTAATCTGTTATGTTTTTTTGAAGGAGTGAATAAACAGGTGGACAAAGGTGAGTCAGTTGATATTGTGTATCTGGACTTTCAGAAAGCCTTTGACAAGGTCCCTCATGAGAGACTTTTGGCAAAACTAAAGAGTCATGGGATAGGAGGCAGTGTACTACTGTGGATCAGAACTGGTTAAAAGATAGAAAGCAGAGGGTAGGGCTAAATGGCCAATTTTCCCAATGGAGAAAGGTGAATAGTGGTGTACCCCAGGGATCTGTGCTGGGTCCGCTGCTTTTTGACATATTCATAAATGACCTGGAAAGTGGAATAACGAGTGAGGTTATCACATTTGCTGATGACACAAAACTATTAAGAGTTGTCAAAACCCAGGAGGATTGTGGAAAATTGCAAGAGGATCTTGATAAATTGGAAGACTGGGCATCAAAATGGCAGATGAAATTTAATGTGGAGAAGTGCAAGGTTATGCACCTAGGAAGAACAACCCCAAACTATGGTTACACGATGCAAGGTTCCACATTAGGAACCACCACCCAAGAAAAAGATTTAGGCGTCCTTGTGGATACCATGTTAAAACCCTCGGGCCCAGTGTGCAGCGGCGGCCAAGAGAGCAAATAGAATGCTAGGTAAGATAAGGAAAGGAATGGAAAATAAAACAAAAGATATTATAATGCCTCTATATCGTTCCATGGTGAGACCGCACCTTGAATATTGTGTGCAATTCTGGTCGCCGTATCTTAAAAAGGATATAGCGATTTTAGAAAAGGTTCAGAGAAGAGCCACCAAATGGTAAAGGGGATGGAAGGCTACTCCTATGAAGAAAGGCTAAAAGGTTGGGGCTCTTTAACCTGGAAAAGAGACGGCTGAGGGGAGATATGATAGAAGTCTATAAATTAATGAACGGAGTGGAACGGGTAAACGTAGATCGATTGTTTACCTTATCAGAATATAGAAAGACTAGGGGACATGCAATGAAGCTACAGGTAAAACTATTTAAGACTAATAAAAGAAAATATTTTATCACTCAACGTGTAATCAAACTCTGGAAGTTGTTACCGGAGGATGTAGTAAAGGCTGTTAGTGTAGCTGGGTTTAAAAAAAGGTTTGGACAAGTTCCTGGAGGAAAGGTCCATAAACCATTATTAAGAAGGGACCCAGGATATCAATGCTTGAACCAATACAAGCATTGTGGAACCTGTGTCCCTTGGGGAAACTGCTAGGTACGTATGACCTAGATTGGCCACTGTTGGAAACAGAATACTGGGCTTGATGGACCTTGGTCTGACCCAGTATGGCATATCTTATGTTCTTATGTTCTTATATCCCCTGTGACACTGTGATAAACACACTCGTGCCCATGTTGGGCCCTCATCAGTTGCTGTCTGGCTGCTGTACAGTTTCAGCATTCCTAAGTGCCACCTAGGCATCTGCCTAGTCCACACTGTGGCCCAGCTGCACCACAGCATGTGCCGCCTGCAGCCCTCTGTATCCCATTTTCAAGCATCTGTCCAGTTGGCCGTTCTGACATGCCCGCCCTGCTGTTGCCGCACATGTGCATGCCATAGGAAACCTGTCCGATGGAGAGGAAAACCCTGCACAGCGCAATTTCACTGTGTGCTCATTCACCTTGTATGGGGACGGAGCATGGACCCTTCCAGAATTCATATCCTTTTTTTGGTGCTTTCTTGGGAGTGTTTTTTGATGTTTCCCATTGAGATCACTATTGCCCTGCTTGGTTATTTTATTTTTCCATTTTCTTCTGTTCATTTTCACTGTTTATTTGCCCTTTTGTTCCATGCACTTCTATCACACATCACTTTTTTGTTGGTTTCCCTGGTTTTGCTGTACATTGCTTTCAGAAATGGTTTTTCTTCCCTTTAAATCAGCTCTAACGCCAGGGTTTCACTGGCGTTAGTTTTCAGCCTCAGATTTCACAGCGTTAGTGTGCGGGGAGCCTCTCCCCTCCCACTCTCCACCCATTGACCCCTTCTCTCCGCCCCTGGGGAGCCTTCCTCCACCCTCCAGGAGCCTTTCTCCGCCTTCAGCGCTCGTTTGCACCGCTGTGCGCATTATCGTGTGCTAAGGTACCTCTGCGCCCGATAAAGCGCCATTATCACGCGATAAGGTACCTTATCGCGCGATAACATCACAGAGCTCACATTAAGACCGTTTAGTAAACATACCCCTTGGTGAAATTAAAAAAAAAATCATTGGGATAGGAGGCAGTGAATTAACTATTGTGGATCAGGAACTGGTAAAAAGATAGAAAGCAGAGGGTAGGGCTAAAGGGCCAATTTTCCCAATGGAGAAAGGTGAATACTGGAGTACCCCGGGGATCTGTGCTGGGTCCGCTGCTTTTTAACATATTCATAAATGACCTGGAAATGGGAATAACGAGTGAGGTTATCAAATTTGCAGATAACACAGAACTATTCAAGGTTGTTAAAACCCATGAGGATTGTGGAAAATTGCAAGAGGATCTTGATAAATTGGAAGACTGGGCATCCAAATGGCAGATGAAATTTAATGTGGAAAAGTGCAAATTTATGCACCTAGGAAAGAAAAACCCAAACTATAGTTTGCATGATGCAAGGTTCCACATTGGGAACCACCACCCCGGTGTAGTTAATATTTGGCAATTTAGCTAGTTGCCTCAGAAGAATCCAAGTTATCGATGTCTCAGTTTAATGTACATTACCAAGTTTAAGTTACAATGTAAACTGCTTTGACTAAAATGATAAAGCAGTATAAAACAAAACAAAACCCTGTTAAATAAATAAATGAATAAATAGTTAAATGGCCTAATGTTATCCAGATATATATATATTTTTTTTAATACACGGATAAGTGAGTCACACATTCCTGCACTCCCTGGAAAATACATAACTCACCTTGAAAACCAGGATCTCTTTTTTAACCTTATCATTGTAGTGGGCTTGAAAATACAGAGAAGTTAAGACATTGGGTCTGATTCTGAGACACAGGTTGTGGGTCTGCATGTCCCGGCAGGATGTGCAGCCCCGCAAGCCATTGGGCCCTATTCGCCCTCTAGCTCTCCCCATACGTCCTGAGCTGCAAGATGGGGAGAGCCAGTACGGGGAGGGAGGGGACAGAATCTGGCCAAAGCAGGGGCGGGCCAGCCCAGCAGAACATACAGGACCGATTCAGGTCACAGCCCTGTACGTCCTGCCGGGTCAAAGGGGACAAACTGCTTATTCCACCTTGAAGGTGGAATAAGCAGCACTGACCCGGCAATCAGGCCTGGGGATTCCCCCCCGGGCCAGGGCCTGGTGCAGAGGGGTCCCCTCTGCCTTATCCAGGCCCCAGCAGACCAGCCGTGGGTCGGGTAGTGGGGATGAGGGGCGCCTAAGCCACAGGAGTCAGGGGCGCCTGCATGGAGGACGTCCCTGCAGGCAGGCAGGGGCACACTGGGCCGTCCTCAGGCCTAATTCTGGTTATCTCAGGAATGTTGTGATCCTGCGGTCCAGAATCGGGTCCTAATGGTCCCATCTTGCTTGGGGCCATCTAGATGGCCTGGATGTGCCCCTTCGTTAATCGGGATCATTGTCTCCAAATATAGCCTCTTGAAAGAAAACTCTCCCCCCACCCCCCACTCCTCAGGGCCTGAATTTATTTATTTATTGGTACAACATATCTTGAAATATTAAGCAGTTTACAAAATTACACAGACAATTTAAAATCCAGACATTACAACATACACAAATAGTTCAAAATTTTGCTATCAACTACAATCATCAAAATATCATTTGGAAAAATTTAAGGAGTAATACATCCAAAAAATAGCTTATTATAGCCTTCTATAAATGAAGCAGTTTTTAAGCTGTTTTTAAAATTGTTTATATCATTCTCTGAACACAATAGCATAAGAATGAATTCCATAAATTCTGGCCTCCCTCACAGAAGGAATTTGAAGCAACTCTTGAGACAGTTCCTGCAATTTGCATTCACAATGTTAGAAGAGCAATGATTTAAACAAAAAAAGGAGTATATCAAGCCTAATTGCTTTACAAATCAGCATAAGTACCTTACTCTTCAGAAAGGCAGCAAAAGGTAATCAGTACAATGTCTTCAAGCTCGGAATAATATGCTCCCACAGAAAGAGTAACCGAGTGAGGTAGAATATCACGCCTGCAGAGAACTGGCACTGCCTGGACGACCCTGGGTTCTGCCTGCTTTCCAGTGAAGGGGTTATTCTGTGCCACGAATAGTGGGGATAGACAGCTCAACAGGACGTCTATCCCTGCTATTCGTGCCTTCACCCAGCCTCAACTAACTTCCCCGCCGGTTATGCGAGGACGTTAGATGGGGATGGGGAAGGGGCGATTTAGGGGCTGAGTCTGGATGGAGTCTGGGTTGTCACCAGACCTGGACATACAGGGCCGATTCTAATGTCTGCCCTGTACGTCTGGGGCCGGCGACATGTGGAATAATTTCAATGGACGTGCATTTATTGAAATGCAGGGGTATGGATGGGGAAGAGGGGCCAGAGGACATTGCCCGCAGCCCGACCCTGGCCTTAAGAGGCCAGATAGGGGGTCACGCTGTGGGGAATTAGCTTTAATCTCCAGTGGCCGGCATCGCGGCTCTTCAATGGCGTCACGGTGCCATGGCAACATGATGCCATGGTACCACGGCTCCATTGAAGAACCTTGACTAGTTAGCCAGGGACAGTCCTGCAAGTGCAGGCCAGACTAGATCACAGTCCCAGCCTGCACATACAGGGCTGTTTGCGATTCTGATCCCATGGGGCTAGACGTGCCCTGCGGGATTAGAATTGCGATCCTTTTTGTACGTCCGGTTCAGACAGGGCGTACAGAGGGGATCTACCTCTGGGACAGAATCAGGCCCTGAAAGTTCCCCCAGCATCATCAAGGGAGTTCTAGGCCAGCATAAAACACCGCAGTAGACATGGGTGTGTGAAAGAGTGGCTGAATGAGGCAGAACACTGGGCCTGGAGACAACCAGCACTGCTTGGATGACCCCAGGTCCTGCTTGATTTCCAGCAAGTATTCCACTAATGTCATCAGGAAAGTGCCAGACTAGCATGAACACTATGGGCACCATGGCAGATGGCCACATGCATGCAACTGTGGGCATGCAATCCCTAACGTTACACCTCTTCAGAGCACTGGCAGAACATGGGAAATGCTAATTGCTTGCTTGCTCAACTGTGAGTATATTGAATGGCAAAGAAGAAACAGAAAGACAGAGGCAAAGATCAACTGATTTCTACACCTAAAGTGAGTGGCCCAATGAACAAACATCTTGTACCAGGCTCCTTACTGGGGACGGAAGTCCTAGTTTCCTCTCCAGATGGACCTTCATTGAATCCCCTGACAGACTCCCACGACCACCTCCTGTTGATTCAAGACTAGCTCTTTTAGTAAAACCTGGGAAAGATTGTACTATTAATTCTTCTTTAAGTTCAGTCCTAGCGAAAATTCCTCAAGCTGTTAGTTTGCCTGAGTTACCTTTATTTGCTTCTTCAGCTTTATCTCTTTCCTTGACTATATCTTTGATGGATATTTGGAAAATAGTATTAACAATTGAGTCTTTGTTAAATGGAACTATTTTACAATAATGCTCTTTTACACAATACAATATAAGAACATAACATAAGATATGCCATACTGGGTCAGACCAAGGTCCGTCAAGCCCAGTATCCTGTTTCTAACAGTGGCCAATTTAGGTCATACGTACCTAGCAGTTTCCCCAAAAGACGCAGGTTCCACAATGCTTTTCTTGGGTCAAGCATTGATATCCTGGGTCCCTTTATAATAATGGATTATGAACCTTTCCTCCTGGAACTTGTCCAAACCTTTTTTAAACCCAGCTACACTAACAGCCTTTACTACAGCTTCCGGTAACAAATTCCAGAGTTTGATTACACGTTGAGTGAAAAAATATTTTCTCTTATTAGTCTTAAATAGTTTACCCTGTAGCTTCATGCATGTTCCCTAGTCTTTCTATATTCTGATAATGTAAACAATTGATCTATGTTTACCCGTTCCACTCCAATCATTAATTTATAGACCTCTATCATATCTCCCAACAGCCGTCTCTTTTCCAGGTTGAAGAGCCCTAACCTTTGTAGCCTCTCCTCATAGGAGTAGCCTTCCATCCCCTTTACCATTTGGTGGCTCTTCTCTGTACCTTTTCTAATAACGCTATATCCTTTTTAAGATACAGCAACCAGAATTGCACACAATATTCAAGGTGCGGTTGCACCATGGAACGATACAGAGGCATTATAATATCCTTTGTTTTATTTTCCATTCCTTTCATTATGATACCTAGCATTCTATTTTCTCTCTTGGCCACCGCTGCACACTGGGTGGAGGGTTTTAACGTGTTATCCACAATGACGCCTAAATCTTTTTCCTGGGTGGTGGTTCCTAATGTAGAACCTTGCATCGTGTAACCATAGTTTGGGTAGTTCTTTTTTTTTTTTTTTAAATTTAACAAACATTTCTATACCGCACTTTCCCATGGATCAAGTGCGGTTTACAATGAACAGTATGATAAAATGCATACCTAGTCATATTACATGGAACATTTGTGAACTTTCTACTGATAACATGGCGATAACTTGTTACTGAAAACATGGCAGTCCCTAGGTGCATAACTTTGCACTTGTCCACATTAAATTTCATCTGCCATTTTGATGCCCAGTTGTCCAATTTATCAAGATCCTCTTGCAATTTTCCACAAAATTGGCCATTTATCCCTACCCTCTGCTTTCTATCTTTTAACCAGTTCCTGATCCACAATAGTACACTGCCTCTTATCCCATGACTCTTTAGTTTTGCCAAAAGTCTCTGATGAGGGAACTTGTCAAAGGCTTTCTGAAAGTCCAAATACACTATATCAACTGACTCAACTTTGTCTACCTGTTTATTCACACCTTCAAAGAAACATAACAGATTTGTAAGGTCAGATCTTCCTTGTCTAAAGCCATGTTGGCTGTCTCCCATTAAGCCACGGCTATCTACATGTTCAGCAATTTTGTTCTTTATGATGGTCTGTAGTTTCCCGGATCACCCCTGGAACCCTTTTTAAAAATTGGCGTTATGCTCGCCATCCTCCAATCTTCAGGTATTACAGATGATTTTTTGATAGTTCACAGATTACTAATAGCAGGTCTGCAATCTCATATTTCAGTTCTTTCAATACCCTTGGATGTATATCATCCGGTCCAGGTGATTTGCTACACTTCAGTTTATCAAATAGCTGTAATACATCTTCCCGATGTATCGATATTTCCTTCAATTCTTATGCACCTTTAAATACCACTTCAGTCATGGGTAACATCACTACATCTTCCTCAGTAAAGACCGGAGCAAAGAATTCATTCAGTCTCTCCGCTATCGCCTTGTCGCCTCTTAGTGCCCCTTTAACCCCTCTATCATCTAATGGACCAACTGACTCTCTCACAGGTTTTTTGCTATGAATGTACTTTAAAAAGTCTTTATTACGCGTTTTTGCTTCCGCAGCAAGCTTGTTCTCAAATTTTCCCTTTGCCTGTCTTATCAATGCCTTGCATTTAACTTGCCAGTGCATGAGTTGACACACCTAACGGCTAGATACTTGTTTTGGTCACTGACAGGAATACCTATCAGAGACACATCCTGCATAGTATGAGCACATGGAAATGTTCAATACAGCAACACAACCCATTTGCCTTCTGTTCCTTGAGAAGAGCAGTGTTCTCCAGAGCTCTCTGGAAAGGTGATTTTTAATGAATTTGCTGCCAAATTGTGAGTTCTATTGGTCTGTCTGTTTGTCTCCCCATATTTATTTATCTCCTTGTCCTTATTGGTGGGTTCCCTTGCCTACTCCATTGTGTGTGCCCACAATTCAGGAACATCCTACTGGCCAGAGACACTTAGGTTCCCGCCCACCCTCCCCCTCACCCCACCCACCCAGGGGCTACATTGCCTATATAGTGGTCACATACGTGCCATCAATCCTTCCCAACTTGGGTTAAAGCCCACATCTTCTACATCTTTTCTTCTTCTTCCTCCTCTTCTGGGACTGCTTAATCAACATGTCGTGTATTCAGTGCAATACCTGCGGTAGTTTCATTCCAAGATGAATCATTTGGAGCCTAAGAGCTTGTCCTATGTGCCTCAAGTCAGCTGTCATGCATGAAGAACTGACTCTACTAAGGAAAGACCTAGCTGCCATGCATAAAGAAGTGACTCTACTGAGGGAGGAAGTGGCTGCAATGAAGTGCACCTCTTCTAGGATACAAACCGAACAAAGTCCACCTCCACTCCCACAAAGAATCAAACACCCCAGGAACAAATGGATCACAGTGGGTTCCGTAAGATTGCAACCTGTAACGCAGAGACATCCTACACATCAAGAGATATCCCTGAACAATGCCTTCTCTGCCTTGACTAATGAGGATGCCAAATCCAAAGAAACTGAAGGGTCCTTAAATGAGTCAGACAATGCCCAATCTCCTGCTAAAGCACCAAATATGAAGAAAACCTCACCAAACAAAAAACTACTATTACTTGAAGATTCCATCATTAGAGGCACCAACTTGGGAAACAGTTCAAAGGAGAGAAGATAGTCATGTGCCTACCAGGCTCTTCAGCCAGCAGGAATACAAACCAAGTTGTTGAAGTACTTAGCGAAAAAAGTGAACACTCCAAACGTAATGTTGTTATCCACTTGGGCACAAATGACCTGGCTAGAAACAGTGCCTCTACAGTCTAAAAGGACTTCCAATCTCTGGGAGAGACACTCAAGCCCATTGTTAACACTGTTGCATTCTCAGAAGTTCTACCTATTCTTGGTAAGGGGACAAAAAGGCTGCATCACATTAACAGCTTTAATACATGGCTCCAGACCTGGTGCAAACAAGAAGGATTCAGATTTGTTGGTGACTGGGGAAACAGATGGACCAACAAGACTATACTGTGCTGATGGACTACATCCCTCGGTCGCAGGGAAAAGAATCCTAAGTGAAAAATTCAGGCAGTATGTGGATATGCATAAAAAACTAGGTAAAGGGGGTGACAGATGTGGAAGGTCAAGATCTGCAAGCCACCCCCAACAAAATCAGAATAACATAAGAAATAGCCACACTTTTAAACCACACTTCAAAAACAAGTGGGAAGAATTGGGCAGAACAAAATCAATGCAAAATACACACAAGCCAGGTAAATGCTGGAAAGCAATGAGCACAAACACTCGAAGCTTAGCCAACAAAGTTCCAGACCTGGAAGCCCTAATGGTGGAAATGGATTTGGACATTGTAGCCATTACAGAAACATGGTTTAATGAATCACATGATTGGGATATAGCCATAGCTGGCTATAATATATTCAGAAGAGACAGAGAAAATGGAAAAGGAAGAGCAATAAAAGCAATATTAAAGCTACTGAAATGCAGAGGATATGGGGAAAAGAAGAAGCGCTCTGGATTGTGTTGAAAAGAGGAGATGGCACTGTCATTCATACTGCTGTAGTCTACAGACCTCCGACTCAAATTGAAGAGAGAGATTATGAATTGATTATAGATATTGCTAAGATAGCCACAAAGGGGGAAGTGATCATATTGGGTGACTTTAATCTACCTGATGTGGATTGGATTACTCCTTCTGCACGACTAGAAAGCAAAATAATTGTGGATGCTCTCCAAGATGCATTACTTAGACAAATGGTGATGGAACCAACCAGGGAAAGCTCAACACTGGATTTAGTGCTCACCAACGGTGATAGCGTGTCGAATGTCTGTGTGAGTACCCCTGTGAGCAACAGTGATCATCACACGGTGTGGTTTCAGATAAAAGCCATGGTACAGACCAATCATAGCAAGCTCAAAGTCCTGAACTTCAAAAACACTGACTTCAATAAAATGGCCGAGTACCTAAAGGAGGAGATGATGGGGTGGAAGGAGATAAGGGAAGTGGAATTGCAATGGACTAAACTAAAGATGGCAATAAAAGGGGCAACAGATAAATATGTAAGAAAAGTAAATAAAAACAAGAGGAGAAGGAAACCTATTTGGTTTTCCAAAAAAGTGGCTGCTCAAATAAAGGTAAAAAAAACAGCTTTCACAAAATTCAAAAGCTTGCAAACAGAAGAACACAGAAATGAATACAGGATCAAATTCAAAGAGTCAAAAAGAGAAATAAGGAAAGCAAAATCAAAGGCAGAGGAAAAGATGGCTAAATATGTTAAGGGTGGCGACAAAACTTTGATATATTCGGGAAAGGAAGAAGATCAGAGTTGGAATTGCAGGACTCAGAAGTGCTGGGAAAGGACTCGTGGAAAGTGACATTGAAAAGGCAAAATTGCTAAACAAATACTTCTTCTCTGTTTTTACTAAAGAAAATCCTGGAGATGGACCAGCTGTGACTCCCAAATATAAAAATGGGAAAGAAGTAGATACCACACCATTCACAGAAGATGAGGTATTAGAAAAACTTGCTAAACTGAAAGTGGACAAAGCCATGGGACCGGATGGGATACATCCCAGGATACTGAAAGAGCTCAGAGAGGTTCTTGCAGGACCATTAAAGGATGTCTTCAACAGATCCTTTGAAACAGGAAAGGTTCCTCAGGACTGGAGAATGGCTGATGTTGTACCTCTACACAAAGGTGGTGACAGGTGACGGAATTCAAAAAGGCATGGGACAAACACAGTGGATCCCTTTACAGCAGCAGGATAAAAACAAAATAAACTGAAACATATAACTTCTGAACCATCTAACATCTCAACAAATAGGAGTGTCTTACATGGAGAGGTGGATTCACCCCTAAACAAAGATATGGAGAGGTGTGGCCTGCACCTACTCTTGCTATATTCCTGGGCAGACTAGATGGACCATGCTGGTCTTTATCTGCCGTCATCTACTATGTTACTATGTTATTTGTCCAACCTCAGGTATTCTCAGGTTGCTGCTATGCCTTCCAGCAGCTATCTGCAGATGTCTGTGGAATGGCTAAATAGTTACTTCTGGGGACCTCTCTCACTTATCTGTCCATATAGCCCTAGTGGACAAGGCTTCTGTGACATCTAGGGCACCAATACCCTCCTTGCTGCACATGTTTAGAATTTCCAGATTCTGTGTTAGCACGGGCCAGATAGATTAATATTATCCAAAACTCCTTTCTACACAAATTATTTCATACTACCTAAATTAATACATTCATAATATTACATATATATACTACAAAAATGCAATGTGTGCCTTCAAGTCAGTCCTGACTCCTGGCGACCCAGAAGCTCCTGGGTTTTCTTGGCAGTGTCACTGGAAGTAGATTGCCAGGCCTTTCTTCCAAGCATATATGTCAAAATATCTCACTTGATAATAATAAGACTTATTAAAAGAGGTCTGCTACACAGTACCCTGTCCTGTGCTTCTAAGGTAAGATGTGACCAACTTCCTGGGTGATTAGCAGTCCTAGCTTGGATAGAAAGGAGTCTTTCAAAATGGCCTTTTGACCTGCAACCTGGCTTTAACACCTATTTAAAAAGTTTCATAGGTCTCTTGCCCCCCAGGTAGAAGGCCTCTTTGTAAAGGTCTCTAGAAGACTTTATTTGTTGCTCAAAGAATACTGACCCTGTTTTGCAATTTATGCTAAGTTATATTCTGATTTGATTTAAATTAAAACTCTTTGCTGCTGCTAGGCTCTGACTTAGTATGAAATTTGAACTAGAAGCTCTCTGCTGGGTTCTAAATTTAACCAGAAATCTCTCTTCTGTGTTTTAAATTTAAACTTAAACTGCTGCTACTAGGCCCTAACTGATTTAACAAATACACTGGGTTCACAGATTAATCAGCTTTAATCCAAAGAATTCCCTTCAGAAAAATTCCCAGAAGTATATACTCTCAATTGCAGATTTCTCTCCAGAAGTAGCAGTCCCCTTTTGTAGTCCTTCATTAGGAGGTAACACCATGAGACTGGAGCCATTTTATATAGTGCTGGAGACCAGGGTAGAAGCAGGGGGATCTTCTCCTGCCCCCTTTCCGCTGAACCACCAGGAAAATGTAAGGTAAGGGCTGGGGGTGGGGATGGGGTCTGAGATCTTTGTTGCTTGGGGGGGGCCCAAACACCCCCCCCCCAACAGCATCCAGTAGGGGATGCTATCCTTGAGGGTTGGTTCTGAAAGGAGGGTTTGCCTTACCTGGTGTTGCTGCCGCAGATCAGAAGATCTGTAGCACTGTCACCATTATGCCATAGGAGGGTGGGTGCCTGAGAAAACTATGGGTGGAACCAGCTGCCACTGCTCATAGGGCAATTACTTGCTCTGTCCTCCCTTTGCTCCTTCCCTTTAGCCACATTCCCTGCATTGGCAGGCAGTGCATACCAATGCTATCTGCTATGCAAGGTACACAGGCCTGTGCTGCAATTGCTGGCCCTCTACAGAAACTGCTGGGCAGATGCTTTCTACTCCTACTGCAGATACAACACCTACCACATGGCATTTTTACATAGTCAGCACGGTAGGTGCAAAACGTATTACCGCATTTTAATAAACATGCTTTAGGTAACTAGTTTTAGAAACTATCTCAACTTAAAATAGACAAAGCGATGGGACCGGATGGGATACACCTGAGAACTTAGGGACGTTCTAGCAGCTCCACTGACTGACCTTTTCAATGCCTCATTGGAGTCGGGAGTGGTGCCAAAGGACTGGGGAGAGGCTCATGTGGTGCCTTTACACAAAAGCGGAAGTAAAGATGTGGTTGAAAACTACAGGCCGGTTAGTTTAACTTCGGTGGTGAGTAAATTATTGGAAACGCTGCTGAAAGAGAAAATAGTGAGGTTTCTGGAGTCCAGCGGATTACAGGATCCAAGGCAGCATGGATTCACCAGAGGCAGGTCTTGTCAGACAAATCTGATTGATTTCTTTGACTGGGTGACCAGGGAGTTGGACCGAGGGAGAGCCCTAGATGTGGTGTATTTAGATTTCAGTAAAGCCTTTGACACTGTTCCTCACAGGCGACTTATAAACAAACTGAGCACCCTAGGGATGGACCCTAAAGTTACTGCTTGGGTTAGAAATTGGTTGGGTGGGAGGTGACAAAGAGTACAAGTAAATGGAGCTCACTCTGAGGAGAAGAATGTTATCAGTGGTGTGCCCCAGGGATCTGTCCTTGGTCCGATTCTTTTTAACATCTTTGTTAGTGATATAGCGGAAGGACTTTCAGGTAAGGTTTGCCTCTTTGCGGATGATACCAAAATCTGCAATACAGTAGACACCCAGGAAGGGGTAGATAACATGAGGAGGGATTTAGCTAAGCTTGAAGAATGGTCTAGAATTTGGCAGCTGGGATTTAATGTTAAAAAATGTAAGGTCATGTATTTGGGCTGCAGCAATGCAAGGGAGCAATATAGTATAGGGGGTGGAGTACTTTTGTCCACTAAAGAAGAACGGGACCTAGGCATGGTTGTGTCTGATGATCTTAAAGTAACTAAACAGGTAGAAAAGGTGATGGCAAAAGCTAGAAGGATGCTTGGGTGCCTATGGAGAGGAATGGCTAGCAGAAAAAAGGAGGTGATAATGCCTCTGTATAAGTCTTTGGTGCGACCTCATTTGGAGTATAGTGTGCAATTCTGGAGACCGCACCTTCAAAAGGATGTGAACAGGATGGAGTCGGTGCAGAGGGTGGCTACTAAAATGATTAGTGGTCTTCATTATAAAGCATATGAGGACAGACTGAAGGATCTTAATATGTACACCTTAGAGGAAAGGCGGGATAGAGGTGATATGATTGAGATGTTTAAATACCTCCGTGGCATAAATGTTCAGGGAGAGAACCTCTTTCAATTGAAAGCAAGTTCTGCTACTAGGGGACATGGGATGAGGGTGAAGGGAGATAGATTCAGGAGTGATATGCGGAAATATTTCTTTACGGAAAGAGTAGTGGATCCGTGGAATAGTCTCCCAGTGGAGGTGGTAGAGATGAGGACAGTAACTGAATTGATAAAAGCATGGGACAAACACAGAGGATCTCTAAAGGTAAAAAGGGTACTGTTGTAGTTGTTATCGAAGGACAGACTACATAGGCCATGTGGTCTTTTTCTGTCGTCATATTTCTATGTTTCTATGTAACACATCCACCAAATCATCAGCTAGTTGCTTTACTAACCCACTGGAAAGGGATCATTTGGTCTAGTGGACTTTGATAATTCAATTATTTATTTTTTTAACTGATTGTCAGCAATAGGCATAAAAATTGACCAGTCACTGCTTTCCTTGTCTTCATCTACCCTACATCCTCATCAGTATCTCCTAATTCTGACTCAAATACATTAGCACTTAGGGTCAGTCTGTTCTCGGGTAGGGACTTATTACTAAGCTGCATTAACTGATGACATGGGAGTCACTTAATATGGCACATAAATAATAGTGTGCACTAACTGCTGCTTTTAATTGTTAATGTGAAAGAGGGCATGGAATAGAAAAACATAGACAAGGACTGTGCCTTACAGTAAATTTGAAGCTTTAATGCAGCAGTTAATGGCATCTAAATAGATGGAGCTAACTGCATCACATTATCTTCTATGCACTTATCACATGTAAACAGGCTCCTTAGAGACACAAATCTCTCTACTGGCTATATTTCAACTTTGCTGCATGGTTCAGCCGACTATCTCTGCTAACAGTTTTTTGTTGTTACATTTTGGTAGTAGCAGGATACATCTTGCTCATTGTTAAATTAAAAGCTGAACATCGTTCTGTCAAACTGCTTTGCTCATGTCTAGCTCATACCTATATGCAAAAGTTAGGTTAACTTTACCTCTCTGACAGGCTAACATGCTTTTGAAATATGTTTTGGGTTTTGCCTAGAGTTTTCCAGATTATATATATACATTCTCTCAGTTTCACCTCCAGCATTGCCTTGAAGGCACACACTACACTGTACTACTACACTATTTTAGAGACATCTAGCAAAATTTCTGGATGATGCAAATATATGGCCGGTTTTGTGCTTTGGATATTCATGTTCTCACTTTTATTTATATGGCCCTGATGTTGAACATCTGGGTTTACTTTAAAGAGGTGATGGCCAGCTGTTTTACTTGCACTGGCCACCGCTGCTAAATAGTCCCCCATTGTCTTTATTTATTAGATGTGCTTCGCTTAGACATATTGCCTATTGTTGAGGGTTTCGATGGCAGGGGAATTGTTTGTCCATACTCATATTGGTTTGTGCATGCTATCCCATGAAAAATGCAGTGGTTCACATTTTCTCCATCATGGTCATCTCTCTGCATGGATGAACCAGATTCGTTGAAGAGGGCTTTAAACTAGATTCGTTGGGGATGGGTGAAGAAAGCCCCCAGGTAAGTGAAAGCCCCCAGGTAGGTGATACATTAAATACCTTTATGGAAATGGGTAACAGGGGTAATATATGGAAAGCAGTGTGTATTAATGCCCGTAGCATGGGAAATAAGATCCCTGAAGTTGAAGCTTTGGTGGGAGTGGCTGACTTGGATTTAGTGGCAGTTACAGAAACATGGTTCACAGAAAACCATGACTGGGATGTAACTATACCTGGCTATACTTTATTCAGAAAGGACAGGGTAGGAAGAAGGGGAGGAGGAGTGGCACTATATGTAAAAACTACTATTAAAGCTTTGGAATTACAGAGCTTAAAAGGGAGAGAGAGGAGGCACTGTGGGTTAAACTAGAAAGAGGGAAAGAGAAATCTATTTGCATTGGTGTGATATACAGACCTCCCTCACAAGAGGAAGAGGTGGACAGAGAGTTAATTGAAGACATACGCAGCATTGCTAGGAAAGGGAAAGTGCTACTGCTAGGAGATTTCAATATGCCAGATGTTGATTGGCACATTCCTGCTGCAGTATCATCTAGAAGTAAGGAGATCCTGGATTCTCTACAGGGAGAACTATTCAGGCAATTGGTAACAGACCCCACACGTGAAGGGGCCATACTGGACTTGGTGCTTACCAATGGTGAAAGTGTTTCTGATGTTGTAGTGGGAGATCATTTTGCATCCAGTGATCACCAGATGGTGTGGTTCAGTATGAGAACTAGGGCTGTTAGAATACATTCCAAGGTGAAGATCTTAGACTTTAGGAAGACTAACTTTGCGAAGATGGGCCAATACCTCAGGGAGTCATTAGTGGGATGGGAACAGCTGGGGGATGTAGAAAAACAGTGGGCAAAACTGAAAGGGGGTATTTTAAAGGCAACCAACCTTTTTGTTAAAATGGTAAATAAAGGCAAAAGGAACAGGAGGACCGCTATGGTTTTCGAAGGAAGTAGCTGAAAAAGTGAAGAAAAAGAGGGAGGCCTTCATGAAATACAAGAGATCACAGAGAGAGGAAGACAGGCATCTGTATTTGGAAAAACTTAGAGAAGCTAGCAAAGTAGTCAAGAAGGCAAAGATTCAAAAGGAGGAGGAAATAGCCAATGCAATAAAATGGGGGGATAAGACATTTTTCAGATATATTAGTGAGAAGAGGAAGGGCAAAAGTGGTATTGTCAGACTCAAGGGTGCAGGGGGGGAATATGTAGAAGCTGATAAGGATAAAGCGGAATTGCTTAACAATATTTTTGTTCTGTGTTCACAGATGAAGAACCAGGAGCAGGACCTCAGAAAACACCCACAAATAGGAACAGAAGCGAGGGACATCTTGAACAATTTTCAAAAGACTGTGTTCGTGAGAAACTAGCTCAACTTAAAGTAGACAAAGCGATGGGACCGGATGGGATACACCCTAGAATACTGAGGGAACTTGGGGACGTTCTAGCAACTCCACTGACTGACCTTTTCAATGCCTCGTTGGAGTCGGGAGTGGTGCCAAAGGACTGGAGAGAGGCTCATGTGGTGCCTTTACACAAAAGCGGAAGTAAGGATGTGGTTGAAAACTACAGGCCGGTTAGTTTAACTTCGGTGGTGAGTAAATTATTGGAAACGCTGCTGAAATAGAAAATAGTGAGGTTTCTGGAGTCCGGCGGATTACAGGATCCGAGGCAGCATGGATTCACCAGAGGCAGGTCTTGTCAGACAAATCTGATTGATTTCTTTGACTGGGTGACCAGGGAGTTGGACCGAGGGAGAGCTCTAGATGTGGTGTATTTAGATTTCAGTAAAGCCTTTGACACTGTTCCTCACAGGTGACTTATAAACAAACTGAGCACCCTAGGGATGGACCCTAAAGTTACTGCTTGGGTTAGAAATTGGTTGGGTGGGAGGCGACAAAGAGTACAAGTAAATGGAGCTCACTCTGAGGAGAAGGATGTTACCAGTGGTATGCCCCAGGGATCTGTCCTTGGTCCGATTCTTTTTAACATCTTTGTTAGTGATATAGCGGAAGGGCTGTCGGGTAAGGTTTGCCTCTTTGCGGATGATACCAAAATCTGCAATAGAGTAGACACCCAGGAAGGTGTAGATAACATGAGGAGGGATCTAGCTAAGCTTGAAGAATGGTCTAGAACCGGGGTCTCAAACACGCGGCCCGCAGGCCGCATGCGGCCCGCAAGAGAACTTTGTGCGGCCCGCGACGGAGGAAAAAAAAAAACACAAAACCTGGCTTCTGCTGCTGCCGCCGTGGTAGCAGCAGAATCAGCTGTCCCGCGGCCCTTCTCCTCTGCCCGGAAGAGCCCCGAGCCTGCTCCTTTAGCGGCGGGCTTTTCAAGCTGCGAAGAGAATATTTCCCTCTCGCGCGGCTTAAACCTATTCACTTGTCAAGCCGCGCGAGAGGAAAATTCTCTCTTCGCGGCTTGAAAAGCCCACCGCTAAAGGAGCAGGCTCGGGGCTCTTCCGGGCAGAGGAGAAGGGGCCGCGGGACAGCAGAGTCTGCTTTCCTCACTTCCCAGGGTCTTGCAATGATGTCTATATCCTAGCACAATCTTGCATATATGAGCGCTTCAGCAGTAGAGAAATCACCAGAGGCTGGCTCCTTGGTAAGTAGCCACTGAACCCCTGCACCAAATGGCAAGGGAATCCAAAATGAGATCCTGCTATCTCTACATTATATGGGAGCAGCATATGCAGCAAGCTTACAAGGCACGAAGTCACCTGAATGGAGTGCAAGTATAGTTGCAGGGAGGAAGTGATGGGCTGTACATGAAAGCAGTCAAGTGCAAATCCTACCACTAGTCAGCACATGCCTGCAGTAGAGACCTTTTGCAACTATATGTGTGCAGCCAGAAATGGGAAGGGGAACACATACCCAGACAGCAGTGAGCAAGAACGGCGGGTAGACACCCAATCACAAACATGGTGAGCAGGTACGGGCTGATACAGCTGAAATATCCACTCAGTTGTTGTCTGTGGTTAGAAGCACAGCCATATCATGTTCCCCCAGTCACTAGCAGATGCACCCTCCTATCATTCTATGGGTCAAGGCAACAGATTAGGGGTGTGTAAAGTGATGCAGGCAGTGGGAATGATCATAAGTAGCAGATTGCATTCAGCAGGAAGGGGGGATGGGATATGATTGCAGGACCTGGCAGGAAACCATCTGTAGACATGTAGGGTGCACAGTATGTGTGTGGTGGGGGCCAAGTGCCCCCAAGAGGAAGAACTGTACCTGGTCAACAGACTGATCCTACTGGAACCATCATAACCCCCCCCCCCCCGCAACTTCTCTTGCAGGAATCAGAGGATACCCTCTGAGAAGCTAGCTCTTGACTCCATTGTGGCACCCCGAAATGAGACAGAGGAGCACTGTAACTACTATATTCACTCAGAACCATCAAGACAGTGATTAAGAGGATGTTTGACTAGTTGCAGGGCCGACCCGTCCATTGAGCGAGAATGTTTTTTGCACAGGGCCCCGCGTTTCAGGGGGCCCCGCGCAAAAAACATTCTGATCCTAAAGTAAAATTAAAAAAAAAAAGCTGTCTTCTCCCGCTGCCGGGGCCGCCGCAGCAGAATCGAGTGTGCCGCGGGCCCCCCCCCCCCTGCCCAGCAGAGCCTGCCCTCCCCTGTATCCGCTCTCTCGTTGTAGCTTCAGTCACACGCGCTGGCTTTCAGAGCGCGAGGGGAGAGTTTCTCCCTCGCTGCTCTGTTAAGCCCGCGGGGGCTGATGGGAAGTTCCCATCAGCCCCCGCGGGCTTAACAGAGCCGCGAAAGGGAAACTAGTCCCTTCACGCTCTGAAAGCCGGCACTTGTGGACTGCATCTGCAGAGAGAGGTGATAAAAGGGGAGGGCAGGCTTTGCTGGGCAGGTGGGGGGCCCGCGGCCACACTTGATTCTGCCACGGCGGCCCCCGGCAGCGGAGAAGACAGCTTTTAAAAAAAAAAAATTCGCTGGGCTGGGGGGGGGATTAGGAGTGGTGATGGGCTGGGGGGGGTTAGGAGTGGTGATGGGCTATGGGGGGGGTTAGGAGTGGTGATGGGCTATGGGGGGGGCAGGAGGGGTTAGGAGTGGTGATGGGCTATGGGGGGGATGGGGGGGTTAGGAGTGGTGATGGACTATTGGGGGGTTAGGAATGGTGATGGGATATGGGGGGCTGGGGGGGTTAGGAGAGGTGATTGGCTATGGGGGACTAGGACAGGAAATGGGCTGATGGGGAGGGGGTTAGGACTTGAGGTGGGCTGATGGGGTTAGGACTGGTAATGGGCTGTGGGCTAATAGGGGGGTTAGGACTGGCAATGGGCTATGGGGGGCTGACTGAAATGGGTTGATGGGGTTAGGACTGGAAGTGGGTTGATGGGGGGGCTAGGCTGGTATTGGGTTGGGGGGGTTGCTAGGACTGGAAATGGGCTGATGGGGGGCTAGGACTGGAAATGGGCTGATGCAGGGACTAGAAGGGAATGGATGCTGGGTGAGGCTGGAACTAGAAGGGAGCTGATGTTTGGGGAGGATTAGAATGGGATGGGGCTGGGAGAGTAAAATGGAGAGGGGAAAAATATTTGTGTGGGAGGAGGGATAAAAAATCTACAATTGGCCGGGTATTGGGAGAGTAAGTGGGGATTGAGGATGGAGGGGTAAAATTTGAGTGGATGAAATAGGAATGAGGAAAGAGCAAAAGGAGAAAGATTAGTATGTTAAAGCAGATGTAGAGAGAGAATGGAAAAAAAAAACTAGGAGAGAGAAGAAAGGGCAAATGGACAGCAGACGATGGAGAGTTAGCAGAAGACATGAAGAAACCAGAAGAAAGTGGTTGGAGCAATTGCAACTGAAAAAAATGCTCAAAAGGTAGAAAAATATCTCTTTATTTTTAATTTATTAACTGGAATATGTCAGCTCTGGGAAATGTGCATCATTAATGTTTGCACTTTGTTTAGTACAAGAGGAAATTAATTTATAGTTTTATTTTCTACAGTGTGTTGTACATTCCAAGTTTGGCTTTTGGGGTTCCCAGTTTAATTATTGTCTCCTGTTTCTAAATCTTTTAGTCTTTCTTTATCCATACTCATAAGAGGCATGTTTACTAAAAGTTAGTGTATGGTAACATTATGCAAATATTTATGCAAATGAGGCCCTTATGCAAATGAGGCCCGCGTCTTATGCGGCCCCCGGGTTACTTTACAAGTCCTCATTTGGCCCTCAAAGCAATTTGAGTTTGAGACCCCTGGTCTAGAATTTGGCAGCTGGGATTTAATGTTAAAAAATATAAGGTCATGCATTTGGGCTGCAGCAATCCAAGGGAGCAATACAGTATAGGAGGTGAAGTACTTTTGTCCACTAAAGAAGAGCGGGACCTAGGCGTGGTTGTGTCTGATGATCTTAAAGTAGCTAAACAGGTAGAAAAGGCGACGGCAAAAGCTAGAAGGATGCTTGGGTGCATACGGAGAGGAATGGCTAGCAGAAAAAAGGAGGTGATAATGCCTCTGTATAAGTCTTTGGTGCGACCTCATTTGGAGTATGGTGTGCAATTCTGGAGACCGCACCTTCAAAAGGATGTGAACAGGATGGAGTCGGTGCAGAGGGTTGCTACTAAAATGATTAATGGGCTTCATTATAAAGCATATGAGGACAGACTTAAGGATCTTAATATGTACACCTTAGAGGAAAGGCAGGATAGAGGTGATATGATTGAGATGTTTAAATACCTCCTAGGCATAAATGTTCAGGGAGAGAGCCTCTTTCAATTGAAAGAGGGATGAGGGTGAAGGATGAGGGTGAAGGGAGATAGATTCAGGAGTGATATGCGGAAATATTTCTTTACGGAAAGAGTAGTGGATCCGTGGAATAGTCTCCCAGTGGAGGTGGTGGAGATGAGGACAGTAACTGAATTCAAAAAAGCATGGGACCAACACAGAGGATCTCTAAAGGTAAAAAGTGGACTTTTGTAGTTGTTGTTATGGAAGGACAGACTAGATGGGCCTTGTGGTCTTTTTCTGTTGTCATGTTTCTATGTTTCTATGTTTCTAATCACACAGTGGAGGAAGTTCAGACTGCTCTTGTAGTTTGAAGTCTCATGAGACTTGAAACCAAGAGATCAACCCAAACTTCCTGCACCACACAGCTCAACCATGTAGAGAGATGCTGGTAGGGGAAATGTGAACTGCTTTGTTTTTCAAGAGCTGCAGATTTAGTGAGTTAAAGAGCAACTAGATGAAGGAGGGCATGAAAGAGGGAAACTACATGAAACTTTGAGGGGGTTATGAGAGAGAAAGGCTGGGGGAAGGCTGGTAGGGTGGTAGGAAAGAGAGACTTTTGGAAGCCTGGGAAGGTGGTCATGAGAGAGAGAGAGAGAGAGACACCCACATATGCACACAGCTCCCAACATTTCCCATCACACACATACACTTATATGCAGCCCCCAACATTCCCCTTGACACACACAGACACAAAAATACACAGTCCCCTACATTCTTCATGAGACATAAACACACACACACACACACATACAGACACTTTCCATGACACACGCATGTATGCATGTAGCCCTGACACACTCCATGACACAGGCACGCACCCGCACCTACATACTCATGCAGCAATAGCACTGGCCATGGCATACACACAAACATGCATGTAGCCCCCAACACTATTGATAACACACACATGTGTGCATACATCACTCTGACACACACATACACACAATGTATATATATCCAATACTCCCCATTATACACGTGCACATACACACACATATGTGCACTCCCAACACACACAAACACACTGCACCTTCCCCTGATGCTACCTATGGGACACACTTGTGACCCCCACCACATGCCTGATTATGGAAATGTGGAAATGTGCCCTTGTTTTCATACTGCTAGTATACACTTTTCAACATGTTACATTTCTTACATTATTCAAATTATTTTCGAATGATTGAGTGTTCTCTTTCTAAACTCTGGTGCTCTGGTTATATTGTCAATGTACTGTTTACAGGCTCTTTTGGATCTTTGCATTTCCATTTTTTATGTCTTGTGCCATCCAATACAACACTATGTATGATTCTGATGTAACTCATTAAACAGTTTCACAGGACTAGACATGTCTGCACATCACATTCAGATTTTATTTGTTATCTATCAGTAAGTACCTCCATGGATCTCATATTTTCTGAGAATTGATTTTAATCATGGGATAGTATTTGATGCTGTTTCTATTGTTAACAGGGAAGAGTGGTGATGGCTAGCTGCTTTACTTGCATGGAAGGTCAACATGTCAATGTTCCAAAACACCTTTTTCTTCTCTATCATTGAATGAAATGCCTTTTAAGGTTCAAATGTTAAAGCATTAATTTTGTTATACAGAATAATTATTGTGCAAACCTTCATACTCATCATGAACTACTACTGGAAAAATGTGAGCTAAATACTAATAACCCGATATTCAGCTGTGGTGACTAGCTTTTTCCGTGCCTATCTTTACCCTTGGGTTGCTAACAGGGCAGCGGTTCAATATCTCCACTGCACGGTTAGCAACAAGTGCCGCCTCTGATTGCCCCACCCTGGAACGCCCACAACATTCCCTGATGCTACATGGTGAGCATCGGGGTGTGTAGCAGTGGAACCCACAGATATTCAGCAGCATTAAACATATTAGTGGCACTGAATGTCCCTCTAAGCGGCATATACACAGTTCACAGGTCTGTAAACCATGTTATGGCCTTTGAATATCTGGTCCTAAATAAATAAATATCCATCAAGAGAGCAAGCCAGTGCCAAAACTGTAGGGGCAGTGGGAAAATCAGACTTATATGGGCCACATAAAGATGCCCGTGGGGGGGGTGGGGGTGGAGGGGGGCATATTCAAAGTAATTGAACAAGTTAGCAGCCCTGCTAACCGGTTAAATGTAGTGTCGGGTCATTCCGGGGACATCACAAAATACTGGTGTTGTTCAGTTGCTGGCCAGTTACCTTAAACTAGCTAAAATTAGTCATAAAAAAATGGTTGGCCTAACTTTAGCCAGTTTAGCTATTTGGCCAGTGGCTGAATATCACTGATGACTTAATAGCTAAAATGCTAGCCAGCAACCTGGATATTTATTTATTTAGTAGCATTTGGTCATGTCTTTCCAAGCTCAAGCCAAGCTACAATCAGGCACAGTAGGTATTGTGTTTCTCTGTGCTTGGAGGGCTTACAATCTAGGTTTCTACCTGAGGCAGTGGAGGCTTAAGTGATTTGCCCAAGACCACAAGGAGTGTCAGTGAGTCAATGTCAATAGACAGATGTGGCCCTGGCACTGAATAACCCAGCATAATTTAAAGTGGGGATTTCCAGTGGCTTTAGCAAGTGTGATCACTTCCATTTGAATATGTCTCCCCCCCCCCATCGTGTCTAATATACCTTCCCAGTGACGCCATTTCTGACACACTTGTTGTTGTTGTTAAGTGCTGTCGAGTCGGAGTCGACTCATGGCGACCCTCTGGATAGCTATCTTAAATTGTGTTCGGTCTTCAGTCAGGCGGCTCATTTCTGACACACTTATGAGGGGGAAACACAATCATCTACTCATGTAGAAGATTATTTTATCAAAGACTGCCTTTGAGAATGCTTTAAAAAGTGTCAATATTTGTACAGATATTCACACACAAATTTACATCCATCCATCCATCCATATATTTCATAAAACATGCATGTACATCACAATTGGTCAGAGAATTTGAAAATGTAGATAATTTGCTCTTACAAAAAAGAGTCAGGTTATTAAAAAAAATCTCTAAGTACTTCCAGCTAGCAATTTCAACTGCCAAGTATTTGTTAAGAAATAGAATTACATGGAGCTGTTAATATCAAGGCAAGACCTGGGAGGCCACAAAAAGTCTCATATAGAACTGCCCAGAAACTGCTCAGATTTGCAAATGTAACTCCTGCTAGTCTGGGTATCCCTCACAATGGTTGTTCATAGCCAGTGTGGCAGACTGAGGGTAGAACTTCAAGGAGATACCATTGTCCTTGCAGAGTTAATTCTGGGAATTTTAGAGTTCTCAGATGGGACCGGTAAAACAGGACAGCCTTTGGCACCTTAGGTCCACTCATTCCTATCTTCATGCACTTCAAGCCAGGCTTTGATTGTTCCAAAGGTCCTATTCATTACCAGGAATCAAAACTTCTCCATGCCGCCCTCTCTAAAAGTCAACGAAGCAGAACTCCAGTCCAAACCCACGATCAGGTACCTCGGAGTCACACTAGATCAGCGCCTAGACATGAAGACGCACATAGGCAACACTGTGAGAGCAGTGTATCACAATATCCGATCTCTCAGGCACCTAAGATCCTTGCTAACTCCAGACGACTTCAGAACAGTCTATCAGGCACTAATCATACCGCATCTAGACTACGCAAACTCAATCCTGCATGGACTCCCTCAAACCACGCTGAACCCTCTACAGCTGGCAATGAATGCTGCGGCAAGAGTCCTCCATGAAGCATCCAGGAAAGACCATGTGACCCCCATCATGAAGCTCCTACACTGGCTCCCAATACACGGCAGACTCACATACAAAATCTTACTGCTGACATTCAAGGCCGTCAATGGTCTCTCATCAACATCACTGGCAGAGATGATCCAGCCCACACCCCCTAATAGGTCCAGAAGATCTACAGCAGTTAATACGCTGATAGTCCCAAAATCAATAACCCAATGTACATGTTCAGCCATGAACAGGGCCTTCAAATTCTGTGCACCAAGAGCCTGGAATGCCCTACCTCCCAGCATACGAGCAATCCCAGATCTTACACAGTTTAGAAAGGCATTGAAGCACCATCTCTTCCTCCAGCATTACCCCCTAGACAGCACCTCAATAGCCTCATCCACCACTTAGCCGACACAGTTTAGTAAGACCTACCACACATCCAATCATGACTTCATCCAGCAAGATGACACCGGTCTACTCCATGCAATAAACCTTTAACCTACACAGTTAGCACCCTCCAATGATGATCCTTTGACCTCCCCTCAAGTATTCCATATATATATATTCATAGATAACTTGTATATAGTTTTTCACACTGTTCGGTATTATACCACATTATTTGTTCTATATTTTCATGATATTCCTTGTAAATAAGTTCTGTTATATTTCATTGTTCCATGTAAAACAAACTTGATTTGTAAATTATTGTTACCTGTAAACCGCAACTGAACTTTGGAAGATGCGGTATATAAATGTGAATTAAATAAATGTGAATTAAATAAAGATGTACATAGTTTACCCCTTGTTATCCAAGTTCTTTCACCTTGTTCAATGTAAATACAAATCAACTAATGAAATGTGTAAGTTGTTAGTTGTAAACCGCGCTGATGCCGAATAGTGCGGTATAGAAGAGACTATAATAAATAAATAAATAAATAAATAAATAAATAAAGCAATAGTTTTTTAATTTTTAAAGCACTAGCCACTGCTGCTGAAACAAAACTGGTGATATTCAGCAGCTAACCAGATAGCAAAATCCACATAAAGTTAGCTCAGCTGTTGATCTGTCCTAACTTTATGCAGTTTGCCTATCTGGTTAGTGGCTGAATATCACCTCTAACTGGATAAGCACCGGGACTGTTCCCGCTCTATCTGCAGACCACTCCAAAACAAACTGCATGCTTCTCTGGTGCTCTTTAGTGATATTCAGTGCCACAGAATATCATGCAAAGCTGGGTTTAGCCAGTTAGTAGGTCCTGTTAACTATCTAAACCAAACTGTTTAGCCACAATCATACAGCACACACTTGGGGGGGGGGGAACATTTGAAGAAAAGTACATCTTAACAACTGTTAACTCTGGGGGTGCATCTAATATGTTTAACAGCTATTATAATAGACATTATTGTGAAAATAGAAGGAAGTATGGGTTCAACTAAATATCCGCAGTCTGCTAAATTCAATCAAAAGGAGAAAAGGTCCTCAGTGTGCATTCACTGTTAAATTCTTCTATAGCAGAGAACTATCCTGATAAAGGACATCATTGGCTCAACAAACTTCTTCTGATGATCTTTATCATTAAAAAGTATGTTAAAATTAATTTCTCAGCATACTATCCAAAGAAATCTTTTGATTTACTTAAATAAAACAGTTTATTTTTCATAGTCCTTCAACACAAGTAATTTCAGATTTCCAATGTAATGAAATTCTAGTTCACTAATATTGGAACTCGCGCGTCATCCTCGTTTCACCCACCTCCAATAATTACACTGTAAGATACCCTCATGCTTTGCAGCAAACGTAATGACCATGGCTTTATTCCAGCTTGCAATATCCAAGCAAAACATCTACTGGATACATTTCTTCCCCATTGTATAATACTTCACTTTCTGGTCAATAAAACCCCTTTTTCCCTAACTCCGAAGCTGCATTGGGCCACCTGGCTAGTTGGTGGCAACCTAGCTGTACTTAAGTTCATCTGAATCCTGAGCAATTCTCACTCCTGCCTGGTCCCTGCACAGCTTGGGGTAACACCCGACTGTGCCACTAAAGCTCGCAGTGATGTGGCATTGAAAGTTCCATATCCCTTCCCCTTCCTGTATGACTCATATCCCCAGTTTGACCAATCCTGGGAGTAATCTTGCCTCTTCATCTCTGCCAGCTGTGACTGACCGCCTCCAACCACCCTGATAATCCACAACATAGGATGTGGGCAGGATGGGAAACCATGCTTCCACAGCTCCCACTGTCTTACTCCACTTTTACTCCCCATTCCTCTTGTGTACCACCTCCCTACTTCCATGCTGCCCAAGCTTGCTCTGATCTCTCTTCTCCACCCCCACTGCTCGGAGTGTGGCTCAGACATATTATGGTACCCACTCCTAAAAATGGGTAGGGGCCACTACTTCTCTGCACAATATATATGTTCCATGATCAATGTAGACACTGAAATAGTAAAGATGTTGAATATTTCAGCAAAACAATGACACGAAACATATCTCAAAATTAACTATGAAGTACTTACAGGAAAAAAAGCTGAAAGTTTTGGAATGGCTTTCACTGTCACCAGACTTGAGTTTTATTGAAAATCTATGGGAAGATCGCAAACATGCAGTGCATCCAGGAACACCTACAGTAAGAATATTTGAGAGCTATAAGGGTTCTACAAGGAAGAGTAGGGACAAACTCCAAAAGCAAGAACAGAAAATGTCTTTACTGGCTATATGAAAGGTTTGAAAATATTGAGCCCGATATTCAGTTGGGCAGGCTTTGCACCGCTACGGCGCATAGCCCTGACAACTGACCCTTAACCCTGGATATTCAATGCCAGGGTCATATGTGGCCCACAGGTCGGAAGCCACAGTAGCTAACTTGGAAGTGGCGATATTCTATGGTGCTCGGTTAGCTCCTGCGCCTTATAGATAGGCGAGGGTTTTCCTCACCTATCTTTTAGGTGCAGGTCACCAACTGGTCAGCATGCAATTTCGCCGCTGCCTGGTTAGTGATAGTCTTTGCCTCTGCTCCGCCCCAGAATGCCCCGAACACGCCCAATGCTAACCACATAGCACTGGGGTGTTGTAACAGGGTTAGAAGGGGATATGCAATGGCACTAACTGAGTAAGTGCCATTGAATATCTCGATTTAAGGCATTTACGTGGTTTATTGGACTGTAAACTATGTAAATGCCTTTCAAATATCGGCCCCATAATTTCTGCCAGAGGAGGTATTACTAAATACTGAGTGAAAGTGTGCCAAATTTTTTCAAATGTAATGTTTAATGTTTTCTTTTATAAACCTGTAAAAATCTGCAAATAGCAATAATGCATTAAAAATTACAGAAAGATGTCATGTACGCATGGCTTTTAGAACTGGCACTACTTGCATGTGGTGGCATTGGTGTATAAATTTTGACATCCATGGTGAAGGGATATTGGCAATGGGATCTATTCTGAACCATGAATAGCAGAGATGAACGTCCCATTGGACTCCATTCAGGGGCCTTGACTGAGTAAGCCAGACAGAGGTCTGTACATGCAGGCCGACCGGAACTGGGTTTGGGCCTGCACACAGGCCTAGATGGGATTCTGATCCCATGGGGGTGAGATGTGCCCCATGGGATCAGAATCCCATCTATCTCTGTGAGTCTGGTTCCAACCGGATGCACAGTGTGTCGGGACATCCACATTGGAATAGGTCTCAATGTATTTAGGACAGATTGTACACATCCAGAGAATTTTACAAGGGGCCAGTGAAGGTGCCAGATCTGCAGGTCAACATTTACACTTTCTATAAATAAGAGCCCATTAAGCCCAGTATCCTGTTTCCAACAGTGGTCAATCAAGGTCACAAGTACCTGTCAGGTTCCCAAAAAGATACACAAAGATGCCAAAATGCTTATCCCAGGGTAAGAAATGGATTTCCCTGGTCCTCTTTAATAATGTTTTTTGGACTTTTCCTCCAGGAACTTGTCCAAACCTTTTTTTTTTTAAATCCAGCTACACTAACAGTTTTTACTACATCCTGCGGTAACAAATTCCAGAGTTTGATTATTTGTTGAGTAAAAAATATTTTTTTTATAAGTCCTAAATGTGCTACATTGTAGCTTCATTGCAGGTCCCCTAGTCTTTCTACTTTTTGAAGGAGTAAACAACCAATCTACGTTTACCCACATTACTCCATTCAGGTATTTATAGACCTCTATCATATCTCCCCTCAGCCATCTCTTTTCCAAGTTGAAGAGCTCCAACCTTTTAAGCCTTTCCTCATAAAGGTATCCTTCCATTCCCTTTACCATTTGGTGATTCTTCTCTGTACCTTTTCTAATTTTGTTATATCTGTTTTTTAAGATATGCCAACCAGAATTTCATACAATATTCAAGTTGTGGTTGCACCATGGAATGATACAGAGGCATTATAATATCCTTTGTTTATTCTCCATTCCTTTCCTTATGATTCCTAACATTCTATTGGCTTTCTTGGCACACTGGGCAGAGGGTTTCAATGTAATATCCACAATGATACCTAAATTCTTTTCCTAGTTGATGGTTCCTAAGATGGAACCTTAGGATCGTGTAACTGTAGTTTGTAGTTCTTTCCTAAGTGCATAACTTTGCACTTTTTCATAGTATCTGAATTCAAGAAAGCATGGGATAAACACAAGAGATCTCTAAAGTTAAAAAAAGGAATAGAGTGTTTTATATGGAAGGGCAGACTAGATAGGCCATATGGTCTTTTTCTGCTGACATGTTTCTATGCTAAAATTCATTTGCCATTTGTCACCCAGTCTTCCAATTTAACAAGATCCTCATGCAATTTTTCACATTCCTCTTGTGTTTTAACAACTTCAAATAATTTTGTGTCATCTGCAAATTTGATCATCTCACTCATTATTCCCATTTCCAGGTCATTTATAAATATGTTAAAAAGCAGTGGGTCCAGCACAGATCCCTGGGATACTCCACTATTCACTTTTCTCCAGTGAGAAAATTGGCCCTACTCTCTGCTTTCTATCTTTTAACCAGTTCGTGACATCCTATCCCATGATGTTTTAATTTTGCCAAGAGCCTCTCATGAGCAGGGGTGGCCCAAAGGTTTTGCAGGGCCATGTGTGGAGACTAATTGTGGGAACTTATTTGCATAAATATTTGCATATCCACTGGGTCTCATTTGTACAAATTTAATCTATTTTAAAATGTATATGCTGCCCATCTAAATTTTAAGTGGCTTTCAATGGAGCCCTTCACAAGCCTCATTTTTTGTCCTAACAATGACTTAGGGGCATGTTTACTAAATATTAATGTGTGTTAAGTGCCACTGTAAACATAGACATAAATAGGTTTTGCTGCACTTATCACGCATTCAAATTTGTGAAAGCACATTAACCTTTAGTAAACATGGCTCTTAATGAGTGTCTGAAAACCATTTGCATGTACTGTGAGGATAAAGAAAGACTGCCATATTTCTGCATACTATCCTCCAGTGCCAACTGCCAGGTGCATTACTGCAAAACCCTGCAGCAAGCCTGCCATATCATGAACAGCACTACCAGGACTCATAGAGCACTTTATTTATTTTATTTATTTATTTAATATTTCTTATATAGCGCCTTTCATGATATCAAGGTGGTTTACACTGGAAAAATTAAACTATGAAATTAATTTCCGCTTATACTGAACAAAACACAAAGACATCAGAGCACATTTCCCAGAGTGGACATATTCCATTTAATAATTTCAAAATAAAATACTTTTTTTCTACCTTTTGCTGTTTAGGCATTTTATTTTTCACTCACAATTACCCCAGTCTCTCTCTTCTGTGTTCTTCATGTCTTCTGCTAACTCTCCAGTGTCTACTGCCCATGTTCCCTTTCTTCTCTTCTCCTATTTGTTTTCCATTTTCTGTCTACATCAGCCTCTAACATACTGATCTTTTGCTTTTTGTTCTTTTCTCCATTTCTTTTTTTACTCATTCATCCATTCAATTTCAAACCCTCCATCCTCAACCCCCTTTTGACTTTTCATCTAGCAACTTTCCGCCCACTCTTCTAACCTCCATCCCAGCTTCCCCCTTTCTCATCTCACTCTCGCTAGCCTCGTATTCCCCTCTGTACTTCCTACATCCCTTCTGCCACACAGGTACTTCCTTCTTAAGATATTCATTAATTCTGCCTGTCCTCCTTCTTACCATAGCATTCACTCATATGCCTCTCTCTTTCAAACTCTTCCCTCCATATTACCTTTTTTCTTCCCTCCCACATAAAATATCTGTTCTCCTCTCAATTCCTCACTCCCCCAGTTTCTTTTCTCACACCCAGACCCACCCCCTTCCAGGTTCCAGCCTTCCCAGCATCCCATTCCCTTCCAGTCCCATTCTCCTCATCCCCCAGCATCAGGACCATTTCCAGTACTAGCCCCCCAGCATCAGTTCTCCTCCAGTTCCAGTCCCTCCCAGCATCAGCTCCCTTTCAGTGTCTCCCATCCCCAGCATCAAAACCCATGTCTAGTCCTAGTCCCCCAATATCAGTCCTCCTCCAGTGGCCAGCCCCTCCCAGCATCAGCTGTCTTCCAGTCCCCGCAACCTCCAGTATCAAACCCATTTGCAGTCCTAGCTCCCGCGAGCCCAGGATCAGTCCTCCTTGAGTTCCAATCCCTCACAGCAGCATCTCCCTTGCCAATACCCAGGCTTCCCATCCCCCAGTATCAGCCTATTTCCAGTCCTAGACCCCCTCCCCACACATATCAGTCCTCTTCAGTCCCAGTCCCTCCCAGCATCATCAATCTTTTAATCCCAGGCTCCCCATCCCCCAGTATCAGCCCATTTCCAGTCCTAGTCACCCCCCCCCCTCAATTATCAGTCCTTTCTTTTCTCCAGTCGCAATCTCTCCCAGCATAATCTCCTTTGCAATCCATGGCTTCCTCATCCCCTAGCGTCAGACCTAGCATCCTAACTCCCCCAGTATCAGTATTCCTCCAGTTCCAGTCCCTCCATCCCCCAACATTAGCCCCATTTTCCTGTTCTAAACCCCAATAACATTCCCCCCAGTGCCAGTGGCTCCCGCTCCTCCCCCTTCCTCCTCACTCACACACTCACCGACACACACACACACTTACACGCTACATGCACATGGCCCCCACACCTTGGGGGCCCCTACCACTGGCCTGGCTGGCTTGAGGGGGAGCCGGTGAGGGATCAAAGCCTGGTTCCCCGACTCACTATCTGCACAGCCATGGGAGTAAAGACTTGCTGGAATGGTTTATTTTTTACTCCGCGGCTGTTAAGAAAAGGGGCTGTTAAAGTTGTTTGCTGCCAATGTGAGTCACTACATTAGAGGTTAAGCAAATGCATTTCCTGTGAGACAGGAAATGCTCCTGTTTAACCTTTACATAGTGAAAACCATGTGACCTAGGTGTCCGTTAGGTTAGGCTGGGTTAGTCTTTTCTGTCTATACTGTATGAATGGCTGTGGTGGGAATCTGAGACTATTATGAGGTAACTTTAATGATTTGTTTCTATTTGGTCATTTATGCTCAGGAGGCAGAGGCCACAGAGGAGGGCCAAGAGAGATAAATCCCTTTCAGGGGATTTTATAGGGCCCAAAATCCAGTTCCTGGAAGTATAAGAGGAACTCACCATCATGAAATTCTTCTTCAAAAGAAGACCATTCTTCATTTTTTTTGCTAGTTGCGTAGAGCCTAAGCTCTATTTGGCCACACAACAGGGGACAGGCCAAAAGCCCAGTGCAGCTGAAGGTTACCACAAACCAGAGGTGGCACAAGACAATCTTTTGCCTGGGGCAAGAGATGAGCTGGGCACCCTCCCTGTGTTACACACCTAAAATTGGACAGGGTCCTGCCTCTGAGCTCTAGTCAAGGAATAGGGGGGTCTCCTCACTCAGAGCCAGTAGTCAGGTGGTTGCCACCAAAGGATATAAAGAAAGCAACATATTCCAAAGACTATAAATTTTTTTTTAAAAAAAACTTTACAATGCTGTTCATATGCAGCAAAAAATTTGTAGCAGTTAATATGTAACCTGAGGAATATAATGTAAAACATACTGGGGGGATATTCAGTGGCACTAACATGGGTTAGTGCTTCTGAATATCCATCAGGTGCCACTGCTACATGGCCCCATTGATACATGGTTAGCATCAGGGCATGCTGAGGAAAAGCAGATGTGCCACCCATCGCTAAATGCACAGCAGCGATGTTGAGCTGCTGCCCAGTTGAGCAACCAATGGGTAAAGTCAGGGTGCAGCAAATGCTGGCCCTAAACTTTAGCTGTGGAAGCCTAACCAGGACAGTGGGTCAATACTGCTGCAGCCCGGTTTAGCTTCTGGGATCTGTGGACTACCCTGGATATTCAATGCGTGGTACTCAGATATACCCCGACATTGAAATCCCAGGTTAGTCATCAGCGCCAACACCTAGCCACTTTAACAGTTACTAGCCACTGCCACTGATACTGGGGCCCGTTGACTCCTGACAACTGCACTCTGGACCAGCATGGTAATCTCAGTGGCGTCCTCCTCTTGCTTCAACCCCACTACCATGTAGGTTGTTCCTCGGACTCTGTCTTAGGTCCGCTCCTCTTTTCTCTTCTATACCCAATCCCTTGGTGCCCTTATCTCTTCCCATGGCTTTCAACTATCATCTCTATGCCGATGACTATCATATCTATCTTTCTGCACCTGTTATCTCTCCTGAAATCCAGTCTAAGATCTCCTTCTGCCTTCTCTGACATTGCTACCTGGCATGTCCCACCGCCGCTTAAAAAACTGAACATGGCCAAAACTGAACTCCATTATCTTTCCCTCGTAAGCCTCTTTCCCCTTTCTCTCTCTCTGTGGCTACCTCTGTAATCCCTCCCTGTTCTCTCTCAGCACGTACCATGGTGTGTAGTTTTTGATCTATTCTCTTTCTTTCTCTTCACATATTCCAGCTCATTGCTAAAACATGCCATTTCTTTCTATTACAATATCTGGCAAAATTCACCTTTCCTTTCCCTCTCTGTTGATACCACTAAGATGATTGTCCACTCCTTAATCACCCCTTATCTTGGATTAGTTGTAACCTTCTCCTTGCCGGCCTCCCTGCGAAGCCACCTCTTTCCTCTTCAGTCAATTCAACACTCCGCTGCTCGACTTATTTTCCCCCAGTCTCGCTTTTCCCCACATCACTCCTCTCCTCATCTCGCTTCATTGGCTTCCCATCCGTCTCCGTATCCAATTTAAACTTCTCCTCCTAAACCTATAAATGTATTCACGTTTCTGCCCCAGTAACTTTTCGTCTTTTAATCTCTCCTTACACTCCCTCTTGGTTACTTCGCTCTATCTAATAGTCTTCATTTATCTGTGCCCTTTACTCATACTGCCAATTCCAGACTTGCTCCTTCCAAACTGCAGCACTCCTTTGCTTGGAATAGTTCTTCCTATCTCTGTGCGTCCAGGCGTCCTCCCTGCCCATTTTCAAGGGTCCAGACTTCAAATCCCACTTTCTTCACTAATGCTTTTTGTTCCTGTCTTGCCCTATCTTGATCTCTCCATCACACTTTTGTTTACTTTGTCCTGTAAATTTTGTTTATTTTTACTTTGTAACTTATTTTGTATTCTGTCTTATTAGATTGTGAGCTCTGATGAGCAAGGACTGTCTCTCTTGTATGGTTGTACAGTGTTTCGTATGCTGTGGCGCTATATAAATTGTTTAATAATAATACATAATAAATATAAATATGTATTCTGCAAAAGACAAAGGAGATACAAGGCGATTATTTCATTTCATTTATTTAAGATTTGATATACCTGGCTTAATGTGGGGTACAGCAGAGCAGTTTACAATAGAAATACAATAAAAACTGAAGCAAGAAAAATGAAAAGAATGGAACGCCAGTTATATATAGGACAGATGGGGAAAATGGAGTCGTAAACAACGCAGGGGCTGAAGGAGGGTGGTGAGAGAGGAGCAGAGGGGTGGGTAGGAAACTTAAGGAAGTCAACTGAGGGGAGAAGTCCTGTGAGAGATGCAAAAACTGTGCAGAAAGAAAAAACATGCGTTTTAAGTTGGGCTTTGACTTTGTAAAAGAAAACTCTAACCGGAGATGTGGAAGAAGATTAATCCACAAGGGAGGATCCAAGGAACCAAAACAAATGCTGAATGGTGAGTAGATGGAAGATGGGCCAGAGAGGGAGAGGGTAGGAGAAGACAAGTTTCATATAATTTGCACAGAGATGAGAGGTTTTGCGGCAAGTAGAATAAGGGAGGATGCTAAGTAATCTGGGGAACCAGATGAAGTGTTTTATGAACCTGGATGAGAATCTTGTGATAAATGCGGGATGGTTACAGGACGCCAGAGTAAAAAGATGAGGGAGGGGGAATGATGTGATCAAATCTGAATTTGTGAAACATAATCTGGACCGCCAGAGTGCTGAATAAGTTAAAGAGTTATTGAGGGAAGCCAGCAAGCGCTACATTTACAATAGCCAAGTCTAGATAGAATGAGAGAGGACACCAAGAGTGGTTAAGGCAGGAGGTGGTCAGAAAGGGAACAGACTGCTCTGATATGATGAGGAAAGAAAAATGATCATTGGATGATTTTGGTGACGTGATCATGGAAAGAGAGTGAAAAAGCCAATGTGACCCAAAGTAGTGAAAAAGTGACATGAGACGGATAGTTGACCCATTGAGAATAGAGGTGAAGCAACAAAAAGAAAATTGAGAATCACTGCACAGTTTAAAACAACAAATAATATTATAATTAATGTTATCTTGGTGTTTTAAACTGTTCTGTGGTTTTTCACATTTTTCTTGTTTACATATATTCTGTATCCAAAGAAACCCTTCTCCCCACAATGAGATTTAAAACAGAAATAGGACATTTTTCCATATGAACTCAGCATACCAAAATACTTTAATTACTGAAATCTGGTGTAATCTCAATAACACAATATAAATACTACTACTACGTACATATTTAGCACTTATATAGAGCTGAGAACGTAGCGACACGGTTACAGGTGTGACATTGCATATAAAA